>CM053582.1:171859353-171876892 GCA_028627135.1 Pseudochirops cupreus
CTAGAGTAGAGATCCCCTGCCATCTCACATTTCTATAATCTATGTCTACCTTGTGATTACTTGAGGTATATTTAGGGAACACAAAATAATTTCAAAATTAACTTAAGAAGAACAAAGTAATTTCGAAATTAACTTAAGAAAAAAAGTAAAAAAGAAATTTTGTTGCCCCCAAACCCCAACAACTTTCATTATTAAATCACATGAAAATAAAATACTTGTAGTTTTGATCTTTTACAGCAAATGTCCTATATTATCCATGACACTGTTCCTTCTTCAATAGCATGGATAATCAAGGGTTGACTCTTTACATAAAAGTGAGTCTGGTTCTCTTTTAATAATATTCAAACTTCAAAAGCTTTTAATACCTGAATCTAAAGTTGCAGGAGTTGTCGATCGGCTGGGTTGTGAGGAATATCTGAAACAGTTAGTAAAAAATCCCTGGATATGCACAGATAAGAGATTTCGCCAGGACTCATTTGTATCATGGAGTAATATATCATGAATCAAATATGGAAGTACATACTGACAAAAGTTGGGATTCACCTAGAATACACAAATAGTCAAGGGTTTAGGCAAAAATAACATGTTAAAATTTCACATTTTCATTCCTTTCCACAGGCTTATTACACTTAAAAAATGACAAGTGTTAGTGGCACCAGTACAGTACACCTATGTCAAACAAATGTGTGCACTTAAAATCTCTTAAGATTTACCAAAACTACAGGATCCTGATTATACTTAATATCTAAGAAATGAATAAGTTTATAGCCATACAATAAATGCTGCTTTATAACTGGAAGTTATTAATATGAGAATATGTAGTCTTCCAAGAAACATACTCTTTCTTTGGAATACTAAGAAAATGACATATGGCACAAAATGGAAAATCTGAAATTGTCAATTCTGCATATTTACAACAGTCATCTGAAGAGATCCATGATATGAAAACATTAAAAATATGGGTTTAATAAGCTACCTAAATTTCTTAAAAATCTGCAAACCAGAGATTATCAGAACTGGTTACTTATAATGTATACCAAACTTTACATGACATGTATGACATGAACAGTATGGCATTAAGCTAACAGGAATGACTAGGACATCAAACTAAAACTAGAGGAAAATGTATGTCTTCTATAGGGAACTAAGAAGTAGGAAGAGAATAATGATACATAAAAAAGATATGTTACATATGCCAAAAGGATGAGGATGCCATTCAGTAACGTTATCTTCAAGTATGAAGATATGTAAAACATTTGTGGAAGACTGTGGCTACTATAGAAAAATGGAATAAAAGAAGCAAAATTTATGCAAAATAAAGAGAATTTTTTTAAACGCAAAAGACAGAAGAGATTAAACAAACAGAATCTTGGAGGCGATATGTATTCTTCTTACTTCACATAGTGGCTTTAGTAACAAAAGAATTTCACTTTTTATGCCCCCACTGTTCAAAAGTGTACAAGTCAATGTCTTGATCCAACTATCATGACTTTCTTCCTGAGGAATCCACAAATTTGGATCATCCAAGCTTTCCAAAGGATTTTCTTTTTCAATTCTAGGAATTTCTAGAAACTAGAAAGAAAAGGTTCAAGTCATTTGAAAATAATAATGAGATATATTTTCTCTCATAGATGCCACAAACTACTCTATCTCCTCTTTTTCACAAGGTTTTTCTGAGGATGAAAAGAGATAATGTATATGAAAGTATTACTTCCACATATATTACATAAAAATTTTGCCTTTGTCAAGGGCCTTAGAATAAAGGACTAAAATACAAAATACAGTTGCAAAAGCAAAGTATTCAGTGAAAATGGTGTGTTCTAAACTTTTTTTTACCTCTGTATTTTATATATTTTATTAGAACCACATACACATGAAGGAAGAATTTTTCCAACTCAAAAGTTTCTCTAATTCAAGTTGCATTGATTTTGAACAAAAATTTCTGAAAAATTTACATAACCGAAGCTACCTGACTTCAGTAATCTCTTCTACCCCTTTTTTGATCATCTTTTTCTTTTTTAAAAAATTAACCTTTGTGTTTATTTTTAGTTTACATCATTCATTTCCACAAGATTTTGAATTACAAATTTTCTCCCCATCTCCCCTACCCACCACCCCAAAACAGCAATCCCACTGAATACCCCTTCCCCCAATCTGCTCTCTCTCCTATATCCTCTCCCATACCCTCTGGTAAGGCAAGATGGATCTGCATAGCCCAGTGCCTGTATATCTTATTTCCCAGTTGCATGTAACTAATAATAATAATAATAATAATAATAATAATTTTTTAAAAAAACATTTGATTTTAAAACTTTAAATTCCAGATTCTTTCCCTTCCTCCCTTGTCACCCACCCTTACTGGCAAGATTAGCAATTCAATATAGATTGTACATGTGTAGTCATGCAAAACATTTCCACAGTGGATATAGTGTGAAAGACTGACTATATTTCCCTCCATCCTACCCCCCACCCCTGCACTTGTTCTATTCTCTACTTTGTCCCTGTCCCTTTACAAAAGTGTGTGCTTCTAACTTCCGGAGGGGAAAGCTTTGTCCCAAATTGCTGGGGTTTTTGCAGCTGCCAAAGCTATTAGGAGGGCGCCATCTCTACAGCCCCCATCAGCTTTGGCTCACTGGTCACACACCTCAGGACCACCACCCAAGACCGCAATGCTGATCCAGATAAGGCAAGAGCACTTAGCCTCTGAATGGCTGCTTGGCCCCAATGTGATCTGCAGGCCAGGAGCTCTGGAGCAGCCACGTGGAGGCGGCTGCAGGGCCACCACTTCCACCACTTCTCACTCCAGGGGGTAGAGGCCAGACCACACTCTGCCTCCCGCAGATCCAGGAGACTTCCACTGATCTTCTACTTTGTCTCTGGCATTTATGGGTTGATAATTCTGGAAACCACCCTAGCTGCTGGTTATCCACTTTCCCAAATGCTCTAGCCACAGCTGGTCCGGGCTGCCCTGGGGCTAAAACCACAGGCTCACTCAGTGCTGGGTTTGGCTCCCAGCACATTGCAATGAACCCTTCCTGACTGCCTTCAGCGGGAGAGTGGTTTCTCTCTGTCACTTTGTGGGTTCTGTAGCTCTAAAATTTGTTTAGAGTCATATTTTGTAGGTATTTGAGGTGGTTATGGGGGAGCCACAGAGTTTTCCTGCTTCTATGCTGCCATCTTGACTCTGCCCCACTGTGTTCTAAAATTAAATTACCAATTGTGAACGATTACTTAAGTGTCAGGTGTGGAGGTAAGGCAGTGAGAGTGTGAGGAATGCATGGTGGAACAACAAAATTATCAAAAGAACACACTTCCTCCTTACCTTCCTTAACTAATGCAATGGCTTATGGATAAAGAAATCTTTTAAATTACACAAATAATATATTATCTTTTATTTTCATAATAAAATATTGTGATAAGTAGACTGGATGATTACTTATCAAGATGCTATAGAGAAAATTCATGCTTCATGTAGAGTTCAGACAATATTAACTTCTAAGGTCCTTCCCAACTCTAAAATTCTATGACTGTAAGTTAAATCTTTCTGGAAAGAGGTATCAGCCAGTCTACCAGAGGAGCTCAAAAAAGAGAACCTAAGGTAACTGAGGGCTAAGAAAACCACCATATAGAATTAAGATGAGGGAGCCCCTACTTGTTGAGGGGAAAAAAATCCACAAATCAGTTTATGAAGATGGAAAATGGAGGAACTGCCTATCCTCAGAGCCACAACAGCCCTGTGCTTTTCCTTCTTTTTTTTTAGCGAAGTAAAGTGTACAATTTTAATTCCATTCTTGACTTAAATGGTAGTGGAATAAGATAAATTTTTTGAAGGAAATTACATGTCATACTTCTCCTCTATCTCCTATGATACCCAGTCTAGCACTAGGTATACAAAAGGTACTCAATAATTACTGATCAAGTATTAAACCTACCTTTTTCCTGGATGTTCTGAAAGGTTGTAGGTATATAAGCATTGGGTCAGTTGTTTTCTTATAAACTTCCCAGAACTCATGTCCAGTCTTTGTGGCTAAAATATTTTTCAAACATGCAACAGCAGCTGATCGAACCTTAACACTGAAAAATATATACATTTGATCCAGTACCTTTTACATATTCCACATAGGCACTTTTGATAAATCTTAACAAAAAAAATCAACAAATTCCTTTCCTTAAAATGTATGAAAATGAGTTCAGAAGTATATATGGAAGAATTTAATATATGTCAAGGAATATTAACATAACCATTTAATAAAATGACAAAATTATAACCATCAAAGGATTCAACATGATCCTTCAACTTTAAAAGAAGAATAGACAATTACTCATATTGAGTCCACTGAAATTTAAGGCACTAGGATTACAAATTAATTAGACAAACTCACTATCTTTCCTTTCTTTGACCTTGAAAAGTAGTCTTTACCTCTCACATATACTTATGTTCTTCTACTTTGTGTTATATTGATTTCTAAATATGTCATATCCTTTCTTGGCCTCTTCTACATCCAGAAAGGGAGATGACATCTTAGTTATCTTTACATCATCACATAGGCTCAATATTCCATAAATGTATTTTCTTCTTTTTCAGTCTGGAAATGTGATTTTATTGGGTATCCTGTCAAGGAAACTCCCTGCGCATATCAGTATCTGATTTGCAACTTAAAGACTTGGGGAAGCTGCCTGAGGCTTGGAAGTTAAGTGACTTGCCCAGGGTCACACAGAACTTGAACTTGAGTCTTCCTGTTCTTCAAGGAAGTCAACTCTATAGCCATGATACCAGAGGCATCAAAAACACTTCTTAATTGGGAAATATTTAACAAAATAAATAAAAATGCAAGACAACATAGGTAACTAGTTTCCTAAGTCAGTCCACATGGATCCTTAATTAGTAATCGCCATTCTCTCTAAGTGTGACACCCTTGCATGATGCCAAGCTACATAAGAGGTATTTAATAAATGTCTGTTCATTTGAATTCTCCAAATGAATAAAGAACAGTTGGGTAGTGGGGATAAGCTAGAAGCATTTCCAATAGGATGAGGAGGAAGGTGACGGGGGGGATCAAGGATTTCCACTATTACTCCTGTTACTCAAATTGGTACTAGAAATGTTACCTGTAGCAATAAAGAGAAAAAGAAATTGAAGGAAATTAGAAGACAAAGAAAAGATTAAGCTATCACTCTTTGCAGATGATATGATGAAATACTTAAGAGAATTCTAGAGAATCGAGTAAAAAACTACCTGAAATAATAAATAAATTTAGCAAAGTTGCAGGATATAAACTAAACCCACAGAAATCCTCAGCATTCCTATATATTTCCAGTGAAGCCCAACAGTAAGAAATAGAAAGAGAAATTCCATTTAAAATTACTATAGACATTATAAAATATTTGGGGATCTACTTGCCAAAACAAACCCAGGAACTATATGAACACAATTACAAAACATTTTTCACACAAAGTCAGATCTAATTGGAAAAACAGTTGTTCATGGTTAGGCCAAGCTAATATAATAAAAATGACAATTTTACCTAAATTAATTTGCCTATTTAGTGCCACACCAATCAAACTACCAAAAAATTATATTATATAGCTAGAAAAAAATTCATCTGGAAGAACAAAAGGTCCAGAATATGAATCAATGAAAAGAAACGCTAGAGAAGGTGGCTTAGCCATACCAGATTTTAAACTGTATTATAAAGCAACAGTCATCAAAACTACTTGGTACTAGTTAAGAAATAGAGTGGTAGATCAGTGGAAGAGGTTAAAAGTACACAAGACACAGTAGTCAATGACTACAGTAATCTACTGTTTGATAAATCCAAAGACTTCAGCTTTTGGGTTAAGAACTCACTATCTGGATTCCTCCTACAATCTTTCTGTATATAGAATCCCATCTTCCCTCCACATGGTATGAGTGCACCATAGAATGACCTAGTATAGACTGGCTCCTGAAGAGTCTACCCCATATGGCAATTACTTTACTTTCCTTTGGCTGATAAGACTTGAAGCGAATTCTTTCGGCAGGACCCGGAGTGTTGGTATGTTGGGGTCTCAGGCAACCCTAACCCTCTTTGTGGGTAACCTCTTCAGTTTGAAGCTTAACATCAAAAAACCTAAGATCTTGGCAACTGGTCCCGTCACTTCCTAGCAAACAGAAGGAGAAGAAATGGAAGCAGTGGATCTGGGAAGCCAAGATGGAGCAGCAAAGTACAGCAGCTCCCACACAGCCACCTCAAATACCCATAAAATATGACTCTAAACAAATTTTAGGGCTCTAAAATGCACACAAATATACTTCCCGCTGAAGGCAGCTCAGCTAAAAGGGACCATCTCAGCGCTGGGAGTCGAAACCAGGCCAGAGAATTCTGAAACCCCGGCTTGGCCCTGGGGGAAGCTGGATGAGCTGAGCCATGCCGCAGCTGGAGCTTCAGGAGAGTGGATCAGTGGCAGCTGTAGCAGTTTCCAGAATTATCAAGCCAAAAGGAAAAAGGACTAAGTGAAAGGTCAGTGGATCTCAACTAAAATTGGGGGAGAAAAGTGGGTCTGGCCAAACTGCCTCCAGGGCAAGGAAGCAGCAGAGGTGGAGGCCCTGCATCCACCTCCACATAGCTGCTTGTGAGCTCCCGGCCTGCAGATTGCAGGGGGGCCAAGCAATCGTTCACAGGTCAAGTGCTCTCACGTTGAGCAGCCTGGATCCGGATCATGGTCTTGGGTGGTAGTCCTGGGGTGCATTTTCAGTGAGCCAAAGCTGGTGGGGGCTGCAAAAAAACGACAGCCCCCTAATAGCTCTGGCAGCTGCAAAACCCCCAGCAATTTGGGACAGAGCTTTCCCCTCTGGAAGCAGAGTTCCACAGAGCTAAAAAAAATCATTGACTGGCAATCATGAGCAAGCAAAGGAAGCAAAGTAAGAACAGCAACCAAACTCTAGATTCCTTCTTTGGGGACAAGAAGGATCAAAGCATGGAACGGGAGAAAGACAACACAGTCAGAATTCCTGCACCAAAAGCTTCTAAGAAACATGAAGACTGCCTACAAGCCATAGACCATAATCGTCTCTCACAAGATGTCCACTGTGGAGAAGTTCTACGTAATTATACATGTACGGCCTGGATTTAACTGCTTGTCCTTCCAGTGGGGGTGGGTAACAAGGGAGGAAGGGAAAGAATCTAGAATTTAAAGTTCTATAATCAAATGTTAAAAATATATATGTGTGTGTGTGTGTATATATATATATATATAAAATTATTATTATTATTATTAACTACATCCAACTGGGAATTAAGATACACAGGCACTCTGGTAGGGACATCCATCCTGCCCTACCGGAAAGTCAGAGGGGCGAGGGGGAGGACATAGAAGCATATGAGAGAGCAGATTGGGGGAGGGGTTATACAGTGGGATGGCTGTTTTGAGGTGTTGGGGAGGGGAAAGATGGGGAGAAAATTTGTAAATCAAAAATCTCGTGGAAATGAATGATGTAAACAAGAAAATAAATTAATTAATTTTAAAAAGATAATAAAAAAAGATAAAATATATTTTAAAAAAAGAACTCACTATCTGACAAAAACTTCTGGGAAAACTGGAAAACAGTATGGCAGAAACTGGGCACAGACCACTATCTTACAGAGTATATCAAAATGAAGTCTAAATAGGTTCATGATTTAGATATAAAGGTTGATACTGTACACAATCTGGGAGAGCAAGGAATGGTTTACCTGTCAGATTTATGGAGAAAGGAAGAATTTATGACCAAACAAGAGATACAGAGCACTAAGAAATGCAAAATGGATAATTCTGATTACATTAAATTGAAAAGTTTTTGTACAAACAAAGCCAATGTAACCAAGATTAGGAGGGAAGCAGAAAACTGGGAAAGAATTTTTACAATCAGTATCTTTGATAAAGGCCTCATTTCTAAAATATACAGAGAACTGAGTCAAATTTATAAGAATACAAGTCATTCCCCAATTGATAAATGGTCAAAGGATATGAACAGTTTTCAGAGGAAGAAATTAAAAATATCTATAAGCATATGAAAAAATGCTCTAAATCACTCGGATTAGACAAATGCATATCAAAACAACTCTTAGGTACCATATCTCACCTGTAAGATTGGCTGACATGACAAAACACAAAAATGATAAATGGTGGAGAAGATGTAGGAAAATTAGAACATTAATGCATTGTTGGTGGAGCTGTGAACTGATCCAGCCATTCTGGAGAGTATTTTGGAACTATAGGGGTATAAAAATGTCCATACCCTTTGACTCAGCAATACTACTACTTGGTCTACATCTCAAAGAGATCACACAAGTGGGAAGAGGATCCATATTTACAAAAACATGTATAGCAGTTCATTTTATGGTGGCAAAAAACTGGAAATCAAGGGAATGTCCATCAATTGGGGAATGACAAGTTGTGGTATATGAATGTAATGGAATACTATTGTGCTATAAGAAATAAGGAGCAGACAGACTTCATAATAACCTGGAGAGACTTATATAAACTGATGCTGAGTGAGGGTAGCAGAACCAGGAGAACATTGTACATAATTACAGACATATTGTACCTGTGATGACTAACTTAAATAGACTGGGGTCTTCTCAGCAATGCAAGGTTATAAGACAATTCCAAAAGACTCATGATGGAAAAGGCTATCCACATCCAGAGAAAGAATTACAGAGTCTGAATGCAGATTGAAGCAAACTACTTGTTCTCTCTCTTTTTTGTTTTGTTTCTTGTTGTTTGTTCCATCAGTTGTAATTCTTCTTTACAACTTGACTAATGTTTGGTGTGAAGGTATATGTAGAGCTATATCAGACTGCATGCTGCCATGGGGGTGGAGAGGGAGAAAATCTGGAACTCAAAAGCCTGTGGAACTGAATGATGTAAATTAAAAGTAAATAAATTTATTTAAAAAAAGAGTAATTGATAATATCACAACCTAATAAGGAGCCACTGCTTTTCATTTGAAAGTCAGAGGTCATATTAGGCTTAAAAACCGCTTAAGTTTTAAAAACAGATTTTAAAATCTATTCCTTCTTTATGAGCTGAAGAGATTATTTTTCTTCAGAAGGGAGAAGAGTAAAAGAGAAGGGAATACAAAAAGGAGGAGGAAGAGGGAAAGAAAGGCATATTTTTCTCAAAATGGTGACCCAATTATCACTAAAAGTTAAGTATATAGCAATATTATCTCAGAGTTCTAGCATACTCAACCATTAAGAATATAGAGAAACAAAAATTGAGCTTAAAAAATCTTAACTAGCATAAAGAATTACTGAATTACTTGTATCTAATCTCATGGATACTTTCCTCTCTCTCTCTCTCTCTCTCTCTCTCTCTCTCTCTCTCTCTCTCTCGACTTATCTGGTTCCCTTCCTATCTATCTGACCACTCCTTTTTAGTCTGCTATGCTACCTCTTCATCCATGTAACTAATTTTGTGTTGAGGACCTCAGGCCAGTGGGGCTCTGACCCTGATGGCTGAATAAGCCCTCTCAGCTAAAGATTCTGCTACCAGTCCCGGATCAGTTCTCCACCCCAGAAAGGCATGAGCATCTTGAGAGGCTTGGTATGCACTCCCAGCCTGGGAAGAAGGATGCTTGCAGTGTTCTCAGGGGAAAATACCATACTGTTGCAACGTAACAATGACTAGATAACTAGAAGTCTTGGGCTGACGCCATCCTGTTCTAGGGAGGTTAGGGAGGTTTGGAAAATCCTGCCAGAGGTTTAGAACATCCTGGCCAGTACTCACACCCTGATAAGCAGGGTAGAGTACATGGCCATCACGTATGAGGCAAATGGGAACTAGGGCAATGGTGTAATCCCAAAGATAGTAGCTTATGATGACTATGCAGTTTTTCACTATATATATTGGACTCTTAGCTGAATAAAATTGGCTCTGTTTACCATCCTCAGAGTCCTGTCTCATTCATGATCATCAGCCTCTGGGTAAGTAACTCTTTCAAGTATCTATTTTTCGCCTAACATTTCCATCTCAGTCCTACTGCGGGTTGGCAGGGCTCCTCTAACACTTTCTCAGAAGCTCTGGCACAGCACAGCAGAGTCCCCTGAAACTTGGCTCCCCAGAATTTTGAGTATATACCAAGGTTCTGTCCTGGGTCCTCTTCTCTTTTCTCTCTGTGTTCTCTCTAACTAGTGATCTCATCAGGTCCCATGACTAATTAGCATTGGTATCCACACTGTGTCTTCAGTTTCAGTCCAACATCACCCAACTGTCTACTAGACATTTCAAACTGATGTTCCATCTCATTCTCAACATATCCAAAGAAAACTTATCATCTCTTCCAGGTCACCAAATCTATTTTTATTCTGAATGTCCATATTACTATCAAGGGTGCCACCATTCTTTCAGTCATCCAGGTTCACAACCTCATCCTCAACTCCTCACTCTCCATCACTATACACAGTCAATCATCTCCAAACCTTGTTTCTATCTCTACAACTGGCTTGTACGGGTCTCTTCCAAGAGTCAGTTAGGTGTCACAGTGGATTTAGAGCTGGGCCAGAGTTAGGAGGACCTGAGTTCAAATTTGACCTCAGATACTTACATATATAAAACAAAACTGATTATCTGATTTCTCAGTCCAAAAGAGATTAAAAGGAACCAAAATAGGAAATGTTGTAGGAGACAGTCATATCAATAGTAGAAATAGTTGGAGATAACAAGGGAGAAAGAAAGCTATCATATTTTAATCTAATTCAATAACTGGAAATCAAACTCTGAATCACGAAGAAAAGCTATTAAAAGGCAGAGAAATGTATCATGCATACCAGAAAAGTTTCTATCAAAAGTGGCTAAATTTTTTTAAATTTAGTACTTTAAAAATTTCATTTGTCAGGACAACTCATCTTCATGAGTCCAAATCCAGCCTCAGACATTTACTAGTTGTGTGACCCTGGGCAAGTCACTTAACCCTATTTGCCTCAGTTTCCTCTTCTGTAAAATAAACTGGAGAAGGAAATGGAAAACCACTCCAGTATCTTTGCCAAGAAAACCCCAAAGGGGGTCACAAAGAGTCAGATACGACTGGAAAACAACTGAAAATATGTAAAATTCACTTACATGCAATCTCATTCCCTAGGACACAGATAAATTAGGCAGTAGTAGTGCATAGAAATCATCATTAAACACTCACCAGTCTTCAACCAGAGCATTATTTAGGTATGTGAGCATTATGAAAGTCCACTGAAGCTCTTTATCCTCAAATAACTCAATGGCCTTGAAATAACATGCATCTTTACCATGCTGAATGGCTATTGTAGAAAAATCTATAGGACCCACTTCTCCCAAGCAGCTTCCAATAGCCTCTACAAAAAGAAACACCATTTTGGTATAAGCTTAATTTTCTGCAGAATTTCTGCAGGGTTGAAAAAAATAAAATAATTTCTTAATGCCAAGAAAAGTCTACTTTTTCACAATTCAAGGTTCAAATATGTTGTACAAGATTTAGACTGGAGTAAAGAAATAAATTTATTTAGCTCTTGAATGACCTCAAATTTCTAACAGACCCAAAGGCTCTTAACACCAGTAACCTTCCAGTATAACTGAATAGTTGTAAGTCATGGAATACCATTGCCTCCAAAGAGGTCATTCAGCCACTCAGCCAGTATGCAATACAGAGGTGAAAGAAAAACTAATTATGGCCTTATGTACTATGTACTAATGTAAAGGCATCTATGTACTAATGTAAAGAATACATGTAATAAACAAAGTGAACTTGAAATTTCAACATAAGTTGACAAATTTATAGAAGTCACCAAGACTCAGTATGAAGAGATGTATAATTAAAATACAGGAGTGGAAAGGGTATATCTTATTCAAAAGAAATAGTTCTAATTGAAAAGGAAATGGAGCAGCACTCTTAAATCATGAAGCTCTATGTCAGTGGTTCCCAACCTTCCTAATGCCACAACCCTTTAATACTCGTATGTGGGTGTATCTGCATGTGAGTGGACCCACCTGGAGATGGATAGAGGAGCTGTGTCTGGGTTCCTAAAACCATCAGAAATAAGTGTTTTCCAATGGTCTTAGGTGACCCCGTTCGACCCCCAAAGGGGTCGTGACCCACAGGTTGAGAACCACTGGTCTATGTGTATATAAAAATCCACAAACTAGAGAATGGGATGAGCATTTGGGTGTGGATGAAAGGGGACAAAGAAATGACATGTTTCACTTTGGAGAGCTAAAAGAACTTACAAATACGCCTAGTTTGAGCACAATAGCAATTTGGAGACAGTAACTTTGCAGGGAGACATTTCAATAGGACAAGTTCAGGAGAAGATTTTAAGACTTTAGTCCAAATCACACTGAATCAAAACAGATAATCAGAACAATTTTCTAGCACGTGAGTTATAAACAATAGTGGCATAAACCTACACTGGAAAGCTACCAAGCATTACAGTAATCATTTGGGTTCCTGAAGGGTTCTGGAAGTGTCTAGGTTTGCACTAGGAGAAGGTGCATTATAGGTGCTTCTGGCTTTCCAGACTTCAAGACCAGGTCACTGCTATAGTCTCACTACATCTGTCATACCAGGCCACTACTCCCTGCAGTGCCTGTTTACTGGGGCTTCCATTTGGAGAGGCCACAGGCCAACCAATCTAATCTTTATTCCCTTCCCAGATGTGCTTCTGATTTCCTGGACTTCCATACCATGCCCCCACCTCAAGAACCTTCATTATCCCCAGCTGCTCTTCAGTTCCCTTTTGTGTGATGTCTTCCCCAATAGAATGCAAGCTCCATGAGGGCAGGGATTTTTTTTTTGGCTCCTTGTATTGTATTCCCAGGACTTATATTACTCAATAACTACTTGCTGCCTTGTGAGAAAGAAGGTGATATTTTCTAATTAGAGGGCTTAGAAAGGAATACCTTTCCACTGGATACTGTGCTATTCCAAAGAAGTTACGAGGAGGCATAGCTGGAAGGGCAAAACCACTTTCCATTGCTAACACTTGTCACCATTTGAGAGAATAATGCTAGAACAATTTTGGACCAGATATTTCCTTCCCTCTCCTATTCTGAATCTGTGAAAATCTGTTAAAGCAGAAAATTTGCTATGTATATTGAGAAAAATTCTTCCCAAACACATCAGGCAAAAAAATCATTTTTTCTACTGGACATATGGAATGCTGTTTTATTCCATAAAGTCTAGTCTCAAAACTTTTTTGTAGTTATGCTTTCCAGAATTAAGTGCAACTCTGGCACATGTCTGTTAACTAACTCTGGAAGTAAGAAGGCCTTTTTGATTTGCCCCAAGTCCTTTGCATATGCACATCTGTAATACCTGTTTATATAAATAATTTACATGAATAAAACACTGTTCTATCATCTACTTTTAAGTCTGAGCAGGGGAAAAAAAGAAGTATGAAAGAAACCTGACTAACATGTCTCATTCTCCTAACACCTAAATTAATAAAACTGCACTATACTTTCCTAGAGTGGTAAAGATTTTCATGTATAAGATCTAAACAATTGGTTGTGAAAATTTAGAGAAATTTATTAAGCTAAAAAGAATTTACCTTGTGATATATGATTGTGATGAAATACTACAGGGCTGTAAGAAATGATGAGCAAGAAGCTTTCAGAAAAACCTGGGAAAACTTAGATGAAATGATATAAAGCAAAATGAGCAGAACCTGGAGAAGACTGTACAAGTAACAGCAATATTGCAGAATAATCAATTATGAAAGACTTAGTTGTTCTGATCAGTACAATGAGCCAAGACAATTCCAAAGGACTTATAATGAAAAAAGCTATCCACTTCCAGAGAAATAACTGATAGAGTCTGAATGGAGATCAAAACATACTTTTTGACTTTCTTTACTTTTCTTGGGGTTTTTGGTCTTTATTTTCTTTTACAACATGAATAACATGGAAATATATTTTACATGATTTCACATGTACAACTGATATTTCTTGCCTTCACAACAGGTGGAGGAGAGGTTGGAGGGAGAGAATTCAGAACTCAAAATTAAAAATGAATGCTAAAAATAAATAATAAAAATGTTTAAATCATTTACCTAACACTTCTTTTTCACCAGTATGATTTATTGCCATCTTGGATAGCTGCAGTAAACTCACAGTAAGCTTCACCATAATGCCATCTTGTGGATTATCTAGGATTATAATGGAAAAAAATTATTATAAACATTCCATTTTTATTTAAAATACACACATATCAGTTCAAAAACAAACATTTATTAAGCACCTGTGTGCAAGGCACTTGCTAGGGATTAGGAATACAAAGACAAAAGAGAAATAATTCCTGTATTGAAGGAGTTTATACTCTACCAGATGACAGGACAATCACAACAAGCAATTAAATTATCTGACTATAATTCATTGGATCATAGATCTGTAACTATAAGGACCGCCAGAGACTATCGAGTTCAATCATTTCCATTTGTAAGATTTGTAAATGACGAAGCTGAGGTCACACGTTTGTAAGCAGATCTGAACTCAAACTGTTCTGCTTTTCTCCATCAGTCACTACGTTAAGTAACTGAAACCCGCTTGAGGACACTGAGGACAGAGCCTGGCTCGTTTCTGTGCTTCTCAACGCTCTGCGCACAGTGTCATTTACATGGTGTTTGTTGATTGGCATTTCAAATACATTCCTCTCAGTAAGTGCACATTCAATATGTCTGGAATACCCTTAAAATACAAAAATCAACCATATTAAGTGGTAAAAAAAAAAAAAAGCCAAACCCAGCAACATCTGAAACACAAGAAGAGAAAAGCTAGTGGAGTGAATTTTAGGATGAAAGGCTCAAAGGAACTCATAATGAACAAAATCACTGGTGATGATAAAACAATCAACCAGGCAGAAATGACACTGAACTTGGAAAGGACCTAGGTTTGAGTCACAGTTTTCCCAGTCACTACCTATGTGACCGTGAAAGTCACTTAAATTTTTCAAGCTGTCATATGCACAAAGATAGCAATAAAATTCTGGGAAGAACCTATGAGTACTGTGTGCATATATGCTGTTATTATTATAATGAAACCCAAAATGTTAACTTCAAAAAGGACCTTTAGGAATTACTAGACTATAAACCAATATATATTCTCCTTTTCCAAGTTTCCAGTAATAGAATTCAATAAGGAACGCAGAATTTATTTTTAAAAAAATGCTTGCAGTTGGATTTCTACAGTAAGGATATCCTCACTTGCCTCCTGTCTTCCATTAAAAAAAGATTTGTTTTTGTGGTTTATCTTTACATCACAATCATGACGACTTCTAGAATAATTAAAGTCAAAAAGTCAAAAAATAAAGAAAACATACATGATTTAAATCATATAACACACTAACTCTGATAATATTACTCTAACACTCAAAAACTTAATAATTCCTAATGGTCTACTGAATAAACTGCCAAATCCTTAGCCTGGCATTCAAAGCATTCCATAATTTGGGACTTTGCAATTAGTACGCATATAAAATGACATGTTGTATATAAGAAATCACAGGTTTTCTTCTAAATTAAGAAAATCTGATATAATAAAATTCTAAACTCTAAGAAGAGATAAATTAGGGAAGATTAACATTATGAAAGTACTGTCTGCTTTATTGTAAAACATATACTTATTGAATCCCTCTAACTAATGAGCTTCTATAGTGTAAAAAAACATGCCATAATAATTTGTTACCCTGAAATTCTTTCAAAAGGTCCTTCATCTGATCTTTATGTTGTTCCAATTGCTTTCGAAGTTCCTTTAATCCTTCAAGTCTAGTCAAAGGCAGTGAATCACATACACTTACTGAAAGGAAACGGTTAATTTCCTAGAAGGAAAAAAAATTTAATTTAAAATTTCTTCCAATAATAAGCAAAAATTAAAGGCTGATAGCTATAGAAGAAATCTCCTAATACAATGAGTTGACCTTCTGAGGAGGATTTAAAGGACAATACAGATAAGAATCTCATGGGATAACAAGCCTGAGTATGTTATAATACTTATCATTAGAGTATTCATACTGAAGAGATACTTTAAAATAGGTATGGTATAAAGATATGTACAAAACATTATAATGTGCACATAGCAAACAGACAAAATGTCAAACATGCATAAAGCTTAATGAGATATCCAAGTCTCTCATTTTACAAATGAAAAAAATGAGGCCTGATAAGGCTAGGTGGTTTGTCCAAAGTCACACAATAAATGAAGAACGAGAATGCAGGTTTCCTGACTCCCCAGTCCAATGTACTTTTCATTTTACCATGCTGTCCCTAGACAGACTCTAACTCAAGTAGATAAAATGCTTTTTTTCTTATAACAGGTTATTTTCAGAAGTTCAATGTTATCCTCTCTGCAACTAAATGTCTGACCTAAACCATCATCAATATAAGTTTTTCACAGCTGAAATTATTAGTAATAACAGAAATACTTCATAATAATATCAATAATGTCAACCTATTAACTATTCCCCTTCTAAGAAGTCTTATTTTTCATTTCTCCTGAATCACAAAGGTAAAAAACTAGTAGAAATAATAATTCTTATCATGGTTTTGCTGCAAAATAGAAATGAAAAGGGAAGAAAAGAGAACACTTTTTATACACACACACAAACACACACACACACACACATACACAGTCATATCATAATTTTACTAAAAGCAAATTTGGCCCAAGAACTCTATAAAAAAGCATAAAATTCAGTTCCAGATTTTGGACGTCTGATTGTGCTATTATTTACATACATCATAAAAAATACACACAGCAGACTCGGTGAAAGCATTTAACTAGGAAAGGAAGATTGCAGTATCTATAGATACTGTATGGAGACTGAGATTTTTTTATATAATATATAGGAATAAATCTCTTCTTCCATTTTAAATTCCTTTTTTCAGGTCTTTCAAATTCAAGTCTCTCCTATTCATGGATCTTTGATCTGGCTTGAGGATCTCATCAGTTTCCAAGGACTCAATTATCATCGCCATGCATATCACTGTCAGATTTTCCAGCTTTAACCTCAGTGCTCCCCAGTCTTAAATCTCCAAATGTCATTTAGATATCTTGAACAAGATATCTAATAGACAGCTTAAACTTGACACGTCCAAAACTTAACTATCTTTTCTCCAAAATCCTCCCCTCTTCTAAATTTCCCTCTTTCTGTTAAAGGCACTACCATTATCCTAATCACCCAGGCTCTCAACCTAAATATCATCCTTGATTTCTCCCCCTCTCACCTCACATAACAAGTCATGCCATTTCTACACAAGGAATATCTCTTGAATATAACCCCTTCTCTCCTCTTAACACAGATGGTAACCAAGTGCAGGTCCTCATCACCTCACACCTGAAGTATTGCAATAGGCATCTAGTTGGTCTCTTTGCTGCAAGTCTCTCCTCACTACAATCCATCTTCCACAAAGCCATCCAAGCCAATGTACTACAGCATAAGGCCAACCATAATCTTAATGACTTTCAGAATCCAACATATTTGTGCTCATGGTGGAGCCTGTTATTACTGTTGCCCCCTTCCATGTAGACATCCGGGAATATATGGCACAGGGCCAAA
>CM053582.1:171877392-171892712 GCA_028627135.1 Pseudochirops cupreus
GGTGCTCTACTCACTGCGCCCCCTAGCTGGCTGTCGGAGAGGCTTCTTGACCCTCATTACTGCCTTCTCCACAGACCCAGAAGAAAAGATTTCCATGAAGCACCGTCTCCAGACGCAGAAGACGCTGGCGTGTGAGTTGCTGAACTAGTACATTTCCCTAGCTGGTTTGCTGAACTGATCAGAGGGCAGACTCTCAGGCTCGGATACTGCCCCCCATCTCACCAAGGTGGAGCAGGCCATGTTTCCAGGCTGAGTCCTAGGAGATGTTTTTACAATTCTCCGCCCCTCACACCTCATCTAACCCCGGTGCTAAGGTTTGGATCGGACCCTCCATACTTCAGATCTTGGTCTCGAACACATTCTTCAGGTCTTCTCCACCGACACCTGTTTTCCCCACTCTGTGACTAGATCTCACCATCTTTACTCTGGCCCAAGACCTGGATGTTTTCTTTTACAACTGGAGAAGCTGATGATCTTCAGTTGCTGTAAGAAAAGAATGACTAAGGGGGTAGAGCAAGGCCACGGTATTTGACTTTGGATTAGCTAGGGATGTGAGACTGAGATGTGAATGACAAAGCAATAACGTGGCAAAATGAAAAAAAATTACATACATATACACACGCACACACCCCTACTCAATAAACTCCAATGATTCCCTAACACAAAATCCTGTTTGGCTCATACAGCCCTTCTCATCTTGGCCCTTTCCTACCTTTCCAATTTTCTTACATTTTATTCCTCTCCATATCCTTTGTTATCCAGAGACATTGGGCCTCTTGTGTTCCTTACACAGGACACTCCATCTCCAGACTCCATTCTTTTCACTGGGATCTACCACGCCTAGAATGCTCTCCCTTCTCATGTCTACCTCCTTCCTTTAAGTCTCAACTCAAATCCTATATTCTGCAGGAGTCCCTTCCAGTTCCCCTTAATGTTAAGTTTCTTCCCTCTGACAGTGATTACTATTTATACTTTATATATCTTGTATTAACAGAGTTGTTTGTATATTGTTTCTCCCATGAGAATGTGAGCTCTTTGAGGAAAGAGACTGTTTTCTGCCTTTCTCTCTATCCCAAAACTTTAGTATGGTGCTTAGCATATAGTAAGCACTTACTTAAACGATGCTTACTGACTATAAAGCTCAATTGTGGAATCCACAGAGCTGACAAGAATCATATGGAATGGACATAGGAGACAAAGAACCTACGCGGACATTTCTATTGGGCAACTTGTTCAAGGTATCTGAATGGCATTGGGAGATATAAGACTGGAGATCAGCACTGAGGTGAAAGCCGTATAATCTGACAGTGATCAATTTTTCAATACCTATTTTCATATTCCATGAAAATGAAGCTAAACATAGTATTTGGTTTTAAAATGCCAACCACAAGAAAGTCTCAAGTCCATAAGAAGGGGAAAAAATTCATCAACAATAGTCTTTAGTTTTCCCAAGATTCATATTCTTTTAAAGACATGAAATGCTTCTTTATACAAATTCCCTTAAAGTAGAAGAAGGCCTGTTTTCAAAATGCTGTTTTACAAGCATTGCCTCTGAGTAAGATTTAAATTCAAATTAGAGAACTATTACTTTTACTAGTATATTTTCCCTTTTGATACGAAGTAAGATGGAATAGTGAATACTGTCATTATGTTTCTGACTCTCTTTGGCCTGCATAATACTTACTGCATGCAGGCAGGGATTCAGACAGAAGAACACTAGTCAATCCCATCTAATTTAAGTACAATCTCTACCCCATATATCACAGAATTTCTGAGAGAAAAAGGATCTCAGGGGTCATCTAGAACCTACTCCTGAAAAAGAATCTCTTCTACAATATAATTCACAAATGGTCATCCAGTACAGAGAAGCCTGGGGAAGATTTATATGAATTGATCCAAGGCCAAGAAAGCAGAAACAGGAAAACAATATAAACAATGACCACCACAATATGAATGAAAGTAACAATAAGATAATCAAAACCAAATGCAATTAAATTATAATGACCAAGGCTGGCCCCAAGGAAGAGATAAGGCATTTCAACCCCCAACTTCTCTGTAGAGGCTAGGGCCTATAGGAGGGCAGGGTTATTAATACACTGCTGAGCCAGATTTGGGGGTGTTAGGATATGACTTTAAAATAAAGTAAGAATATCAAGGTGGTGCAGTGAATAGAGCACCAGCCCTGGAGTCAGGAGGACCTGCTGTGTGACCTTGGGCAAGTCACTTAACCCCAATTGCCCTTTCAAAAAAAAGCCAAAAAAAAAAAAAAAAGGAATGCCAGACAGTGAATAGCAGGGTGAGAAGGAAACAGGACACACTGGTGAGTGCAGAAGCATTGGAGCAGGAGGCCTCTGCTGTGGGCACTTACAGGAGGCTGGAGATCTTGCTTGAGTTCAAGGTCAGAGGGGAGAACTGAAAAGGATCAGAGGCCAGAGGCACCATCCCTCAAACCCTGAGGACTAGAGGTGATTATGAGAACTAAATTATTACCAAAAAAAAAGCACAGGTAGAGGAGAAGGAATCCAAACACAGAGAACTACTATGGAATAGAGAAGACCAGGACATCTTCAAAGGAGGATACTGAAGCAAAGAAACCCTCTTCTACTTCAAAGAGTAATGTCAAACGGTCACCTGCCTAAAAAGAGTTCATTGAAAAACTTTAAAAAGACTTTAAAAATCAAATGAGAGAGACGGAGGAAAAATTAAAAAAGGGGGGCAGCTAGGTGGCTCAGTGAAAAAAAAAAAGAAAAATTAAAAAAGAAAAATAATAATTAATACAAGAGAAAGATAATAACAAGAAAATCAACCAATTAGAAAAGGTGATCCAGAATGTGAAGGAAGAAAATGATTCCCTGAAAATCAAAATTGGGCAGAAGCCAGCAAAGTCATAAGAGATGAAGAAATTTAATTGAACTACCTGAAAGTTCCGATCAAAAAAAGAATCTTGAAGGGCAGCTAGGTGTCCCAGTGACTAGAGCACCAGCCCTGGAGTCAGGTGGACCTGAGTTCAAATCCAGCCTCAGACACTTAACATTTACTAGCTGTGTGACCTTGGGCAAGTCACTTAACCCCAACTGCCCTGCTCTCCCCCTCTAAAAAGCAAAAAAAAAAAAAAAAAAAAAAAAAGGGTCTTGATACAATACAAGAAATAATTAAAGAAAATCATCCTGAAGCATTAGAACAAGAGGGGAAGAAATAGAAAAGTCCACTGATAACCATCACCTGAAAGAGATCCTAACAAGGAAAACTCACAGAAATATTACAGTTAAATTCAGAAACCCCAAGATCAAGGACAAAATATTATGAGTCACAAGGAAAAAAACAATTACATATGATGGTACCACAATTAGAATCACACAAGACCTAGCGCTGGCAAAACTAAAAGATCACAGGTCTTGGAACACTGCTGAAGAGCAAAAGAACTCCAGCCAAAAATATCATACCAGAAAAGCTAAGCATAATTCTGAATGAAAAAAAAATGGACATCTGATAAACTGTCAGATTTTCAGGACTTTTTAAAAAAGTGTAAAAAAAAATCCTGAACTCAAAAGAAGAATTAACATACAAGAGCCAAGAGAAATATAAGGTACATACCAATGATCAATTACAAGGGACTAAATAAGAATAGAATGATGGCCTTTTATGTACAGAAAATGTAAAACCTACGTCTAAAATTGTTACAAGTAATTAGATAGCATGACAAAGACTGGGGCAGACATGAGTATGATAGGACATCAAAAAGTAAAACCATTCAAGAACAGCTAAAAGAATAATTATCTTATACAAATGAGGTACAAAAGGAAGAACCAAAACAGAGGAATTAGATGAGGGAGGGACTGTTCTGGAAACCTACTTCCATTGGGAATGGGCTCAAGATGGGAAAAAATATATACATCCAGAAGAGAATAAAAGTCTTCTAAATTTAGAAAGAAATAAAACTCTAAAGGAATAGGGAGGGGAGAGAAGACAAAAGAGGGATCCTCAGAGAGGAGAGTGAGGGAATAGGTTAAAAGGGGGATAGAGAAAGGTCTTTAGATTTAGGGGAATGAGAAGACAAAGGAGGGATCTTTAGAGGGGAGGTGTAAAGAATAGGTCAAAGGGGTGTATAAAAGGGTATTTAGATTTAGGGGAATGGGAGGATAAGGGAGGAATTGCTGGAGTAGGAATAGGTTAAATAATAGGACAGCAAGGTAGCACGTAGAAGCAAAGTTGAGGAGCTAGGAGATATAGAAAAAAAGAGGTATCCACAAACATAAAAACAAAGATTAGGAGTAGAATCTCTTAGGGAAATTATATGTTTACATCTGTATGTATATATGTATGTGTACACATGTAAACCTGTATGTACATATGAATACCTATATATAAGTATATCCATGCTCAATTGTAGCCTTGAGGTGGCAGGGAGGAGGGGAATAAAGGGGGGAAAAGAATGAAGTAAAAAGTGTACAGCAGAGAACAAAAGAAAACCGACAGGGAAGCAAAGAAAAGATGAACAGCTTTCACATAATGAATGGTATTTAATATACAGGCTTTCTTGAAATGATAACATGCTCTGACTCCTCTCCTGTGTTCTGCGGTACACACGACATGTTTTTTTCTTTTATATTTGTTTAATATTTACATTTATAAAGATTCTTTTTCTTTTCTTATTATGCACTTAAGTTTTAGTATTTGCCAAAAATTTTTTTTTAAAAGAGTCCTGGAGCGGGGAGGGGCAGAGCACTGAAAAGAGACTCAGCAACCTGATCAAATAATTTTTTTCAAAATTCAAGAATGTAGTTCATCTGAGATGGGTACTCTAAAAAAATGAAAGATAGTCATATAATTTTCTTTTAAATCCTCTGCTAGGTTATTCCATGTATCAGTTTCTGGACACTTTTTTCCTAACCTTTTCTAGTCATGCAGGTTACCAATTCACCATCACACAGAAATTAAATAATGGATTAGTTATCACTTTACCTCCATGAGTGAAAAGGGTCCTTTACTGTATTTAATTTTCTGCTGAGTGATACGTAAGTCCTTAAAGGCATCATGGTCAGGAAATGGATCTAGGAGTCTAATTGTGTGATAAAGGTTTTCATTGTCTTTGTTATCTATCACTAGGTATTTCAACAAGTCCAAGACCTAACGCAAATAGAAAAAAAAAGTCTTCATTAGAATTCACACAACTGTAACAAATTGCCAGTATAATCAAGGAAATCAAATGTATTAAATAGCTGCTTTAAAAATACACAAAACTGTGTTTTAAAAACCAAGACAGCACTTACACCACCTAAAATGAGCAATTTTTTACCAATGGTTATATTTAAAACATTCTTTCAAAAATTCAGTAATACAAGGTACACATAAGACATATGATTCTTACCAACATTCCATTTTAAGGAAATACTTGTTAAGATGGTCCAGAAAATTACCTTCTCCTGAATCTCCAAATGGTCACCCACTAAGGGTATAATTGTCCCCACAATAACATGAAGGTGGCTTTCCAAAGCATCCTTACAGTAAGTCACTGCTGTCTGGCAAACCTGACTTAACAGGTCACAGCAGAGTGAGAAGCTGCGTAATGATATATCCATGAAATGAGAAGGCCTAATACAGAAAGAAAAAACTTGATTTGAAATGGAGTTTTTTTCCTAGTCCCAAAACCAAATACTTCTATTCATCTTCTCTGATTTCTTTATAGCTTGGCAGAGAAATATTTTTATAAAATCACATATTTAACACACAATAAGAAGTGAAATGAAAAAGCAAAAGAGCAGACAATAAAAAATGTATGGCCATGTACAAAACACTTAACCTCTCAGACCCTCAAACTTTCTAATACTGTAAATTAAAAGACACCACTTATCTGCATTAGTGAGGAGAGTTAAAGAAATGTGAGTTCCCCATATCAAAGATTTACAGATCTGCTCCGCCCCCACAAAATTTAGATGTTATTCCACATATATTTTATTTTGTGAAAAGGTGGCAATAAACTCTAGAGATATAATTTAAAAGTAAAATTCAGAAAACCTTCATTTGCTGTGTAAGCTCAGTCTCAATTTTTGTATCTGTAAAACTGAGATGATATCTGTATCACTTTTAGGATTTGTTATAAGAATCAAGTAAGATAATGGATGTAAAGTGCTTCACAAACCTTAAAGTACAACATAAAAATCAGAGAGCATTGTTCTGAAAAGTATCTTCTAGGCTCCCACACCTTAAGGAAGTACCTTTAAAGATATATCTAAAATAAAGTGAACAGAGTGAGGGACAAGAGTATAAAAGAGTATAACATTTCTGTAGTGATTTCTACGTGCCAGGTACCATGTCATGCACTTTATAATTATTATCAAATCTGATTCCCACAATAATCTCAGGAGGTAGATGTTATTATTATTGCCATTTTACAGATGAGGAAAGTGAAGCAAGGGTTAAGTGACTTGCCCAGGGTCACACAGCTAATGCTTGAGGTCAGATTTGAGCTCAAGTCTTCTTGATTCCAGGCCCAGCACTCTATGCGCTATACCACCTAACTGTCCCTTAGATTATATTAATCAAATCAAATAATCACCTGTTATTGATATAGTGGATCAAGGTATAAATAACATCTCGAAGAACAAAAGCCCAAGCTCCACCCAAGCCGCTTTTTATTTCTCTCAGTAATAAACTAACAAAGAGATGATATATTTTAAGAACTCTATTTTTTTTATATACATTATTTGTTTCAGCTGCTTGTTCACATATGGCTAAAAGGATTTTCTGGAAGGAATCCTAAAAAACAAATGAAAAAAAACTTTAATGAAAATGTTTCTAAATATATTAAAGATATTCAGAAAATAAACCATTTTTTACTCAAAAGTACAAATACAACTTAGATATGTGTTAGACCAAATGCAAAATGTTATTTCAAAAGTTATGAATTACTTAAGTTGTTAAAGAAAGCCAGTTTTTAAAAGGTGCTTATTTTTTCAAATGAGCTCTAATTTGGAAGAAGATTCTTATACCAAAGTAAATCTACTCCCATAAAGAAATGCCCAAAGTGATATGTGTGCCATCCATCCTTAGGATAGAAGAATTTAGAGGAAGAAATGCCACTTCACTAAGCAGATCTGGACTAAGGTCCCATTAAAAGAGAACAATTTAGGAAAACCTCAGGTGGGATCTAGATTAGAATTTACCCGTGAGTGCTGCCTCTGCCTCATTCCCAATCCTAATCCCCAATGCCTGGAGTGATTTCTTTCTAAAGGCTACATTCCTTTATAAAAGGAATGTAAGTGATAAACTTTATACCCCAACTACTGATGAGGCTGACTTCTGCCCAACAATGTAAGCCTTGCCTAAATCTAAATCTGTCCAGTAACAGGGCACTCTTACCGTTAATCAAAAAAAAACCACCCTTCTTATTTTAGCCAATAACCTGTTTATATGACTAACCCTTATGGTTTGTGATCATATCCTCAAATGCTGCAAGCTAAATCCCATTTTGTGACCGTATCCTTGAATTGTTTTGAATGTCAACAAAGCCCTCAGAGAACATCTGTCTCTTGAATTCTTTCTGGGATAACTCAACTCCGAACCTCATCTACCTCATCACTAGGACACAAGTATGTGAAACATCAAGTTATAAAATTAAATTTTCAAGAGATTTTCTACCTTCTACAAAAGATATGTACTTCCTCTGAAGAACTTAATTCTCTATCTTTACCTTCTTAAATCTTCCTTCATCTTTCTTTCAAACTGAGCTGCTAATTCCTTTCCATAGGACTTTCTCTTTCATGCCATAAAAATCTCTTCCCCCTGGAAACTCACTCCATCCATCGACTACTTCTCAAATCAGCAGTACCCTTCATGTCTATGGTCTTACCTTCTGATTGGCTGGTTCCTTACAGAATCTACAATTTGAGGAGGAGGCCCAAACCAAAGATGTCTTCATCCCTCTCCAGGCTGCAGTGCTGACTCATATACAAAGGACTTTCTGTACTCCCCCATCCCTCATGTTTCAGCCCCCTTTTACTTTTTTTGTGTAGTCTTCCCTCATTAAAATATAAACCTTGAGGGCAAGGACTATCTTTCTGTTTCTATCTGTATTTCCAGTGCTTAGTACTATAAAGTGCTTAATAAATGTTTGTTTACTTAGACATACTTGGAGTTGATAAGACATAAAAAGAGGCCGTTATTTCTAGCTGAAAGATAAATGAATTTCTTTCTGGTTGCTTGATTCATGATTTATACTTACTGGGTTCTTCGAAAGAATGTCTAAAATACTTTTAGACTTAGTTTTATGGCAATTGCTGATGTAAGCCAACGTTGCTTTGATCACATGTGATGGAAAGTGTGGAGGATTAGGGGCAGGATCGAGGTCCCTAAAAGTTATAAGAAATAATGAAGTGATAATCATCAGAGTAAGATTGCTTGGAAAATATTTCAAGTATGTTAAGTACATGAACTGCTCAAAGAAAAACAAGAGCATGTAAATGAGCAAAATAAAAATAGACATTAAAAGCAGAAGTCAAATTTTCATTGGAATAAAATCACAGCGATATAAAATGAAGTCTGTATATTTCTAATAACAAATCAATAACAGTTACCCATTCAACCATTCTATTAAAAGTGATTTTCTTAGGATAATAAAAAGAATCTATGTCAAATCTAAAATGGCACGTTGGTTACTATTAATTCAAATACAGATACAAATTTTTTGCTAATAAGAATTTCCAAAAACACTGACAACAGTTCTGTATTTTGAGACAAACAGCACGTCATTTTAAAGTCAAGCCAATCAAAGCATTGCGTGTGTGTGTGCATGTGCAAATACAGCGAGACTATCTAGCTATCAAACTGGGACTTGTAAAATAGTAGAAATAAAATTGGAGAGTACAAATTAGAAGGGGTCTTGACAAGCAATCAATCAACAAGGATTTTCTTAAGCGCTTACTATATGCCAGGAAGAAAAGTATAGACTGAGTTCAATAGGTAATAGTGCCTATTTTTTTTTACCTTAATTCCAAATTGCTTTAAACAATGAATGGTTCAAGTCAAAACTCTACTAATAATGCAGTAGTGGGAATGTTTTCCTCAAGTCCTTCAACACTGACAAGTCCCCTCTTCTGTCATCTCTACCAATTTACTAAGGGTGAAGTGAAATCTCAAGAGATATTCTGACTTACATTTCTCTTACAGTTAATACTTTTGAGCAATCTTTCATATGATTAATAGTTCATAATTAAACATGGAATTATAAATAAGAAGGTGTTCACACTCTTTCACCCTGAGATCCCCACTGTTAGGCAAATACCCAACAAAAATCGAAATATTCAAAACAGTGTTTTTTGTAGTAGCAAAGAAATGAAAATGAAGTAGGTGCCCACTGTTTGGGGTAATGGCTAAACAAAATGTTTTAAAAGAATGTAGTGTGCCACAATAAACACTGAATATGAAGAATTCGGGGAAGTACAGGAAAAAGTCATTAATAAGTAAACCATCAACCTGAAGCCTATGTGGTATCAATATATAAAATGCCAGCCAAATTGTCTTTATGTTCTTCACATAAGACATTCCAGCTCCTCTCTCCATGCCTTAATGCCTGAAATGTCTTCCCTTCTCATTTCTACCTCTTAAAACCCCAAATTTAATTCAAAGATTAGATCAAATTCAATCTTTGTGATGAGAACTATATGGATGATCACAACTGCTACTACCTTTTCTCCAAATTACCTACTATTCACTTTGTACACATCTTGCATATAATACATATGTACATTTTGTCTCCCCCAGGAACAGGTAAGCTTTTTGAGGACAAGGACCACTTCTTTTTATTTCTGCATCCATGGCACCTATCACAATACCTGGCACATGGTTGACAGATAACAAAGTCTTACTAATTGAACCGATGAAGAACAAAGCAATTGAGACTAAGAAAATAATGCATAAAGCTAAAACAACATAAAAAGAACAATAAAATAAAAAAATGAAAATCTGAACACTGTAATTATAGTGACACTGAATGTGCCCATGAAGAAGAGATGAGAAAAAGCAGTTTCCTCCCTTCTTTGTAGAGAATGGGGGAATATGGATATGAAACCTTTCATGTATCATCAAGATTTGGCTGTATAAGCTCATTTTGTTGAACTGTTTTTTTAATTCTTTGTGACAAAAGATGACTCACTTGGAGGAGAGAGGGATTTGTTTAGAAATGAAGGTTGTATAAAACTAAGATATTAATATTAAAAAATTTAAAACTATGAGATACTGGAGGCCTCTGAGTAAACAAATAAAATAATAACTTCTTAAAAGAAATTGAGTTTGGATGTAATATGATGGATGAATTTTAATTTTTTGGTTGAGACTAGATATGTCATTCTTTCTTTCCATATAGCTTTGAAACTCATTTTAACTGTCAGTCTCAGAGTTGCTTGGGGCACTGAGAGGTTAAATAAATTGTTGAAGAGCATAAGCACAGGGTCAGTCACAAGACCTGAAACAGGTCTTCTTGACTGGTGCTGGAACCACTATGCAGTATTGTCTCATAGACTGTCTCCCTGCATTAATGACAGGGCTCTTAAGGTTTCTGCATCACATACACCTCTGGGTCTGGTGAAGCCTATGATTCCCTTATCAGAAAAATGGTTTTGGAGAATAAAAACTAAAATACAGAGGAATATAAAAAAAAATCAAGTGTATGAAACGCAGCTATTAAAAAAAATTTTTTTAAGTTCATGGACTCAAAGTTAAGTATCCCTGAATTAGAAGAAAAGAAAGAAATCAGAAATTGCTTCAAGACTCCTGCTGTGCAACTCTAGGTTTTATGTGGGGTGGTGCTGGACTAAGATGGAAGTGGGAGGAATGGACAAGGGGTAAATCTGAGAGACATTTCCAAGAAAGATAGGACAAAGTCTACTAACAGATTAGAAACTAAAAGGATTATATTAGTTACAGAAAATGGAATGTAGTGTATTTTTCTATTTCACATAAGCCAAGGCAAGTGAGTTTCAGAAAAGAATAGATTCTTAACAGTGTTAAATGTTGCAGAGACCCTGATGAAGATGAAATCTTAGATAAGGCATTTAGAAGTTCACTAAAAAGGTCAGAGGTACAGTTTCACTCTAATGATAGCATTAGTGTCCAAGTGACAGAAAATCCCAAAAGGATAAGTGATTCCAAAGAAATCATGAAGGTAACAGGTATAGATCAGATAATAAGTTCAGGTATTTGGAAAGAAAAGGAAGGCCAGAGGAAAGATAGCATTTAAAAGGGTCAAGGAAAGGTGTTTTTCTCCCCTTAAACTAGAAAGAAAATTCTGACAAGAACTTAAAATCAGATCATATTTTGAACTATACACATCAATTTTAAGAAGAACAAGCACAGATCTGAAACATTCAATCTTGGAAAACAGAGATACTTCTGAAGATGTCAAGACTCTATCCCCCAACACCCACCCCTGGCTGCCCTGCCCCTTGGGCAATTTGAAGCTGTGGTTAAAAGTTTTAAAAGTTCCTACCCTGAAAAGTTAGAGATGTCAGTGCTTTCACCAGCTTCAGTATCTGCTGGCTCATGTAACGTCATCAACAATTCCACTACGATTTCTGCCAAGTTACTGTTAAGTAAGTGATCAATCTGCAAAGACAGAAATTAGACACCTGAAACTCCCTGACTTGCAAATGCTTGGCTTACTCACAAATGTTCTTTGGGCGAAAAGCCAATCTAAGAAAAGGAACTTTTTTTCCTCCTCTCCTGATTCTGCTTGGGATTTTCGATGTTCTTTACATATAAAGCTGACGGCAGTGGCTGAGGTTTAAACTCTTGAGGCTAATTATGCCTCCTATCCATCACCATGACTAGGAACTTTGATAGTCTCACAGAAGCTTTCTCAGCCCTCCAATTTTTCATCCCAGAGTGCAAACTCCACCCATCCTAGCTCCTATAATGAAATATCTAGGATAGTGCAAGTCTGCATGCTCCCCTAAAATGTAGATAAAACTTATATATTTGATTTACTGCAAAAACCAATCATCAGTATGTTATTTAATCTTTTCCTTATAGGACGCAAGTGAAAAAGATGATGGTATAGGAGAGAATTGCTGAGCTCCTGATCTCTCTATTTCTAATAGTAATTAGAACAATCAGAAAACCTCAAAATGGCTGTGTTTGCTTGTGTCAGAGACAGGAAAATAAAGGAAAATTTAGGAGACTATGTTTTGTTCAACTGTGAGGTAGGGAAGAAGATGAGACTTTATCAGAAGCAATCATAGTGGTGGTGAACAGGTGGTAGCAGGCAACAGGATGTCACTCTTGACCAAGAAGTGCTCTTGAGGAGTCACACCGACAGGAATTCCTAAGCCCCACATATTCTCTGCTGGCATGGAGCTCCTTATCTCTGCACCCCTTAAACCCAAGAGCCATTCACTAGCTTCAAGCTATGGGAGTGTCTGCTTGTATTGCCCAAAAGGTTTGAAGAATCCTCTGTCCTACTTAAAGGAAAGATCAGAAGATTTTTTCCTGATATCCCATGATGGATGCTTTCTCCATAAAAACATATTTATATATTTCAAGTTTTCATTTTTTTGTTTTTGTTTGGAGCAGGGTAGCAGATTAAACAAGTTTTCAAGTGCTGACCTCTGGACATAACTACCATATATTATTATATGGAAAAATGTGTTTCAAATTCCAAATAACTAGATTACAAAAAAATTTATGGTTAATACTCTGAAGTCTATGAAGGAAGGTTATCAAATCTTTCACCCTGACTCATTTTAAAATATCACTAAGAAAATTTTACCTATCTTCCATAGAGTTTATTTCAAATACACCTCCATGTAAACACACATTTCAAGACAAAAAAAATTACTTCTTTTTAAATACACTATTAAAGTATTTTATAAAAGTATTAAAGCTAAAAGAATTAATAAAACCTTTAAGTCTGAAATCTAGTGGCACTGTAATTAATGGATCAAAATGTATACTGTACATGTAAATACATAATCAAGAAACAATTGATCATACCTGTTTCCCTAAGATATTTTCATCCTTAAGCATATCGTACACTTTAGCAGCAGCATCTCTTCGCTCTGATACATCACTGTCCCCCACGCTCTCAAAGGCAAAATATGGAAGAATGTTTACAAGAATCTTTGGAAAGCAATCTATTAGAAGGCTTTTCCAATCCTTCTGAATCTGGTCAGCAATAGACTTCACATCTTCAAATTGACCTCTCATCACCAAAAGTGGAATCAAAACCTTATAGCAAGACCTGTGGATGAGATAATTTTAAGTTGCAAAGAGTAATTTTTTTAAATTCCATTTTATAATGCTGATATATAAAATAATACACTGATATACAAAACTCCTGGTAGAGAAGGGCCATGTAACAATACAGATCTGCAACTTCAAAGAGTTGCCTAGCAGAAACCGGGAAGTTAAATGAGTTGCCTATGGCCACACCACTTATTTCTTATCTATTAAGATGTAAAAATAAAATTCACATTTTGTGATGTAACTGGTCCTCATTATACTTAGCAGCTTTCAATGAGATTCTTAAAAGTACAAATTAATATGGTTTTTGCTGGTTCATCAGCCATAAGTCCTCTAAATGTAGATATAGCCCATCTCTGCCCTGACAGTCCCTTAGATGAATTCTATATTAAGTCTCTCTCTGAGCTCCAGTCCCACACCCTCAACTACCTATGGGACATTTCAAACCGAATCTCCCATTATGTCACAAACAAATCCAAAAATAAACTCACTATCTTTCTCACCCCAACATACCTCTTATCTCCACCTCATTGTTTCTGTTGAAGGTATCTCTACGCTCCTAGTCTCCTAGGCTCAATCTCAGTGTTATCATCAATCCCTGAGTGGCCTTCATGCTACATATACAATCAGTCAGCAAATCTTGCAACTGCAGCTATACCTTTCCCATCACTCACAGCCACCAACTCGGTCAAGACCTTCAACATACCTTCCCTGTACTATCGTAATAGCCTCCTTAACCATTCCTGCATCAAATCTTTTCCTACTCCTATCCAATTACACAAAGTTGACAAAATGACTTTCCTTAAGTATAGATTGGACCATATTATTTCACTATTCCACAAAAATCCAGTAACTCCCTACTGCCTCTTGAGTAAACAATAAACTCACTACCTGGCCCAAAACAATCTTTTCAGTACCATTATTTATTATTCCCCTTTCTATTTTCTAGGATCCAGCCAAATTGATCTTCTTATTGTTCCTGTTCAGGGAAGGCTAGTTCTTCTGGAGTGAGGTCTGCTGAGCCCTTTTCAGAGCTGCTTTCCACCTTTAGAGTCCATCTGACTCATCCAACTTTGACCTGTGGCTCCAAGAAGCTATGGTATGCTGATGAACCAGCAAAAAATATTATTATTCTCCTTTAAGGGATCAAGAAACAGACACATGTTAATTGATTCATTTACTATCACAAAATAAGTGTAAAGTGTAAAGGCACGATTTATACAAAAGTCTTCTGATTCTAAGGACAGTAATACACACACACATTAATTTAGAGATACATATAATTTGCAAAGCTACCTGTAGAAATCTGTAATGTTTGTGTAGTTCAGTAAAATAAAGGGAAAAGATGACAAGTTGTATCCAGCATCTTGTAATTTCAGCCACTCCAAAACCAGATAGTCCAGATGAGAAGTCATGAAGTCTTCTAAGTGTTTATACTCAAACACTTCAGAGACTCTCTTCAAAACCTGTGTAACCCAAAAGAACACCCTATTTAAAGGAAACATTCAAGATATGGTAAATGTAAATGTAAATTCTCATTTAAATGATCATAAGAAACAATTCTCTTCATCAGCACATTTTGTTATTCTGCATGAAAATAACAGACATGACTGACACAACACTGCCTCCACTAACATTACTTTTTGATAATGCCATTAGTTATAGTATTGTTAAAACCTACTTTAAGTCTCCCCAGATTCCTATAATGAAATGGAAGGAGTGAGGGTTTTCGAGTGACAACATTTGACTCAGGTTCAAATTCTGACTTTACTATCTGGATAACCTTTCAGGGTTTCATTTTTTTCAACCAGGAAAAAAAATGCTGTTTTGTTTGCTTTCCCAAGGAAGAATAGGGGGCTGAAATTAATGTTTTAAATATTATATAGTCTTTGTACTTATTTTAAACTTTTATTATCCATAAAACATACCCCCACGTATAACATTATTTTGTGGAACTGATCATCACTTTATTCAAGGCCTTCTATTTGATGAACTAAGCAATAACATAAGATGGAGTATGCCTCTACATTACTTCAAAATTAATATAAATTTAAATAGAAGCAAAATATATGCTACATAATGATTAT
>CM053582.1:171893212-171912918 GCA_028627135.1 Pseudochirops cupreus
TGTTAATATTTAAGCTACTAAGGCTTAAAACTGTACTAAGACCTTTGGGATTACATATATACATGCATGTTATATAAACTACCTCTAAAATTCTGCTAAAAATTATTTTTAGAAATACTAAAAAAGATTTATCATAGGAACTATACAAATGACAATTTTAAAATCTGTAATCATATTTTACCTTTTTTACCAGTTGGGTTTCTAATCCATTTTCTTTCACAGACTGGCATATGGCAAACAAAGCCTGTTTTTCACACACAGGGCTAGAGTATAAAATCATGGATATTGTCATCAATAAAGCAGCTTTTCTATTATATGGCTCATCGAGTGGCTCACCAGCACTGATAGGACTTCGAGACTTCATTGGGGGAAAAAAATTTTAATAAACAAAATCAAATGGATAGCAAATATGTGAACATTATAAACAGATGAGAATAAAACTAAAAGTACTTACAAGAAGCTACTAAAAAACTGAACTATTTTCTTTGCTCTAATCTAGAGGCAGTATTCAAGAAAGGACAAAGAGTCCACAGAATCATAGAATTTTAGAATCAAAGAGACTTATGGAATTATCTAGTTTTCTTTAGTGAGTATACTATTAATCAGGCATTATTATTAGGACTTCAGGAAGAAAAAAATTCTTTATGCTAGGATAAAGAGATTTTCAAGAAAATTTTTTTTTAAATCAGAAAGTCCCCAGTATACATACAAGAGAGACCAGAAGCGGTTATCCAACTTACCATTCATATAGTACCTATAATTATATATTATTGCTAGTCATTAATTCAATAATGAGCCCTTATGTTTCTATACCACTTTATTTTCTCAACTGTTTTTACAACAATAAGATTATTTTTTTTTGGAGGAGGGAAGGTAGGGCAATTGAGGTTAAGTGACTTGCCCAAGGTCGCATGGCTAGTTTTTGTGTTAAGTATCTGAGGCCGGATTTCAATTCAGGTCCTCCTGACTACAGGGACAGTGCTCTATTCACTGCACCACCTAGCTGCCCCAACAATAAGATTATTATTCTTAGACACTTATGTATTTAATCATATCTCCCAAGGATTTTAAATCTTGGGTGTTCTCTATCACAGAAATACAAAAGTATCAAGAATACTGGCTTGAAAAATATAACAAAGCCAGGGACTGATTCATACTCTATCATAACCTCTTCTTTTCAGGTAGTTCAAACCACTGGACTGAAATATACAAATCAAACTCCTCTGTGTCACCATTAAAATCTCAGCAAAACAATTTCTTACTAAGATAAATTGATGTAGTTGTTTTTACCTCGTATGTCTGCCTTATCTATCTTGTTTTTATATTGCAAACTATTGGACACAAACTCTTTTAAATTATATTTTGTAAAATGATTAAAAGAGTTAAAATGAAGGCTTTTGTATGATCTTGCAAGCTGTGACTCATCGTCTACTCTCTGGATTTTCTGTCAACTAGAGGCTGCGAGCTTTCATTTACAACTTGACAAAACTTGCTTGTACACATTTCCTGGCATAAAAAATGTGGATACTGGAACCTATGCTACAGCCTACCTTGTTTACCCACAGATAAGAACAAAACAAGCACATGCTTTTCACAGCAATTAAATAATAAACAAAAATGGTTACATGACAGCACTTTAATTGCAGGATTACCATTTCTCTCATTCCTTCCTGGACTTTCAAATATGCATTTTCAAAAGCTTTTTGATGGAGCTTCAAAGGAAATGCTCTCGATAACCTTGAAATGGATACTGGTTTTGTGTTCTGAAATAATCTTTTTTTTTTTAAAGACAAAGAAGAAAAAAAATAATTAGGTGCAACCAGTATTCCAAAATCCTCTTCCAACATATTTTGTACATAGAGAACAGACCCACTGCAAGGCAGGTAAAGCTTATATTTACATTCCAATATTTCTTTCAAAGGACTGTGTAATGTTTCTTAATTTAGGGAGGCCCTAAATATAATTTCTGGTATAATTTCTATACCATATAAGTAATATAATCCTAGAGCTAAAATGGATAACATGTAATACAGTCTTGTGTCTTTAGACAGGACTGCAATTAAATCAGACAAAACAGACAATTTACATATTATAGATGAATGTTGCCAAGGATAATGTGCCTATATTCTCCTGTAGTAAGTTGTTCTGATGTTTAAACAAACTTTCAGGAAGTTTAAATCTCAACAGATTAAACTAGAGCTCACTATATCATTTTAACCACTGAAGAAATGGACGTCATAGAGAAACCGATTAGTACCTTCTGAATAACAGCCCTTCCAAGGATGACTATCAGTTATCTTTTCTTGAGACAAAATAATTTAAGCCTTTTTACCTATTTTCTTATTTTTGCAAACCTTTGATAATTTCTGTCTTTCTCTGAATGCTCCAATTTCTCTAGATCATTCTTTTTTTTTAAATTTCTTTTATTTATTTATTTATTTTTGCTTTTTGGAGTGGGGAATGCAGGGCAATTGGCATTAAGTGACTTGCCCAAAGTCACACAGCTAGTTTTTGTGTTAAGTCTCTGAGGCTGGATTTGAGCTCAGGTCCTCCTGACTCCAGGGCCAGTGCTCTATTCACTGCGCCACCTAGCCGCCCTTCTCTAGATCATTATTAAAATAGTAACACTAAAATTAAATGCACAGTTCAAATTTACTAAAATAATCAAAGCCAGCTGTATACTAAAAAGATTACTTAAGAGTTCCTATATCTGTTTATAGATTTCAGTATTATACAAGATTTTTCACATTACTCCATGTTCATTCTTTTTTTTTTTTTTTTTGCTTTTTTAGGAGGGGGAAGGTAAGGCAATTGGGGTTACATGACTTGCCCAAGGTCACATGGCTAGTTTTTGTGTTAAGTGTCTGAGGCTGGATTTGAACTCAGGTTCTCCTGACTCCAGGATCGGTTCTCTATTCACTGAGCCACCTAGCTGCTCCACTCCATGTTCATTCTAGTCAATTTGCAGTCTACTATATCTTCAAAGCCTTCATTTTCTTACTTTATACCTGTGTTATTTATCCTATTTCAATATCATCCTGTTTTTGAAGGTTGTTATTTATTTTCCATGGTTCTTAATCTTAATTTAATCATCACCTATATATTTAATAAACATGCTCATATAAAAAAAAATTTTAAGTCAGACACCTAGATTCTCATTCATACATAGCTTACTGGAAACCATTCTGAATTACTGGATATATTAGCTCTTAACAAACTCATAAGGTGTTTTAAAAACATCATAAACCATGGCCACATTAAAGAGTAGAAAGGAAGGAAGAAAAAAAGCATTTCCTGAGTGCCTACTATATGCCAGGCACTGTGTTAACTGCTTTACAATTATTTGATCCTCATAACCACCAAGGGAAAAAAAAGGTGCTATTATTATCCCCATATTAGAGTTGAGGAAACTGTAGCAAAGGTTACGTGACTCTCCCAGCATCACACAGCTATTAAGGATCTAAGGCCACATTTGAACTCAGGTATTCTTGTCACCAGGCCTGGGGCTTCATCCACTGTCAGACTTACATCTGAAAAAGTTTTTCATTAAGTGAATCTCTTCAGTGCCTATATACCAAGCTAAGTTACAATACAAACCATGTTGGCTATCAAAGTCAACATGTCATGTAAAAATATGCCTAGTGTATACCATAGTTTAACTTCATAGTCACTCATATAACCAACCCTGAAGTGTCCTTATGAGTCTGATACTACATGAAGAATTTACATCACCGGTTAATTGACTTTGCAGCAAGCATTCGAACTTGGTGATGGTTGTCAGCTAGAAACTGTGGGAGAACCTCAGTCACAGGCAAGTCTTTTTCCGCTATGCTGAGAACAGCCCACTTCGAATATGGATCAGCCTAAAGAAAATTAAGAACTCCAAGTAACAAAGTATAAAACAAAATCAAAATCAACAATTTTTCTAAAAGTTGAAAATCTGGATTTTCAAATGATCACAGTATATCACCCTACTCCTAATCTCTTAATGAAGAAGCAAAGCTCACCTCAAGCAAGGTTTTTAGGCAGTTTACTAGGGCCATTCTTACCGGAGCCATACATTTGCCTTCCTTTGTTAAGTGCCTGAAACAAACGAAAATTATTAAAACCTATCCCTTCCAGATTTGGTTCCCTACACTGGCAAATCCTGATTTTCCTTAGTTCTCTTAAAGCCTTTTCACATTTGATGAAAAATTAATAGGGAAAGGTACTTAAAATATGCTCTTTACTGTATATTACTATATGTATCTTGTGGTTAATATGTTTCAACTGATATGATTGAAAAATTTTTTGACAGAAACTCCAGAAAAATGTTTCTTTCCAGAGCAGTAGATAGTTCTTGAATCTTCACACTATCTTGTTGTCCAAAGTTCATATCAAAAGTAAAGAAGACTTTAACGCTAAGTTACTTGCTCATGCTTCTTCATTAGTGATATCTGCATATGGCAGATACTGAATAGATGAATTTTTAGGCTTTTATCCATAAGATGTACACACAGAACATGAACATATTAGCCACATTTCAAATCTCTTTTCTCCTCAGCCCTTGCACTCTCCTCCACACACTTGCCCAATTCAATAAGCATTTATCTGTCTACAATATCCTAAGTGTTGTGTAAGATGCTAGGGATCCACAGATAAAAACCACAACAGTTCTGGCCCTTGAGGAGATTACATTAAATGGCAGGAAGCAAAGTACATACAAATAAGCAACGAAAAGAGCATTGGGTCTTGAACAAGAGGACCTGGAGTTCAAATCCTGCCTGTGAGCTTATTTTCTGTGTGTCCCTGAGCCAGTGATAATCACTCTAGGTCTCAGTTTCTTCATCTGTAAAGTAAGGGAACTGGACTAAATGGTCCTCAAAGTTCCTTACATCTCAATCTACATATTATCTGATAAACAGATGCAAAATAAATAGAAACTAATTTCCCGGGGTCTGAGTGGGTGTGATGGCAATGGGAATCTGAAGACCTCCTCTGCTTTGAAAATAAACTCTGCCCCCTAATAGGCTGAATGCAGTCACATGGAGCCTGTAATGGAAGGAGTTTGCTGAAGGGCAGCAAAGAGCCCACAGGAAGCTGGGAGTCAGAGGAAGCTAGATGGCTGGGAGGAGAGGACGCTTCTGAGGGAGACAGACAGGCTTGTGATTAAATATTGGTCTTATGTTGGTTTGTGGGAAGGCTAAAGGATGGTGTGGCTCTCTGCTATATGGTGGTGCATTAATTCTATATTGCTATGATGGATTCAGTTTCCCAGTGTTGGGATTTGGTTTTCTGGTGTCTGAATAAATGTTTTGCTTCTGCCTTCTATATGGAGAGTCTGTTATATTTTGTGATTGAGCATCATGCAGGTATATTTATAGTGATTGTGGGCACTGTGAAAACTGCACTGGTACTACAGTACTAGTACCAATGACAATCAGGAAAGTCTTCTGAATGTGAAGACAGAAATTTGTAGAGAAATTTAGGGGCTCTAAAACATAGAAAGGAGGAGAAAGAATATTGCATGTAAGAGGACACCCATGCAAAATCACAGATGTGGGAAATAGAATGTTGGGCATAGCGACAACAGAAAGGTCAGTTTGGTTTGAACATAACATGTATGAGGGTGACTAATGTGGAATAAGCCTACAAAGAGAAATTAGAGGAAGACTATGAAGGGCTTCAAATACACCAATCAACTTCTCCTTAAGAACCCTTTTTTCCTAACAATCAAAAAAAGGAATAGTCAATATATCAGGAAGATTAATTTCAAGTATTCCTATGAGTCTGGAATTACCATCATTGACTCTTCCCTTTTCCTCAGCCCCATATTTAAGCACCTGCCCACCATGTCATTAACAGTCATACCACTTCTTCCCTTGTTCATGTCCTGAACTACTGGACCACCATAACATCCTCCCCACCACTAAGTCTTTTCCCTTTCCAATCCATTTTCTAATTAGCAGAAAAATGTCAGTATTCTCCCACAGGAAAATTCAAGATTTTCCCATTATTTTTAAGATAACACACAAAAATCTATTTAGTGAAGCCCCTAACACTCCAGTTCATACCAGTGCTTCTAAACTGATTTCACAATTCGTGACAACCTATAGTCCAACAAAACTGGCCTACTTGGCATTCCTTGTAAAAATTATTCCCCTCTTCCATGTCTTTAACTGATTAGAGAGGCTGTATTCATGCTATAAATACTCTTCTTCATTTCTACTTTTTCAGTTTCCTAGGTACCTTCAAAGGCTCAGTTCAGGTGCTGTCTCTTCCATGAAGTCCTTCCTATTCTCCACAGTATCTTATCTCTCTTCCCCAAATATGTTTAAGTACATGTGTGTGAACGTGATATTTACTTATCTGCATACGCTGTTTTCTTCCAGCAAAATATAAACTCCTTAAAGTCAGAGACAATTTTCCTCTGCCTTGCATCTCCAGAGCCTAACACTGTGCCTTATGCATAAGTGCTTAATAAATGCTTATTAAATTAAACTTCACTTATCAATAACTGGTGTTGATTTTTATATGCTTTATTTGGCTCTTGCCACTGATAGGAAGGAAGACATCCAAAATAATGGGTAAGTCTTGTTGCAGAGGTTTCTCTTATCCACTATCAACTGCTGGAGGCAGCATGGTAGAGAGGCAAGAAGGCTAGATGTGTAGAGAGAAGATCTGGATTTAAATTTCAACTAACACTCCCTATTTGATTTTGGAGAAGTCATTTAACTCCCCTCAGCCTCAGTTTCCTCACTTGTAAAATGATGGAGTGGGAACATAACCATTGAGGTCATTTTTGTCTCTGAATCTTTTATCCTATGATCCCTATACATGTGAAAGTATAACTGATTTAAAAATTCCAGAACTTATATACTAAATCTATTTTTAAAATAAAAAGTCCAAACAAAAAAGAAGTTCTTTAAGGTATATAAGGAGGAAATTATATGAACTAAATGTCTATCAGTGGCTACAATAAATTATTTTGCAAAAAAAAGGTAATATATTCATATAAAAATCCCCATTTACAGTTACAGATAGGAAGAGAACAGAATTATTCCATAAGTTTATACCTACCAAAAAGCACCTATGACTGTTAGAAACTGTCCTTGAGCGTTCCTTGTGTTTTCTGCATCTGAACTATGCTGACCCAGATTTGTTATTATTGGAAGAGTGTGGCTTAAGATTGCTCTGCATACATCTTGGTCACGACGATACAAAGAACACACATTGCTATGTTACATTGTTTAAAAAAAAAGAAAAGAAAAATCATAAGTATAGGCAAAAGTCATAACAAATGAATAAAGTGAAGTTAATTTTATATTTGGATTCAATTTCTTACGAAAGAGGCTTCAGAAGTTCAAAAACTTCTTCCATTGGCAAGGGGTACTCTTCAACTGGGAGCTCCTTTAAAAGCACCAAGTACTACAGTACAATGAAAAAATGTTGTTATATGTTTTATATAAGACAAAAATATATGTAAAATGTCTGTGTAAACGTCTTTAAAGTAAATGTAAATGTCTTCGCACAGTTTTGGAATAACAAAGATTAATGCTACACTTATACCCTACTCCCATAGTACACATTTTATGCTTGGGGCCAAGAGTGTACGGTGTAAAAAGCAGAAGATTTGGAGAAGCCCTAAGGTCACTCTCAGATTTTACTCTTTCTACCTGTTCATCTCTGGGTAAGTCACTTTACATCTAGGAATCTCAGTTGTCTTATCTGTAAAATCAAAGGTTTGGACTAGATGATCTCTGAGTTCCTTTCAAATACTAGGATCCTATGAACAACTAACTTTTAGAAATAAAGTCATTGAAGTTTATGAAACAGTTTTCTCACATAAATTCTAATAGGATAGCACCAGTATTACTAGCCCAATGTTACAGAGAAGTTCAGTAACTTGTCTAGGTTTACTTGGCTAGCAAGGGTCAGGCCTTCTCACTCCATGGCTAGGGTTCTTTCCTCTACAATACAATTTTGCCCAATGAATCTAGAAAATGGAAAAGGGCAAAATAGAGCCATATATACTCTTTCAGTACTTTTGGCCTCTTCAGAAGCTTTGGGAAACATACAAATTGTTTTCACAAACACAGAACAGATAGCAGTAAATAAATGATATAAAGCTAGGTATGTTAGGATTCAGTATATGTTCACATTCAATAGAGTCTAAAAAGCAGTCCATCACTATGGACCTTACGGTCTATAGAAAGACTTCAGGGAGTCGAAATTGGATGGGGGAAAAAAATCACATCTTTATGTTCACTAGCTTTTGATTCCCTTGGCAATACTGTGTATTCAATGTATTTACAAACATTATTCTGAGAAGGGGGTCCAAAGGTTTGACCAGACTGACAAAGGGGGTATATGATGCACAAAAGATAAAGAAATTCTAGTCTAAAGCATCACATAATAAATAATTACACCTGAAGAAAATATAACCCTACATTATCCAAGGATAATAACCTAGGTTCAATGTTACGACTCTTGCTGGAAAAAAGATTTAAAGAAATTTTAGATGGAAGAGCATTTTGTTACAAACTATTCCAGTTCTATTTCTGACAGCAATTTCTTATCAACAATGCGTGTGCACACGTGTGTGCGTGTGTGTGTGTGATTTATTAGATTTTAAGAATCAAAGATATATTGCACGACTGGTAACAGCAAAATCTAAGACCTTTTCCTTAATACTTGACTCACCATGTGTAGGTGGAGGGACTTAGAAGTGTCGAGCATGCTTGGTTCAATTAGCTTCAACAGCTCCCTCCTTATATCAGATGCTCTAAAAGATACTGTATGGCACTGAGCTGTAGTTACACATATACACAAGAACTTTAGCATGTCAAGAAGAAGGAGATCTTGCTTTGTCAAATGTTCTTCAGCTAGAGGGCTAATTGCACCTGAAAACAAAATGTGCTGACTCAGTTCATGAAGAAACAGATTTCTTGAGTTGTCAAAATGAAAAAATAAAGCGACAACATTTCTGAAGCGTTTACTCAGATATATCTCTTTTAAACAATCACCAACATGTGGCAAATGTAATTCCAATGTAACAGATTAAAACCTAGCATCGTGGCCAGAATTCAACCTAGTGATAAAAGGAGATAAGAAAATTCCAATTCCAATAACTAGTGTTATTAAAAAAGCTGATCAAAAACACCAGTTTCAATCATTACATCCTTTCTATAGCTAAATGAGTAGCTAGGAAGAATAAAAAGTAATTCACTCACCAAATGTATTTTGTACCTCTCCAGATTCATTTGCATTATTATTAGTGCCATCAGATTCAAACAGGTTCATGGTTGACTGATCCTCTACCTCCGTTGGGTTTCCATCAACATCATCTTCCTTTAATTCTACTTCTCCCGAATCAAACGGCCTTTTAGTAAGGGATGCCTTCAAAGAATAGAAATTAATTTGTTCTATTAGGTATTGCTTCTGACAGAAAGCTATGTATCAGTTTAAAGAGCAAAAACAAAAAACCTCCAGCTCCAAGTCAGAATGTTAATTACTTTTTAACATGCAAATAAAATGTTAATTATCCACATTTTAATCTCCACATTCCAAATGATGAAATTGATATAAATGAACACACTTTTCTAAAAATGCAAGGCTAATTGCTTCTTTATATCACTATAGTCTGTATTTAAGTGAGATGTAGAGAAATTAGGGCTGCTCTAGATACTTGATTATTATCTGGAAAGTAAGGAAAAATGAACTAAAGATTTCTGTGAAAAGAGAAATTTAATTGGGTACTTAACTATCTGTAAGAATACAAGACAGTATGAACAGCTGATGAGACACTTTCATCCCACAGGCAAGGAGACCTTGGAGTAGAACAGAAGGAAGGCAGAGAGGCTGCACAGTAAAGAAGAAACAGGGCCGTGCTTAGGGCTGGATGTTGTAATTTTGTCTCTGACACATATTAGTTAGATAATGAGGGGAAAATAAACGACCACTTTGAAATTCGGCTTCCTTGGAGGATTGCTACGAAGGTCAAAGTAGATCAATACCTTTGAGAAATTCAAAGTTCAATTTAAATATCAGCTAATAATATTATTACTTGGGGTTAGATATTGGGAAAAAAATTTCTTGACCCTGTGAATTAGGAAAAATTAGAAGGAATTAACTGAAGTTTAATGAGGGGAAATGGTTCACATCAGGCCACAAAGCCATAACAAAACACAGCTACAAAAACAAACAACCCACACTCAAACTTTCCTAAAGCTCTTTGGCTGAGATCTCCCAAACCCTTGGCCTATAACATACTTACTACACATGCTTCTTCACCGTACAATGTAAACTTTAGAAGTGATTCACTGCTTTATTTTGTATCACTAGTACAGAGTAGGTACATCTTGTTTGTTGAACTAAATTAGTGGAGATGTTAAATCTTTTTTTTGGCACATTTTAAAAATAATGTACAAAACTATATATTTGGGATTTAGATGCAGTTCCAAACAGAATAATCTATATATCCTAGTATAGGTGATCTCCTGAGAGAAGTAAAATAAAATGAAATGTAACTTATACTCTAAAATAATGCCCTAATAAACCATATGTAAATTTTAAAAATTCTTAATGATTAGAAACATACTTACTAAATTTATGCAAATGTCCACAATGTCATTCATCAACTTTGATGTTAACAAACGCAGAAAAAGACCAGATACAATCTTATTTGGCTTGTGCTATTAGGGGAAAAAAAAGGGGTGGGGGGGAATTTGTACCAAAGTTAATAGCAAATTTGAACCTTTTCTGTTTTAAGAGAAAAATGGATTTCTTCTGTATTATGGGTTCTCCACAGAATTGAGAGGATATGGTGAAAAATATGGAAGATTTCAGTATTAAAGATTATATAAACTACATATTATATACACACATGCAAATCTTGCTTGAAAAAATAGTTTTAAAAAAAGGCTTTATTTATAAATAACTGTAAGTATATATCTATCATTCTAAGTTTCACTGTACCTTTTCTTCATTCTACTATATAAGCAGTCAAATAAATAAAAGCTATTGACTCTAAACAACCCAATGAGATAATTCTAAAATCAATCCTGTTTCATCATCTTCCTCCTTGCTCACAAGAAAACTCACTATTACGTGGCTAAAAATCTATGCTGTTGATATCAAGAGCAGTTATTTCAACACAGATCATGAGTTGCCCAAAATTTCTTTTCTACGTTTCTATATTGGTCAATTTCAGATGATTCCAGTTATACTCCCAGCAAAGCTGAAAATTATTAAACAGTATATTACAGTTTTGTCAATATGGATTGCATCTGAAGGGCAACGTGACTGAAGCCACCACAGGCACTGAGGAATAAATGACCAATTCTGCTAGTAAGTTCAGTTCTTTACTGGTCACCTCTACCCTGAATAAGGTCAGGACAAATAAACCCCAAGATGCTGACTGATTCTCAGAAGCAAATAGTAACTGAGGAAAAAGCCCCTTAACAAAAGCAGCTGAGTTCATCATTCCTCAATTACTTTTCTTAAGTGGAGGTTTGACCACAATACTGACTTTCTACATTAACTCCCCTGGGTATCCTCAATGTTAAAACATAAACTATTCTGCTGGACATATAAAGCCCTTCATACTTTGTCCACTCTCAATATCCATGACATCCCTTCCCAAACTCTACAGACCAGCCAAGTTAGCCTTCCTGCTATCATACAAATCACTCCATCACCCTCCTCCATGCCCTCCCTCTATGCCTGGCATCCTTTATTTCCTTTAAGACACACCTCAAGTACCACCTTCTACACAATGCTTTTTCTGATTACTCCAAATGATAGTACCCTCCTTCCTTCCCTCACTGACTACATTGTGGTTAACAACCTTATACTTATTTTGTACTGATTCTCTGGGTGTATGCAAATACATACAGACATATGTCTATAAATATATGTATATATTTATTTACTCTGAATACATATAGTGTATAAGCTCTCCCTCAATAGAATATAAGTATACGCAGATGGAGAGCAAAGATTATTTTGTCTTTATCTTTGCATCTACAGTATTTAACACTGCCTAGAATACAGTAGGTTATCTATCTATCTACTTGATTAATGGTTCTCTAATTCTTACTGTCCCATGACACACACTGCCATGACTTCATGCAGTTCCTCACTGTACCGTACTTCTATCCTACATCTAAATGAACTATTCTCTCCATCACAATAATGTAAAGGAGAATCTCTTAACCACACATGTGCACTATGTTCTAAGATTACTATAACAGAATCCATAGTACCTTGAAAGTAAGGCTTATTTCATTTTTGATTTTGTATAGCACAGGCCTAGTACATGGTATACACCTAATAAGTGCTTGTCGGTCAATTATATACCTAAAATTGAAAGGGACCACAGGAACCATCTTTCACAGGCCTTATGCAAATGCCCAGGCCTACCTTGCTCAACTTAGCCCTCCAGTCAATTTAATCCATTTAATCCTAACAAAATTAAATACTAAAGTAGAATAAAGGTCCTGGAAGGCAGCCAATATCTCTTATTCATCCCTCTGTTTCCCAAAAAGCCTGCTGCCCACCCTATTGACCAGTACATAACAGGGACAAAATAAATGGTTGAAAAAAATGCTAGCTATAAAGCCAGTTTTTGTATTTTATTCTGAGTAGCAGAATTACCTCAGAAAACTTAATAAAAAGGACAAAATTTTTCAATATATTTAGCCCAAGTTGTAATTGCTTTATTCACTTGTATCTAAAATGTATTTTCCATTTAGTTTTAAATTGAATATATAATTTTGCAATTAAAAAAAAAATAACTAAAATGCTAGAAACCAACTAGATATTCCAAATTACTGAGGAAATTACAAGGTTAAAATATTAACCAAAAGGAATCTTACCTTTGTACAATTATACAAGTAGCTGGTACAAAGCAACATTGTAGTCCTCAATGAGCAAATTCTAGATTCTTCATTTATCTTATTTTTAAACAAAGTAATGCTTTTTCCAGCACACTGCATCAAAGACTATTGAAGAACAGAAATGGGAAACAAAGAAAAACACACCAGAAACAACTCAAGTTAAAATACAGCAACAAAAATCTCAATTTTTTTGAAAAGTCTCTGAATTTTTAGATAAAGATGCATTAGGAAGCTAAACTTGATAATATCACACAACTAAAAATCATGAAGGAAAAAAATTGCGAAACTTTTCAATTTACATATAAAACTAATAGTATCCAAAGAGGGAAAAAAAAACAGGTGAGTCTTCAAAGACCAATTTCATTAAATCCATAAAAGAATGCTAATTAGGGATTATCACTGGGCAAATGAACAACTTGATATTAATCTGTGACTAGGTTTAAAATAATTAATTTTAAGTCAAAAGATTAAAGAAAATACATGTTATACAAGCATATCCAAAGCTTGTACAAATGGATAAATCAGTAAAGATTAGCCCAGACTTAGGTATCTGGGTTATACAGATTTTTCCTATACGTAGAACAGAATATGTAATCATATACATGGGATCATATGATCATAGGAACACAAATTGAGAAGTCAAGGACCTTAGAGACATTAGTGGCACAGAAGACAGAGTAACAGGCTTGCAGTCAGGAAAACTTGAGTTCAAATTCTGACTTAGACACTAGTTATGTGACACTGAGTAAATTACTTAACCTTTGTTTGCCTCAATTTCCTCATGTAAATGGGGATAATAATGGCATCTATCGCACAGAGTTGTTATGATCAAATGAGATAACTGCAAAGTGCTTATCAATGCCTGACATATAATAAATGCTTATAAATGCTAGCTAGTATCATTATTATTATTATAAGCAAATTTCTCAAATGCCAATTTCCTATCAAATTAGTTAATTGTTCATGAAATAAATGCTATTAAAAATTTTGTCAAAAAAGTCTTGGCTTATATTTTCTTACCTTGGCATTCTGGAACAATCTTGATTTATATGCATCTTCTTCAGACAATATACCTGCATAACAATAGCAGCCAAGCACACCCACCAAAAGACTCGAACATCGGACAAGAGCTTCTGACCTTATAGTCTTGAAATAAACCAGAAGCACAAATGCAAAGTATGTTAATATGATATTGTCTGGAGCTAATAAATGACTTTGATTAAGTATCCTGTGACTATCTTTTAAATGAACTAGTTTTATACCTATAAGTAAATTGCAAAAAGTTTAAAAAATAGTGGCTTATCTTTGTGAACATTGTTTTAAAAGCCCCATAGTTGAAAGAAATTTTAATTTAAACATCCTAGGCCCTAGCCTGCTCAATCAAGACAAAGACAAACATACACATTCTACTAGCTGAACATTGTATATATCGGTATTTCTACTTCACCATCTGACATGCTCCATGTAACACTTAAGTAGCACAAAGAAATTAAGAACATTCTCAGGCCCTGCACACAGCTATTAAAATCTAACATGTTGTACTTTGATTAGAGCCATTTGTGGGGGAAGGAAGAGAGAAAGAGAGAGAAAGAGAGAGAGTGTGAGAAAGACAGAGACATCCCTGTGCTAGACTATAAGCTTTAGAAAAACACAGATTGGTTTTCCTTAGGCCACTAACTCTCCTATGGTTAGCCTTAGCGTAAAGACACTTACATGATCATGGAATGAACAAAACAATTATCAAATATTATCATTCTCTTAAAGTTATAGCATTGATGAGTTCTTAATTAAAATAAAGCAGAATTTAGAAACTGGACTACATGACAAAGAAATGTAAGTGGTCAAGTGGAGGGTCTTTTTGAGTTCATTTTTCTTGGGTTCTCTGAGTTGTAAGAATGAGGAGGCAGGCATATTACTCCTGAGGTTTTCTGCTACTTCTTCCTTCTGCCTCTTTCTCTGTTCCCTGGTACTGAATGGTCTACAGATTTTATGTAACAAAGCTGAAGAGATATGAGAAATTTCTTCTCCAATCTGGTATCAGAATTCTCTTAAAAACATAACTCTTTAAGTTTCTCCTGAATACATCCTTGACCCTTCCTTCCAATTTAGTACCTTTTTCCACCTCTTACTCCAACTAAGTCCTTTAGATTTCTTTTTTTTGCTCTGCCATCATCAATCAACAAGTAGTTATCAAGAACCTACTATGTGGCAGTCATTGTGTTAGTCATGGAGAATATAAATACAAAAATGAAACAATTCTTGACCTCAGGGAACTTACCTTCTATTGGACATGACAATATGTACATAAATAAGTATATCCAAAATAATTACATGGTAAGTTGGAAAGGCGTTGGAGGTGAAGAGAGGCTGCACTTGTCCACACATCGCTCTAAATAGTCGGATGGTTCAACATCATGAACAGACATGGTTTTAATTGTTTTAAAAGATGCATTAATATTTGTTTTGCCACTGTACTGTAAGGTCCACAGGACCTTTCTATGTGATTTACAGCTAAAACTTCCTCTATGTGCTGTCTCCCCCAAAAGAATACACCGCAACACAGGAACTATCTGGCTTTTCTGTTTATACTCCAAACAGTCGATACAGTGCTTTCTCTAAGTACTTAATAAATGCTTTTTCATTCATTGATGTCTCCTGCTAAATTTTAATCTTTATAAAACATCACTCTGATTATGCCACTCTGCCACTCTAAAGTCTGGAAAGGTTGCACATTTTTTTTCCCAAAAAGACTACTTGAATTAAAGGACTTCACCCAACAAAAAAGATAACAAATGTAAAAGTGCTCTGAAAATTTTAAAGTACTATATAATTGTTGGCTAGTCTTACCATCATCATTATTAGTCTTCAAATACCTAAATGGTTATGATATGGAAGAAGGCAGACTTGGGGAAAATGGAGGGAAACTGAAGAGAGATGAATTCTGCACTGACACTAGGAAATATTTCCTAATAACTGGAATTGCCCAGGAAGTAAAGGAAGCTACCTCAAGAGCAGAGCCTGAACAATCACTTTTAATGCTGCAAAACAGATCTCTGTTCAGGTACCAGTTGGATTAAGTAACTTCTAACTCAAGACATTCTGTGATTGTGAAATAGTCTATCACAACACAAATGTAACTTAATACTTGCTAGTCTGTTTCTCCCCTCAGCTGCATTTCCTTTCCCGTAAAAATAGCATTTTCTTATACCACTGATTCTTTCCTCTCCATACTTTCCTACCTGTTAAGGCCCAAAAAAACACTCTGCAACCCAATACAGAAAAAAAATCAGTGGTCAAAACTGCAGTTCAAATTTATCCTTAAATCTCACCTCAAAGGAATAATTATTTAGAAGCTGTTCAGACAATCCCAGAAGATAGCGATCTAGTGTTTCTTTTAGATTCTGATGGACAGCAAGTCCAGCAACAGCCTGGATTTTTTCAGGGGTACCATCCATCATATTGGTACAAAAATCCATCTGGTCAAAAGTTGTCTCAAGGTATAGCTCTTCTACTTCTAAGAATGTGGCCTCCACTTTCCTTTTTTGCTGCTGCTCACTGTAAGAAAATAAGGCCTTAGTGTTACGGTCAGGCTGTCATAAAAGAACAGGCCTTTCAATATCAAAGTCATATACATCTCTATCACCTGATAGTAAAGAAAGTCTTCACAGCTGGGAAGCCCTCAACAAGTGACTGCAAATTTAGTGAGAGGCAGTTCAAATTACAGGAGAATTTTGTTCTAGACAACACAGAAACTCCTCAATTTACATACCATTCAGATACACTCTGGAAAAAATCCACTGCTCCTTTACAGTGCTTCATGGTGAGACTCACGAGAATTGACTCCAGGGCTAGATGAGGAAAATCACTGTGGAGCAGAAATTTTTCACTTGAGTTTAATAAGTACATTTCAACAACTACATTAAAAGAATTCCAGCCTCTATTCATGCAAAGGCTAGACAGAGAAAGAAACAGAGGCATGAAATATAAAATAAAAAAAGTAAAGCATAGTGTAAAATTAACAGCTAGGAAGCCAGTCTTGTTAATCTATTAAGTCTCTGAAGAGAAACGATGCACAATAAGCCTAAAAAGACAGGCTGAGGCCATACATACTGTAAAGGACTATCTATGTCAAGCAGGGAGAAGAATTTGTATGTTAGTCTCAAGGGAAAAGGAGGCCTCTGGAGCTTCTAGAACAGAGATGGGAAAGAGACCATATGACCTGTGTTTTAGGAAGATCAATTTGGCAACTGAGTGGAGGAAGGGCTGAAGAGGGGAAAGATGGGAGGCAGAGAAACTAATTAGGAGACTATTACCAGAGTCTAGGCAAGAAACAATGAGAACCTGAATTATATATGGCACCATGATTCAAAAGAAGGATAAGGGTATGAGGGATATTATAGAGGTAGATTTTATAAGTCTAGATACTAATTAAATATGGGCAGGGGGATGTGAAAGAGTGAAGAACTGAAGATGACTCCAAAAATTTGATCTGAGTGATTTAGGGTGATGGTGTCCTCAGAAGAAATACGACAAATGAGAACAGGAGAGGGCTGGGGTAAGGAAGGGAAGGGAGAAGGCATAATGGGTTCTATTTTGGACATAATGAATTTGAGATGCCTAAAAGCAAAGACTTTATTGCCACTTGTACCTCTTAAAATTCCTAGCTTCCTTCAAGGCTCAAACACCATCACTTGGGGACCTATTCTGATTCCCCTTAGTTATTAGTGCACACCTATGATTTTATTTTGTATTTATTCTTCTACACACAAGTTATTTCCCCCAAAAAATGTAAGTGCCCTGATTGTTTTTCATATACAAGTCTGTATCACTATTGCCTATACAATTTTAAGACATAATAAGCAGTGGCTACTATAAATAAAAGCATATTCAAGTTCAAGGCAAGACTTTCAAACATTATCCCTGGGTGATAATTATCAGTTTTCATTTAATCAATTTTATTTATTTTTTATTTTATTTATTATATATAATTTAATTATATATAATTTTATATATGTAACATAACATAATAGATAAAAACATAATTTGATTAATTTAATTTACTTAATTTATTAGTTCTGTGGAGGTGACTCCAAACCTCCTAACCTCTCTCTTGAGCTTCCATCATACATCTCCAACTGTCTACGAGATCTTTCAAATTGGATATTCCAAAGACATCTCAAAAGCTCAATATGTCTAAAATTAAAATCATCCAATTTCCCCAGAACTCACAGCTCTTGCGAATTACCCTATTTCCGTTGAAGACAACACCATCCTCTCAGCTACCCAAGTTTGCAACCTTGGTATTATCTTGTCTACGACCTCTCCTTTTCTCCACATATCCATCCACTCAGCTGCCATATCTAATGGTTCCTACCTCAGCCACATCTCTTTTCCCTTTTTATCTCTTCTCAAAACTACCATCCTAACCTGGAGTTCAAGCCTTCGACACTTCTAACCTAGGACTACTGCAATAAGCTAATTGGCCTCCTTGCCTTAAATCTCTCTTTGTTCCAAACACCGGGTCCCTCCAAGCTGAAAACACAATTTTCCTAAAGTAAAGATTCAATCATGTCACTTCCCTATTCAACAAAGCCCCAGTGATTTTCTATTGCCTTTAATATTGCGTGTAAATTCTTTGGTTTAACTTTTAAAGACCTTTACAATCTGGGCCCAATTTATTTTTCCAGCTTCATCATATATTACTTCACTTTCTACATTCTGTGGTCCAGTCAAACTATTCTTCATACATTCCAACTCCCATCTGTCTATCTTTGCCATGGCTGCCATCCCATCCCTCTCTACCCCACATCTGGACTGTATCACCTCCAGTCACTTTTTAAAATCCCATGGTTGGTTTTCCCCCAGACTCTGCTTTAATGCCACCATCTTCATGACACTGTTCTTCATCCTCTCAAGTGCCAGTTCCCTTCACCCTCAAAATTTAACTTGTGCTCATTCTGAATATTCTTATTATGAATGTACTTTTATGTTATAAGTCCCAATAGAATAATATACACTCCTTGAGGGTAAGGACTATTTCAAATTTTGTCTCTGTATCTCCATCATCTAGCAAAGAGTAAGCACTTTAAAATGCTTGCTGATTGATGGTAAAGGCATATTTACTCTTTACTTCTTTACTCTTGTTTCTAAGGCTTACGGTTATCATAGAACAACAATATGCCTATTAATGTTAAAAATAAAAGGCACGCAAGCTTTCTTCTTAAAAGAAATTACCTGCAAAGAACTGGAGGGAGTTCTGTACTTTCTTCCATGTCATCTTCTAACTGATAGAACAGAAGCCATTTCATAATTAGCTCTTTTAATGAGTAACCTTGATTTATTTCACAAAAATTCTGATCCATTCCTACTTTTGACATCTCTGGAACTATGCAGGAGGTCAAGGCTAATGACAAACAACATACTGCAGGACTTAAAAAAAAAAGACAATTTATGTTAAGTAGAATGCAATCATTACACATTAAAAGAATATAACTATATTCCTTGGCAAATAACTTAAATCTGTCATATCTTGGTTTTGAACTATCTTAAATTTGTAAGACCCATCATAATGTATATCATGATTTCCAAGAAATAAATGAATTAAATAGATTTCATTATTCTTAGAAGAATAAAATGGTTATTTAAGAAATAATAATTCCTTCAACAATGCACAGCTAAAAGACAACTCTACAAGCCTCAGGATGGAAGGAGATATCTAAACTCAGAGAAAGATCTAGAAAGACTAGAGTTTAAATGGAGACTGAAGCAAAACATGCTATCGCTCTTTTCCATGTTTGGTTTTGTTTCCTTTTTCCCATTGTCCACTCC
>CM053582.1:171913418-171933078 GCA_028627135.1 Pseudochirops cupreus
AAAAAAAAAAGACTTCTATGTGGAAAGCAGAGTTAAAGATACCTTGTCTCCTACAGACTATATTCTTGGAAAACAACATAGTGTCAATGCCGACAGGAGACCCTCAAACTGTTTACTGAGCTGAATGGGGAAAGGAACAGCCTGGAACCACTGCCTAATGAACATCTGGAAAGAAGTTATTATAAAGGAAATGTCAGCTATTCAAAACATGCTGAATAAACGAAGAAATATGAAATAACACACTGAGAATAATTTTATGTCTCTTTCTCACAAGCATACAGGCAAAAATACAGTGGAAAATTAACAGGGAACATTATGGACAAATAAGGTACATATATTAAAAGCTACTATACCTGGTGACAAACATCTACCATTAATTCAACCAAATTTTCCTTGACAGCAATGTTTCGACATCCAGAAGAATATTTTCCTCTGCTTCCTATATGACTTATCTCATTCAACAGTAGATCATATAAGCTGTATAAGATACTTTGCCATTTTGCCGATTCATAAGCTCCTATTGACAAAAATACAAAAAATATAGCTTCTACTTAGTTTCAATTTTCAACTGCCAACAACTAAAAAGGCATCAATATGTGTGAGTGTGTGTATCTATGTTGCTACATTCATAGAGAAATACAGACAAGGCATTCTGACATCTTCATTTCCAACCTGGACTTTTCTGTCACATATCTCTCAGAGCTGTTGTGAAGATGAAATGAAATATTTGTAAAGTGCTTTGAAAACCTTTAAAATATTATATAAAAGCTATCTACTTCCAAATGATTATTTCCTGGATATACTACTGCCACCTCAACATGTCCAATCTTAAAGTCATTACCTTCCTCAACACCTCAATCAATTTCCACCAACAGTTCCCTTTGCTAACATGGTTTCTCTGTGCTTTGTATCCCCAGCACTTACTATAATGCCTGGTCACAGGAGGGGCTCGACACATGATTGTTGAACTGAAGTGAATCAATGGCACTATAGCCTAGTCTCCTAGGCTTAAAAACTCCAAGGGTTACCTGAGCTTGAGATAACAGCCACTAAGTTTTTATAGTAAGATTTTGTTTGTTTGTTTGCTCACTCGTTTTTCTAGCCCATTTTCTGACTTCAGACTTAATGTCTGAAGGCAGAAGTTAGGTGGCACCATAGTGCACAAAGCACTTAGCCTGGAATCAGGAAGACCTGAGCTCAAGTCTAACCTTAGATATTTACTGGTTGTGTGACCCTGGGCAGGTCACTTAATGACTGTCTGCTCCAGTTTCCACCACTGTTAAAATGGGGATACTAGCACCTACCTCCCAAGGTTAAGAGCACCAAATAAGATAATATTTGTAAAATCCTTAGCATGGTGTCTGGCTTATAATAGGTATGCAATCAATTCTTATTTTTTATTTTTGATGTTAGGGCCAGGCTCTGAGCAGTTCTGCAGAGAAAGTCTGGGCTGGATTCTCTGTTTTTTGGGTATTAAGGCTTATGTTCTTCTAAGATTGGAGGGTCAGCCCTATCTGAGAACCTGTCATCTTAAAGGGCTTCCAAAATAGTCTGATCCAAAGCAAACTCTGACTGCTGCTCTCTTGGTCTTAGTTCCCAACCTGATTATGGTTCTGAACAACATCAGACTTGGTGCTGGACTCAGTTCCTGAGTTCTGCTGGTTGAGAATGATGTAAGTATAGGCTCTCTCCCCTCTGGTCTAGGAATCTGACCAGGTTATTCTTCTACAGACTTTAGCCTGGGCTAGAAGCTGAAACTGAAGCCCCATTCTGCCACTAGGGTCTAAACCACACTGCAACCCCTTGCTTCTGAACTTGCTCTACTCTCAGTACACCGCCTAAGAGTAACAACTGTCACCACCCGGCCTCTCCTTAGTCTACCCTCGATCTCTGACCTAGAACTGGGTATGGGCAACAAAGCTGTGTAAATGGCAGCTATTTCCACTGCACTGACTAGATAAGCATCTGAGACTTCCTCATGCTATGACACCTAGCCTCTCTCCGGGCGTGGAATCCACACAACTGCTCGTAGTCAGATCCCTTCCTCAGTGTCCACAGATTTCTCTTTCTATCTCCCTGTGACAAAATGAGAAAGAAAAAAAATTCACTGTGACTTTTTTTCCTTAAATTTCCCCATTAGGACTAGGTCTAGTACAGGGGTGGGGAACATGTGGCCTTCTAGGTCCTTAGGCCTTAGGGCCTTTTGACTGAGTCCAAGTTGTACAGATCCTCTTTTATTAAGAGGATCTGTTCTGTGAAGTTTGGATTCAGTCAAAGGGTCACACTTGAGGACATAGAGGGCCATGTGTGACCCCAAGGCCACAGGTTCCCTGCCCCTAATATAATCTTTTTTCTTGATCTATTTGGAGATTTTGGGGTAGAGTTCACCATATTATTTTCTGCTACGCCACGATCTTAGCTCTGTCTCTCTGCCATCAATTCTTACCTTCAGAATATTCCTATTATTTCCACCCAGGCTCTCATTTCACATCTCAGTTACTACCTTTGGTCCATCTTCTTTCCAAGCCAGACATAGGACTTGAAGCGCCAGTTTTTGTCAAGTCACTCCCCTGATTAAGAATCTCTAATATCTGATGCTAACTGAGAAGAGCAGAACCAGGAAAAATTTGTACACAATCACAGACACATTGTATGTGTGATGACTAACCTTGATAAACTGGACTCTTCTCAGCAATGCACGGCTATAAGACAACTCTACAAGTCTCAGGATGGAATGAGATATCTACATTCAGAGAAAGATCTAGAAAGACTAGAGTTTCAATGGAGACTAAAGCAATACATGCTATCGTTCTTTTTCATGTCTGATTTTGTTTCTTTTTTCCCAGTGTTCACTCACTGGTTACAACCCTTCTACACAACCAGACTGTTGTACATGTGAAAGTATTTGCAGATCCTATACATGACTGCACGCCACCATGGGGGGGAGGGGAAGGGAGGAGAGAAAAATCTGAAACTCAAGGGATTGTGGAACTGAATCTTGTAAACTAAAAGTAAATAAACAAGTCAATGAGAAAAAAAAAGAATCTCTAATATCTCACCTTTGCTTATGAACTGTCAACTACTCCATGTAGCTTTCAAAGCCCTCTGTAATTTAGCTCTGCTTAATCTGGTCAACTTTCTAACTCCCACTTCTTCAAAATATGAACCTACCACTCAACAGACCAGTCCTGCCAAAGCCCACTACTGTGGTTTGGCTCATGCCCTTTCTTTTTTGTCTATCTAAATGTTAAATAACTTTCTAGTTAAATATCCTTCTAGATATCACCCAGGTTCTACCTTCTATAAGAAGTCTGTAATGTCTCCCTTCATTGAATTATTAGCATTTATAGTACATTATACACTACTCAACATTTAATTATATATTGTCTATTATTCTTCTTTAATTCTTTCACATCTGTTATCTGTATTTTTGCGACCAGACTTTATGGGTACAGTGTCTTTTACTTATTATGTTCTTATAGTATCTGGCACTATGCTAGGTACACAGTAGACATTTATTAATGTCTATTAATTAGATGATAAAATACAGAATGAAACCTTATAGAGAGTGGCTAGGTGGAGCAGTGAAGAGAGCACTAGCCCTGGAGTCAGGAGGACCTAAGTTCAAATCCAACCTCAGGCACTAACACAAAACTAGCCGTGTGACTCTGGGCAAATCGCTTAACCCCAACTGCCCTCCCCTTCCCTCTCCAAAAGGCCAAAAAAAATTTTTTTTATAATTATAATTTAATTTGTATTTATAATATTATAATATAATTTATAATTCTGACAAAAATAACCATTGATAAATATCACTCAGATAAAAGAAGCTAGGGACACATGTTGGCATCAGCATTAGTAATCCAATCCTCAGAGATGTCTGACTCAACTTGGCAACAGCTGTTAGTGAGAAATTAGAAAAGGTTATAGTCTTTATCTTAATTAGACCTAATTAGATCTAAATAGTTTAATGAGTAAGTAAATTAAAAACAGAATAACAAAAGAGTATTCTTATACCTTTTTCTTGGGTTTTGGCTCCTTTTGGGTGATGAACACAAACTTGAAGATGAAATAATTCAATAATCACATCCTTCAAAGAATCATTTGGTCTTTGCTGAGACCATATGTAAAGCACAGTAGGAAGGATTTCTTCTCCTAATTTACAAACTTGCACACGAAAATTTACAGCAAAGACCCTGAGAAAGATATTAAGGGCAGCCAGAATATGATTCAAACCTGCAGAGCTTTTATCCTGCCTGCAACACAAGAAATCAAGCACTAGTTACTATACAAAAGAAATATATATGGGGTTTTGCTATTTATACAATCAACTTGAAGAGAATTAAGAAATTACACAAAGATGGAAATGTCCAATAACATTTATTTCAAAACTGCTAGCGTCTCAGCTTAAGAAGAAAATAAGCTGCCAGTGGGCAGGGACTATTGCATTTTATGTCTTTGCAGCCCCAATGCCTCACGGTGCCCAGCACATAAGAAGCACTTAATGATTGCTTGCTAATTAGTGAAAAAATTGCAGGAGAAGCCCATGTGTCCAAATGATTCTGTATGCCAACAAGAAACAGTTCATTTATGGATACAAAGGGCTCACTCTTCTTAGCTTTTTCTTAGCCAAAATAGTGTCTAGTCATAGTTATCCACTTATATTTTACATACATTAAATACTTTGATTTCCAAAGCATTTCATATAAACTCTTGATTTTTTTCCTGATAACTACTTTTGCCCAGTATCACCCTCATTCCTGTTCATTTATAGTTTCTTCCATGCTAATTTGAACTTGATCATTCTGTCTTTCATTATCTGCTGTTTGGTATGTTAAGCCTAATTTGTCAAACTACACTATGAGTCACTTCAGGGTAAGGTCTGTATCTTACACTTGTTTATATAGTCCACAGTATCTACCACTGGGCTGTAAAAAGCAAAAACTTTGTGACTTCTTCCAGAGTTTGTGTTGAGGGTACCACCATCTTTCCAGTCACCTACATTTGAAACTTCACTCTCCCTCACCCCACATATCCAAATCAATTTCCAAATCTTGCTTTTTACCTCTGCAACATCTCGCACATCCATTTTGTTCTCTCCACCCAACACAGCCATCATAATAGTTCTGGTTCTCATCATCTCTTTCCTAGACTATAACAAAAGCCTTTTAATCTTCTGAATCAAGTCTTGCCCCATTCCAAATCCATCTATAGTCACTGAAGGGATTTTCCCAGAGTGTGGATCTGACTGTATTATTCCCTGCTCAATAAACTTAAGTGCCACCTTCTATGTGAAGGTTTTCCAGATCCCTCAGCTGCTCATGCCATCCTACTACAATTATCTATATCTATAAGGATGGTATTCTTTCTATGTATACCCACAAGTTAACATGTCTTCACCCTCTGCTGGATTTGAAGCTCTTCAAGGGCAGAAACCACTTTAGTTTTGTCTCCAAAGTCTCAGAAAAGTGGGTAATACACACAGGTGCTTAATAAATGTCTTCTGACTGACTGATTACTACAAGTGGCATTCTCCCAAAGGGAAAGCACTTCCACAGCACAAAAAGTCAGCTCCTAAATATTGCAACCTAATTGAGAATCTATAGTAAACCCTACTGTCTCTTCAATTTGGCTCTCAAACTATGATGAGTCCGAACTATCAAAAGATAACTTTTTAACTTACTGAATATAACATCTTTCTTAATCTAGATTAATTTTTCAAATGAAAAAAATTAAATCAATCAAAAAATATTTATTAATCAATCCCCATGTGCCAAGCACTGTGCAAAGCACTAAGCATAAAAGAACAATTAAAAATAGTGCCTGGCCTCAATGAACTCACATTTGAATGGAAAAGACAAAATGTAAAGAACTAGGTATGTACAAGATATACGAAGAATAAATGAGAGGTAACCTCAGCGGGGATGGCATTTAGGGATGGGAAGGAATCATGTAAGGTCTCTCTCAAAAGGTAAAATCATAGGTAAGACTCACAAGAATCCAGGAACACCAAGAGGCAGAAGTGAGAAAGAATATCCCAGGAATGAGGGAGAGTCAGTACAAAGGCACTGAGAAGGGAAATAGATGCTACGCGCAAAGAACAGCAAGCGTAGCAGTGTGGCAAAATCACAAAATATGTGGAGGGGAATAAAGTATAAACATAAAGGAGAGGTAGGAAAGGGCCTGGTTGAGAATCAGTCAATTATTAGGCAATTATCAAGCACCAACTATGTGTGAGACACTGTACTGTGTTGTGGATATAAATACTATAACTACTCCCTATGCACAAGGATCAAATGGGGGAGACAAGCAGTATATAAGTATACGGAGGATAAATGTAAAGAAAGTCAATAGAAACAAAGACTAAAGGGTTAACTACAAGGTAGCATGAGGAGAGCCCTGGGAAAGGCTTCATGCTTCAAGCTGGTGCTTAAGTTTTACCTTAAAGGATGGAAGGAGTGAGGAGGGAGGGAGGACATTCAAAGACGGAGGACAGACAGCAAGAACCAAGGCAAAGAGACCAGAGAAGCAAGGCTGTGAGGGAGGAAAAGCGAGAAGTACAGTTTGGACGGATCACAGGGCACAGGAGGGGAAGTAATGACCAATGAGGCTGCAGAGGCAACTTAGAGCAAGGTTGTGAAAGCCTTTTAAATAAAGCCGAGGACAGGAGTTTATATTTGAATCTAGAAGCAACAGGAAGAGATGGAATTTACTAAGAAGGGGAGTGACATGGTCAGATCTGCAAAGGCAAATAAATTAAGAGCTTTAAATACCAAAATCATTAGGAAGTACCTTGCACACTGCACAGCCTTTGAAAAAAATTCAAAAAATTTTAAATTTACTCCATCTGTCTGGGAACAGCATCCTCTGGTTACAGTTTGAATTATTCTAGCCACTAAAACTCTATTAATATCTTTAGACGGCTTGAAATACAATGTACAATATAGGGCCAGAAGTTCTAAAAAAAAAGAAAAAAAGAACAAAATTAGTTACTAATTTCTTTTCAATCATTTTAAGGCATTTAGAACTTAGAACTCTATTCATTAATATTAATTAATTAATCTCTATTTGGAAGTCTTACCTTTTTCACAGAATTCCATTTTCATATGTATTATTTATTTCAACAACATTCATTCCTATAAACTTTAACTTAGAACGTTAAATGCCTTAAATGCATCAAAATGCTCCACTACTTACAAAATACAGATACTATAGAAAATAATTTTGTAAAGTACATGTTATAATTAAAGCATTCACCTAAAACAATGCTGTTCTGATGTTTTCATTAAAAAATCAGTGAAAAAATGATGCACATGGTACTCAATGAACACTGCTTAAATTGAACATAGATACAAAAAAATTGTTTTTGACTCATGAGAGCTCAAAAACCAGGAAGTTGGGCTTTAATGGTATATGATTTCAGATACCAAAAAGAGCACATCTTCTACAGAAACTGAATGACTTTTGTTTTTTAATATAATTTATTGATATGTGGGACTAGTCAATGGTAGAATGGCTATGGAAAGACAGGCACACTGATGCAGTGATGGTAGAGTTGTGAACTAATCCCAATCATTCTGGAAAGTAATTTGGAATCATACTAAAAATATGATTAAAATGCCCATGTTCTTGGAATTAGAGAACCCACCTCTAGGCATATACACCAAGGGGGTCAATGACAAAAATAAAAGCCCCACAGAAACCAAAAAATTTACAGTAGCACTTTTTTCAAAGCAGTAGAGAACTGAAAACAAAACAGATGCTCATTATTTAGGGAATATCTAAAAAAGTTGTAGTACCTGAATGTAATCTTCAGTAAGAAATGATGAACATAATCATATAGAAAGATTTATATGAAAAGATGTATACAGAACAAAGATAACAATACACTACAACAAAACAATCAATATACTATAACAATAAAAGAATAAAAACCAAATGTTATACAACTATAATGATCAAGCACGGCACCATAGAAAAGACATCTGAACACATCTCCCTCACATTCTTCATAGGGGAGAGGGAACTACAGATGCAGAACCCTGCACAGAGTGTCAAACTTTGTCATTGTATTAATTCTGCAGAATCTTTTTATTTTCTTTTTTTAATTTGTTATAAAAGCTGGCTCTCTAGAACAGTAAAGGAAAAATACACTAAGAAATGTAGGTAATATAAAAACAAGTCAATAAAAATGTACTTTTTTAAAAGAAAAAATATGTATCATTCTTCCTCACATTTAAATCAATAAAGTAAAACAGTCTTCTTTATGTATAAATGACCAGGAAACCCACAAGTTTTGATGTCATCTAAGGGAAAAAAAATATACTCAGGCACATAACAGGCCATCTCTTATGGTGAGTGAAGCAGAAAATTAATCTCTGGAAGTCTTACCTTCCTTTTCACAGAATTCTATTTCCATATGTATTATTTATCTCAACAACATTCATTCCTACAAAATAGACAGAAGCAGGTAACAGAATATCTATGTTCCATATTAAGGAACTCAGTTAAAAAGAATAAAACACGTTGCCTAAGTTCAAGGTAGAGAGGCCATAATAAAGCAAGAGATAGAGCTGCCCTTGGAGACAAGACTAAGTTTAAGTTCACTCCAGACAAATACTAGCAATGTGACCCTAGGCAAATCACTAAATTTCTGAGTGCTCCAAGCAACTCTCTAAATCCTACACTAATAATTAAAAAAAGAGAGGTCTGAATTTAAAAACAAAAATAGGGATTAAAAAACTAAGAGGGAAATCTTGCCTGTGCCACCTGCTGTGTGACCTTGGGCAAGCTGCCTACCTTCTTGGGGTCCTGGCTTCCTCATCTATAAAATGAGGATTCTGAGTTAGATGGCCTGTAAGATACCTTGTCGCTTTAAACCTATTAGATCTGGACTGTAGAGAGCAGAGTACCCAGAACTCACTGCTCTGTCCACAACAGCAGTGGTGCCAAAACTCAAATAGAAATAAAACTCAAATGGGACACTAAAATGTCCATAAGAATTCCTGAAGCTACATATTGACTTAGAAAATCACATACCAACTATATCTTTGTTTTATTATGTTCTTAGTTAGTTTGTTAAATATTTCCCAATTACATTTTAATCTGGCTTGTAGGTAGGATGAAGGGCTGCTATTTGACCCTTCACACTAAAGTACTTCACCTCCTTTCAGAAACATGATTACAACTTTGTTTTAAATAACATTTCAGGCTCTTTCTATGCTCCTAGAATCAAATACTTAAAAGAAATTTAACTGGTTAAAAAGTTGGCAAGGAAGTCCAAGCTAAGTTTTTACTAACTTGGAACGCTTAGCAAATGCAGAAGAAATTAGAAAATAAAGATTCCCTGTTGAAAGTAGAGAAAAGGTAGGTAGGAGTGGCTTTACTCCTGCTTAGAAAGAAAAAGAGAGGTATGAGAGGAGAGTATATAAGATCTGATGGCTTTCCTTCATCTTTTCTATGATTAGGAAAAATGGAGCAATAGGTTATGACAGGAAGATACTGTCAAGTAAAGACTTGAAACCTAAAAAGATCTACTGAAAAGGCAGAGACTAAGATACAGAAATGCTATTACTTCCAAGCCTCTAAAAGCTGACACCACCTGAGCATTCTACCATCAAAACTGTAAAGACTATAGGTAGAGCCTTAGAATCGGAGATTGAGAGATAAAAAAAACCTTAAAGGACATCCAATGAAACCCTTATTTTACAAATCAGGAACCTGAAGCCAAGAAATAGAGGCAGGAATCAAACCCAGGTCTATGGTATACAAAACCAGAGTTTGTTTTTTTTTCCTACTGCAACAGATCTAGTCCTATAGAAAGTGTAACATGAACATTAGGATATTATAGAGGATTCTACCTCACAGAGAAATCACAGAATCTCTTTACAGACAGCTTGAAAGTTAATCGCTCTTGTTCTGAACATAGAATTTTACATTCATCACAAAAGCACATTTCAGGAACGTTACATTTCTCATTTACCTATTATATAAGATATAAAGCTATAGTTCACTAAATGTTTAACTCAACTAAAAATTGGCACATGCTTCTTTTCTTTTCTTAACTGGACACGGATGAATAGCAAACCCAAAACCGATATTTAATAAGCAATTCAAACTACAGGTACACGATTCTAGGAGCACAGAAAGAGCCTGAGATGTTAAGCCCGTGTGAAAATTTTTTTTTAATCAATTACATGAAATATCAAAAAAGAAAAGAGGAGAAATGTGACAACTCAAGAATACCGACTGCTGCATTACTTATTTCATCAAAGTGACAACAACAAAGCACAAACAACAAACCAGAGGGAAAATACCTGACCAGTGATGCTGAGATATTTCACACCAGTATTTCCTTACTGAAAGAACATCCTTAAGCAATATATTACTATAATCAGCTCCGTAAGTAGCCCCACTGGAGGAATCCTTCACTGCATCCATGATGTAATTTAGAAGCTCTTGACATTTCAGTCTGGGGGCTCCTGGTGAAGAAGAACAGAAGAGCAGCAATGAAAATATGATGAATCTTTATAAAATAAATTAGCACTATTATATAAAAACAACAGTTTAGAGGATTTCATTTTGTAAAATTCCTTTGACCATGATCCTAATTAAGAAATAGGTAGTAAACATGCATTAGATTTCAACTCAAATACAAAATATGTGGTAACTATTCCCTAGGATGGGCTGAAATTGATCTGTGAAGAAAGGATTTAATAACTAAGTTTAATAGTATAACCAAGCTTGCAAAGAGAATACTTAACCTGCAAATAAAATAAATTGTGTACAGTGCAGAGACTTGGACTCAGGAAGACCTGATTTTCAATCCTGCCTCAAACACTTACTAGTTCAGTAATCTTAGGCAAAACAAACCTCTTTGTGCCTCAGCTTCCTCATCTGTAAAATGGGAGTCATAATAACACTAGTTCCAAAAGTTATTCTAAGATGAAATTTAAAAAATTAAGTCTTTGCAAACTTCAAAGCCTTATATACTGTTATCATTATTAAATATTTATCATTCGTGCACATGCAAATGAATATTTTAAACACAAGTAAATGCTATCCATTCATGAAAGAACTTCTATAAAGAAATCAAGTTTTAGCAGTTAAAACTGAATAACAACAAAACTGTATTTTCATTATATTCTTCTATAATTTCATACTTTCCACTCAGATGGACTAACTGGAACGAAGAACAATTATTGAGATTTCAATGCATTTTAAAAACAATGTTATATTTGGGGGTTTTTTTGTTACAGTTTAAATTCCAGATTTCTTCCTCCCCTCCCACCTTGCTCATATGAAGGCCAGTATTTGACTCAGATTTATAAGTATATGTGAAAACTATACTATGCATACTTCTATTTATCAGTTCTTTCTCTGAAAGTAGACAGCATCTTCCTTCATAGATCCTTTGTAGCTGATTTGAGTATTTATATTACTCAAAATAATTTGGCTGTTCACAATTATTCTTGGAACTGTATTGCTGTTACCATATACATCATTCTCTTGGTTCTACTCATCTCACTTTTCATTATTTCATGCAATTCTTTCCATGTTTTTCTAAAACTGACCAGCTGATCACTCTTACATCACAGGAGTATTCTATAACAATTATATACCACAACTTCTTTAGCCATTTCCTAATCAGGGGACATTCTCTCAATTTCCAGTTCTTTGCTATCACAAACAGCTGCTGTATTTTAGAACAGATAGGTTCTTTTCTTTTTCACTTGATCACCGTGGGAGAGACCTAATAGTGGTTTTGCTGGATCAAAGAGTATATTTTGAATTTTTAACTCTTTGGGCATAATTCCACATTTTTCTCTAAACAAGGTCATTTTAATTTTACTGTCCCAGCATATGCCTCATATAGTCACCTTATTACTGGATATTTGCAAGCCTCAACAAGCATTATTAAGTCTCTAGTCTATACGAAAACATCTGCTGGAGCCCAAGAGGGGCTATCCTATCCCCAAACTCTATTCCAACCCTTGTACTCTTCTCTAACAGAGCTTACAATCTAATCAGAGCAGCTAGTGGCACAGTGGATGGAGTGTGGATGTGGAGTCAGGAAGACCTACGTTCAAATCCTGCCTCAGCCACTCACTTACTAGCTGTAAGATCTTAAGCAAATAAAAGAACTGTCTGCTTTAGTTTCCTCCTTTGTAAAATGGGGATAACGGCATCTACCTTCGAAGGAGTTCTGAGGACTGAATGAGATATCTGTAAGTCACTTTGCAAACCACAGGGACTAAATTGGCACTGTTATTATTGTTGTTATTGGGGAGCTGTACATAACCTAGTATAAAACATAAATGCATAGAAGAGGTACAAAGCAAAGTTCAAGTAAAAAAAAGAACATTAATTTCTAATTGGAAAAGCTTCATAGAGGAAGAGGTACAATCACAATAATAAATAAATGATAATAACCAGCATTTATATAGTACTTTAAGATTTGCAAAGCACTTTATAAATATTATCTCATTTTATCTTCATAACACCCTGGAAGGCAGGGACTATTATAACCCCCATTATACAGATGAGGAAACTGAGGCAAAGGTTAAGTGACTTCCCCAGGGTCACACAGCCATTAAGCATCTGAGGCAGAATTTGAACTCATGTCTTCCCGGTTCTTGGTACAGCACTCTCCCCGCTGCACCCCTTAGCTATGTCTGAAAGAACAGGTAGTATTTCATCAGATAAAGTTAGGAAGACATTCTAAGCTTAGGGAATAAAACAAAGGCACAGGATATAGAGGCAAAGAAACGCAGAACATAAAGCAGAAATAATAAGTGGCACAACCCTAGCACAGGGAATAGAGAAGAATGCATATAAAACCAAAAAATTTTATAACATGACCAATTCCCCTATTTTATAGATGAATAAACAATATATAATATGTCCCTTACTTTTATTTGCACATTTGATGAAATATTTAACCAAGCTGCTAATTTCTTGCATCTTTTTCTGCCTGGAGGCCTGTGTTGAAGCTGATACATTCGGTTTTGCTGTTCGCAAACATTCTGTTTCCTTCTGGATGTATTTTTGGAGAAACCTTCAGGAAAATAAAATATATTTTTAAAAATTGTCTTTTGCAGGGATTACTTTAACATCATTAGAGTCCATGTAACTGAAAAAAGGCATTATTTTAAGTGTCTAACATCATCTCATCTCCCCTCTAGATTAACGAAATATATAGAGGCAAAGTTCTTTCTTCAAAGTTGTTCCTTCTTCAATGACGTCTATCACTCTCTTATGGACCAAAAGTGCTGAACTTGAGTTAAAAAGACCTGCCTTAGATAGCTTACTAGCTGTGTGACCTGGGGGAAGCTGTCTCAGTTTCCTAATCTATGAAATGGGGCTAACAAGAGTTCATACTTTACAAGACTTTTAAGAACCAAGTGAAAAAACACAAAGTGCAAACTTGAAACCACTGTATAAATGCTAACTATCAGAATTCATATCATTAATCAGTTCTTTCTATTCTCATTTTTTGTTATATATCGGCTTCCTTCAATTTGGTCATATTAATATGCAAGTTGGTTCTTGCAATTAATTCAACTTCAATTTTTTCTCACTCTTTTCCCATACCATGATCCATACATGAAATACTATGTTCAGGATAGGGCTACACTATATGCAGAGTATAAAAGATATATCAAACATACATGCACACACACATGCACACAAACATGCACATACACATATGTTTAATTATGCTTATTTTGTCTGAATTAACCTTAAACTAAATGAATAGGCTATGTCTTTTCCTTTCTTTAATCTTGAATAAAGTGTTCAAAATGGCACCAGATACTGTAACATATATAAATATTAATTAAGATAAAATTTTAATAATAAAATATTTCATAAACATTCATTTCATGTCACATTACTGCGACATGAAGGTAACCCTAAAATAAATACAACTGGAAGAGAATGGCTAAATAAACTGTAGGATATAAATGAAATGGAACATCACTATGAAATACAAAGAATTCAGAGAAAGAAGGCAAAATGTATATGAACTGATGCATAGTGAAATAAGTTGAACCAGGAAAACAATAACCATATATATGGCAACAACAATGTAAATGGAAAAACAACCTAAAAAAGAAACTGAAAACCATGTAATTATAATGAACATGCTTATCACAAAGAGAAGAGGTGTAAAAAATTCACCTCTTTCCTTCTTTGCAGAAGTTGGACACTATCTGTGAAGAACATTACAGACACCACCATACTCTACTGATAAGTGTGTTAATTTTTGCTGAGTGCTTTCTTTTCTTCAAATTTTTGTTCTTTGTTACAAGAGATGGCTCTCTGTGTAGGGGAGGATGAAGGAATTTATTCTAAAATGAAGCCAATGAAAAAATAAACCCTATGAAAATCTTTTTTTTTTCATTTTGAAGAGATTACAACTTTTGTTTACAAAGCTATATAACAATTCATGACTCCACGGGACTGTATCTTTTAACTTAAAATTAATCATCCCAGCCAAATGAATGCTGCTGCAGTTTTCTAACCGTCAATTTCCTCCTTATATTGGCTTAAGTAATTTTTAACTGAATTGTTATGACATTTATTCTCATTTTCTTCCTAGTTCCCTCATTTCAACTTACCACATAACAACCAATCACGTTGATGAGAATTAGTTATTGCTGACTTTATATACTTTTATAAAATCTCAAGAGCTATAATTAAACACCTAGCCAGTCTTATTTTCTCCTCATAATATGAATCATAAGATCACTATGATTCCAATAACTCAAATGCATTTTATAACCTACTTGTAAGATGTTTAAAATATTTTAAACTTTATTTAGCATTTGACAAAAGAAAAATGTGAACCCACTTTTTAATCTTCTTCAATTATTCACATAAAAATATTTTTTAATGTTTTGAACCAATTAAAATTTATCAAGAAATTATTTTGTGTAGAACACTGTTAGGCCCTTTAGAAAATTTTAATATAAAATCTAAGGCATGAAAGGAAAATTGCCAGTAACACATTAAATTTTATGTAAATGATGGTTGGAAAATGAAGTAACAAAATTTATTCAACAAAATACCTAAAAACAGCATCCCAGTTCAAATATTTTCCTTGTCTAGAATCAGAGTTCCGATCCAAATGTTTAACTGTTTCAGGATCTCGGATCAAACGCTTGAATTTCTCAACTTCTTTCTGAAATATATTTTAATATAATATTATTAATCTACATCTTTGTTTAAGATAAGAACACTATTTTAAATTGATGTCATTCACTTACCCTTCGTTCTGTAGCTCTGTCATTTTCAAGCTGACGACAGCAAAGTAGTAAATCATGTAAATCAAGGCTCATGTTCAAGTTATCAATTCACACAACAGAGATCTATAAGGAAAAACAAGGCAATGCTATAAATCAAAACAAAAATTAAGCATAAAATGGAATGACTAGGAGTCTACTATTTAGTTGCTTCTAAAAAATTTCTACTTTGCTAGTAGCATGGAATCATGCTAGTGGAAATAATCCAGAATTGAGCTTTAGCAAGAGATAGTGGAGGTAAGACAAATGAGACAGAATAATCTAGAGTTGAAATGGCTAATGGGTTGCGGTTGGAGAGAGAGGAAAATGAAGTCAATGAACGAACAACAGCCTAGAATACGCTGAAAGGGTTAAGAGATTGAAGGGCTTCATGAGAGTGAAGAAAAGATTTAGTAGGTAGGAGGAATAATTCATGTTGATGAAGCTGAATTTTGCCCAGCAACAATGAGAACCTTGCCTAAGTAACAGGTGACTCTACCTAACAAGAAAACCTTCTATTTGAGCCAATATCCTGTGTATGTGACTAACCCTTATGGTTCGTGACCATATCCTTCAATGTGGCAAGCTAAATCCCCTGTTTTGTGATCACATCTTTGAATTGTTTTGGATATACCCAGTATACCTACTTCCCTGTGGTTAACTGCCCACGCAGCAGCATACCCCAACTACTGGCTGAGTGCCTGAGACTTGTATATAACAATAAGCCCCTGTGCTTCTCCAAATTGCTAGTCCCCTGAAGACCTGCCTGCTGCTTTTGCTACAATAAAGCTCTCTTGACTAGGAGAATATCTACCTCTTGAATTCTTTCCAGACCACCCAACTGCTGAACATCACAAACCACATCACATGTAATGTCACTTCCTATAAAATACACACTCCTTAAGGGCAGAACTGTTTCATGTAAGTCTTATCGCCAGCATGGACCTGACACATAGTGAACACTGCAACTCTAGGAAGTTAAACGATAAGCCTGTGTCTCTCATGCTTCCTTGTGGACAAAATGGAGAGATACAGGTTAAACGAGAGGTGAGATGCACCAGTCAGATTGGCTAAGATGACAAAACAGGAAAATGACAAATGCTGGAGAGGATGTGGAAAAATTGGAACACCGATGCATTGTTGGTAGAGTTGTAAACTAATTCAACCATTTTGGAGAGCAAGCTGGAACTATGCCCAAAGGGCTATAAATAAGTGCATATATCCTTTGACCCAGCGATACCACTTCTGGAGTTGTATCCCAAAGAGATCATAGAAGTGAGAGGAAGACCCATGTGTACAAAAATATTTATATCAGCTCTTTTTGTGGTGGCAAAGAATTGGAAATTAAGGGGATCACCATCAATTGGGGAATGGCTAAACAAGTTGTAGTATATGAATGTAATGGAATACTACCGTACTATAAGAAATGAGGAGCAGACAGACTTCATATTTACACTGGAGAGATTTACACAAACTGATGTTGAGTCAGAAGAGCGGAACCAGGAGAAATCTGTACACAATTACAGACACAACGTATGTGTGATGACCAACTTTGATAGACTGGGCTCTTCTCAGCAATGCACAGTTAAAAGGCAACTCCAAAAGACTCATGATGGAAAGAGATGTCTACACTCAGAGTAAGAACTACAAAGTTTGAATGCAAATTGAAGCAAACTACCTGCTCTCTTTCTTTTTCTGGTTTGGTTTGGTTTCTTCTTTCCCACTGTTCGTTCCATGAGTTATAATCCTTCTTTACAACCTGACTAATGTCTAATGTGAAAGTATTTGCAGATCCTATACTTGATTGCATGTCATGATGGAGCGGGGAGGAGGGGGAGAAAATTTGAAACTCAAGGGATTGTGAAACTGAATCTTGTAAAGTAAAAAGTAAACAAACAAATTAATAAAGACAAAAAAAAAAACGAGAGGTGAGATGGTAATAATAAGTTAAATCACTTGACCCAAAGAGCAGTCATTAATGGTTAAATATAAAGTTGAAAGAACATGCCTACTAAAGTATTATAATCCTTCACCCTCTAATAATTAATATTTTTAACAATGACTCTAATTATAACTCAATCAATAAACATTTATTAATAAATGTATTGATAAATATTATTTATTAAGAAAAATCCCCAATTGCTGAAAGCAAGCACAGGACGCCTGGATAAGAAAGGGAGGAGTGGGGGAGGACACAACATGATAACTGTGCACAAATATTTGAACGATTGTCATGTAAAAGAGTAATTAGACAGCTTGGCATCAGATATGCAGATATCAACTCAAGAAAGGAAAATCTTCACAATAATAACTTCTATCAAGAAATAGAACTGTCTGACTAAGGAGGTAATGGTTTCTTCTTCCCAAATGAGTTCTCCAAGCAAAAGCCTAGTACAACTACATAAACAAAAAGGGTCCCTTGTAACTGTTATTCTTCGAAGAAAACATAGCTGAAGTGGGATATAAACCCAATTCAGGTTCCTTCCTCTTTCCCCTGAGCAATAGTAGACTAAAACACTATTTCTGCAAAATAAGTAGTTTCCACTTACAATAATATTAGTATATACAGATATACAGACAAGGGAGGGAAGGGGAGGCAGAGAAAGAAAGAAGAGAGGGAGAGGGAGGGAGAGGAAGAGAAAGGGAGAAGAAGAGAGAGGGAGCAGGAGAGAGAGAGAGAGAGAAGTGCACTAAGGTCTTGAAAATATTTTCATGTACTATCTAGTTGTATCAACAACATTACAAGGTACACAAAACAGGTATTATCATCTCCATTTTACATGAGGTGACAAAGGAACACACAAAAAGGCAATTTTCTACAAAAGAAGGAAAAACATTAGGAAAAAAAAAACAAAAGACATAGAATTTCTGGAGAGTTCTTTTCCTGAAAATTTTATTAAATTATAAAATGCTTACCTGTATGTACACACACACACACACACACACACACACACAGACCCCCTCTACCCATCCTAATCTCATCATTTTGGGGGATCTACCTTAAGACCCATCTTTTCCATAAAGTCTTCTGACACTCACAGAATCAAAGAATTTTAGAATAAAAAGAAGCTTCAGTTTATACATTATATCTCTCCCTCCCAAAAAATGCTGAGAAATTCTTCCTTATGTCAGGCCAAGAAATCTCTTTCCATCTAACTTTCCACCTATTCATTTTACTTTTTCCCTTTGTACCATCTCAGATACAGGCTGGGTAGAAAACTATCTTTGATTGCTCTACTCACACAGTCACTACATTCCTTCAGTCCCTGATAGGACCCTCTAGTCTCAACTATTTCAATAGCCTCCTAACTGGTCTCTCCTCACTACAATTCATCCAAATATAAGCTGCCAAATGATATTCCTAAAGCAAAGGTCTAAGTTATTCCTCCACTCAAAATCAGTGACTCCACAATCCCTTTATGGATCAAATATAAATACCTTTGTTTGGCTTTTAAAGCCCTTCAAAACCTGACTTCAATACACCTTTCCGACCTGGTACACATTACTACCTTTCTTACATTCAACACTCTATCTCCTGTCCTCATCTCCATGCCCTGCATGCACTCCCTCTTCATTGTTACTTCAGAATTCCTTATTTCATTCAAAACTCCACTGAGGCATCAATTTCTACATGAAGCTTTTCCTGACTCCCTTCCTCCAACCTATTATTTTGTATTTATTTTACATATATGTTTACTTACATGTAGATACGTATTTGTAGTCTCTCACAGAACTCACAGAATATAAGCTCTTTGAAGGTAAAGTTTGTTTCAGTTGTGCCTTTGTATTCTCAGCATAGTCTAGCCCAGAAGCTGGCACACAGGAAGAGATTAATAAATGCTGATTGATTAATGAACCACTTTCAAATTACACCTGCTCAATCCCATGTTTTCTCATTTATGAAACAAGGCCAATACTTGTACTACTTTCGTGACAGGGTTGTTTTCAGGTCTACAAAGTCTTTTCCTTATAGGACTACATAAATGTGAGTTATTAGTTATTACAAAAAATAAATTTAATCTCCTACACATAACAGATCTTCCAATATTTTAAGAGCTTCATAAAGTTCTACTTGTTATTTTTCAGGATAACCCTTCCCATGCTTTTTACCTATTTCTTCTTATAACAAAAAAATGAAATATGAAGAAATGAATTAAAATCCTGGACCTACCACTAAACAGTTATTCGACTTCAGAGTTCCAGTTTCCCCATACAGAAAATGGGGATAATGATCAAATGATCATTATTTAGGTCAAAAGGTCTTGGGAAAAACTAAGTAAATCTTTAAACGCTAAATGTTAGTTCCCTGTGATTCACATAAAGTAAGCCCCAAATCCAAGGGTAAGTAGCTCAGATTTGATAGAAAGCCACAGTCA
>CM053582.1:171933578-171958848 GCA_028627135.1 Pseudochirops cupreus
TGCAGGAGGACAGAGGCTGCATCTGAATCCCCAGGTATGAGCATACTGCCTGGCACAGGAGGAATTTAATGAATGTATTTTCATTTATTTACTAAAAAGTAGAGCTAAACTTTGTAAGAATTTTGACTTAAAATTCTAGATGGCTAACAATACACCAGAATAAAGAGCAAATATAAGATCTCCGTATCTTAGTATAAGAAATTAACACTTGTCAACCCTGACCAAATGAACTAAGAGCTACAGCAGCTCTGCAACTAATATTAACTCTAAAAAAACTAGAGAGCTCACACGGGTTATCAAAACCACAGTAAACTCTAAAAATAAAATAAATAAAACCAAAGAGCTAACAGTGGTTATAAGCAAAAAGTTGTCTTTATTCTATTGGAAGAAGGAAACTAGACATACACGTGCCAGCGTACCCTCTAGTAGGAAACATGCCCCCCCCCCCCTTCATTGTGGACAAATCTCAACACTTATACCAACCACTGCAGTTAGCTGTAGCCCTAACAATGAAGGGATAACATCAACAATGAGACAAGTTTGATTCATAGCAATACTTCATGACCAGAACACTGGTACTATAGGTGCTTATCCAAGTTCAGAGACCACCTGGTGCTGGTTTAAAATGATTCTGGAATTTTGCTATGGCTGGAGTTCATCCAGAGGGTGAGTGCAAAGTACTAATGTTATGCCAAGTTCAGGGCACAATTTGCTTGCTGGGCCTTAGCTATGGAAAACAGAATTTCTCCTAATAGTAAAAAGAGAGGGGTGGTCTTGGCACAGGTATCCTGACACCCTACAATGGGCACTAAAACCTGGTTTATAATCTTAACACCTAGGAGGTAAAGTAGATAGAGTACTGGCCTGCAGTTAGGAAGATCTGAGTTCAAATCCAGCTTCAGACACTAGCTCTGTTACCCTCAACTTTCTCATCTGTAAAATGGGGATAAGAATAGGTGCCTCCCAGGATTGTTGAGGATCAAATAAAATAACAATTGTAAAGCACTCAGTATAGTGCCTGATACATAGTAAGTGCTATATAAATGGTATGAAGTTTTTTTGGAGAGTGAAGGCAGGGCAATTGGGGTCAAGTGACTCGCCCAAGGTCACACGACTACCTTTGGTCTCTGAGGCTGGATTTGAACTCAGGTCCTCCTGACTCCAGGGCTGGTGCTCTACTCACTGCGCCACCTAGCCGCCCCTAAATGTTTACTACTACCGGTCTTGCCACTGGCTAATTGTCTAGCTGTGAACAAATCACTTAACCTCTCTCTAGGTTTCCATGTTCTCATCTAAGGATCCTTTGCAGCTGTACTCTTGTTTATTGTGACCGGCAATGGCATACCTCACCGTAATACTTTGTATTTCAGAGACTGCGATACAAGATAAGTGAGACTGTTAAAGAGTACTCCTCCCTGACCTCCCAGAGATTCATGGAGTCACGCAGAGTCCTTAACCACTACAAGAGGAAGACAGAATCCTAGATAACGGGTCACATTTTTGGAGTATCCTGCTTCAGCCAGGTTAGACCCGGGAACAAGGTTTCCATGATTACAAAAGAGAGAGGAGCTCTATGCTGAATGGGACAGGCAGATAAACAAAAGGAAGGGCAAAAAGAAGCCACGAAAAATCAACAGAGAGGAGAGACTGGGGGAAAGGAAGAAATTGGAGGAAAAATGGTTGAAACGCCTGCGCTCGTCTTCTGGCTAGGAGGAAAGGGGGAGGGGAAGAGGTTGATGCGGTCCCCTCCCTGGAGTATTTAAAGCACTCTCTCCGCCCCCCTCTCCCCAGCTCCGCCCCGGGTTCCAAGCCAGGGGAAGTGGGGTATCCCCGGTCACTGACGCCAGGTGGGGGTGGGAGTGGCTATGAGCAGTCAAGAGAAAGACGGCACCGAGACCCCCGAATCCCGAAGCAGAATCCCCCAAACCTCACAGAAGCGTGACGCGCTCTCCCTCGCCCCCTACCGCAGAGCTCCGAAGGCAGCAGCCTCCAGAGGGAAGGCCGTCTGGGTCCGCCCTCCTCCTTCCAGCCTCTTCTCCCCACCGACAGACGGCTCACGAGCTCCACGCTCACGCGACAATTCACTTCCGGGTTCAAACAACCAGCAACGCGCAGTCTCCCTCCAAGGCGGGAGAATCCGGGGAGATCGCAGCCTTCGTGCCTCCCTCTGCGCAAGCGTACCACTAATACCCTCCTTTCCCCGCCCCATTCGCCTAGGCAGCGGCTCTCTAATAGGGTGCGACGGTTCAATAGAGTGACCATCCTCCCTCAAACCCGTCATTAAGATGCACTGCGCAGGCGTATGACCTCCCAACCTCCTTTTCCCGCCCCGCCTTCCTTATTTCTCAGCGGAAATGATGTTCCTTTCACTCAGTGTTGGGGCGGGGCACATTTCCGCGCCTTTCTTTCTTCCTAGGCCCGATTGGCTGCAGTGGAACCAGGGGGCGGGACTTGTTGCCTCGGGGTTCGGTACCGCAGCTGACGCCGCCGCTGGGACCGAGAGATGCGGTGTCCGTGTTGCTACGCGGAAGATTTCTGAGACGTGCCTGGGGTCCCAGAGTCCTTCCAGAGGCCTGATCATGCTGTTACCGTCTGACGTCGCCCGGCTAGTGTTGGGTGAGTGGAGCTTTGGGGCAGGCCGAGCTGATCCACGGTTCTCCGGCTTACCCTTCGGTGGGGCGGGGGAGACTGTCTCCGAGTCCAACCGGCAGCCGGTTTCTCCTCAGCCAGGAGGGCGAAGGAAGCCCGAGGCCCCCCTGGGTCGAGTAGCGCGGCTCTTCTTCCCTCCCCCTCCCTCGCGGGTGCTCGAGGAGGCGACTCTCACCCGGACGAGGCGGGAGAATTAGGACTCGGCCTCAGAGAAGACCCTGGCGTAGGGGAGGAGATGGCCCTTCCCTGCCTGCCCTCAGTTATCCGAGTCAGAGCCGGAGCTGGGCGGCCTCTGAGCAGGGCGAGCACAAACGAGGGCCTCCTGGGGGAAGAGCCCGCTGAGGGGAGAGCCCAGTGGGACCCGCCTGCCGATTTCTAAACGTCTTCTTTTGGAGCCGCGGGATTTGGGAGCTCCTTCAGAGGCATTTGGCCGGTTCGGGCCCATGGTCCCTCGGGCACTGCTCCATGTTTTAGAGCCACCACGGTTACTCTTCTAGTTTTCTGGCAAGGAGAAAAGGCGAATTGGGGATTCGTTTCTAGCCTTGGTCGGATGTTCCTCCATTTGGATGACTCAATTCCTTCCATTGTCCAGCTTGTGTTGCAGTGGTGGGGTGGGCCATTCCAGTTTTGGTGGCTTTATTTTTTCTTTTTTTTTTGGTTTGTGTATTTTTACATTCTTTAAAAATGTATCCACAGTTGTGTTGCTAAGACTTGAGCCGCCTATATATTCAGAATCTGGGCCTGTGGCGGAGACTCGAAATGCTTTTAAAACTCGCTTTTTAAACTAATCATGTACAGGATTGTTGATAAGGTGCGATCTTTTCTGGATATTTTTACTGGCTGTCTCGCATACCTGGAATTCTCTCTCTTCTCATCTTTGCCTCTTGGCTTACTTTGAGACCTAGCTAAAATCCCACCTCTTTTACTCTAATGCCTGTTCTTTGTGGTTATGTCCAGTTCATCCTGTGTATAGATTCTTGAACATAGTTATTTTCATGTTGTCTCCCCAGTAGATTGTGAATTCCTGTAAAGCAGAGACGGGCTTTTACCTTTCTTTGTATCCCAAGAGCTTAACACAGTACCTGACACATAGTAGGCATTTAATGAATGTTCACTGACTGACTTAGTCAAAGTTTAAGATTGACACGATAACCCCATATGTAGTGATAAAGGTAAATGCCACAGAGCTTTTAAAGTTATGCTTGTGCTGATATGTAAGTCAAACAAAGCCCTGTACTTGCCAAAATATGTAATGGCATACTTTACCCTTGAACACTGTCATCTTACATAAAGATTCTGGAATATAGCTAGTTTTGTCTCTTTGGTTCAGATTCTAGTTCAGGAGAAAATGATCTGATTATCCATGGGAAGTAATCCATTCTTAGATCCTTGGATCTGTGACTTTATGGAGATTAGTCTCTCCAACCATGCAAATCACAATGTGTCCATACCTTTTCATCCTATGTACTTGTCTTCATCCCATAAATCCTTCCCAGGGGATCTATTCAGGGTAGCTGTTAATGATGCTTTTTTTTTCCTAGATGTTCACTATCTCTGTAATAATACTTCCTTGAATTTTGCCCAATCTGAAGCTTACTGGTCTGTGCTTTGAAGACCTCCTTTTTTGAATGTTGCTGTGTCACCTTTCCTTTTCTCCATAATCTTTCAGAGATCCCTGAGGATGGCTTAGGTATCATATATACTGCTTTTAGTATTATAGGAAATAGTTTATCTGCACCAAATGACTTAAACTCAAGTATGGTAGCTAAGGGCTTTCTTACTACTTCCCTAGTCATCCTAAGTTGGACAGTGGTACAGTTGGGTGATTGAGAACTGGTAGAATGGCCTTACTCAGAGTAGTCTTTATTGGTTTGATGTCTTCTTAGAAGTCCTTGGTAGAGTATCCCTGGGATTTGCTACAGGACTTCTTCATCTCTCCCCAACTATATATAAATATAACAAACTCTCTTCCTCAAAGATGAAACCATGATACTTATTCTGCTATCAGAAAGCCAATTCCACCGTGGTAACAAAGAAGTTTATACATATCACCAATCCAGGAAGCAATTACATCCCCAAGCATTTCCTCCATTAGGCCTCTCCACCAACAAGCTCCCCTGGGCTATGGGGATTTCTTCCCTCTCTCACTCACACTAGTTGCTCTGCTTCACTCTCTCCCAGTTCCAGCCCTCCTGCTCCACCTATTTGACAAACTCCTCCCACCATGGGCTCCATGTGACTTAACCTGTGGGCTGGATCACAACTCAGAGCAGGTCACATGGGCCTATTAAGGGACGGGGAAGATCTTTGGATTCCCTTAACATTATAGAAGGGTCGTGGAGTAATTGAGATGAGAACAGGTGGAAGCAGTTAAATACAGACAACTTTTTCCAAATTTGGCAGAGAAAGGGACTAGAGATCTAGGATGTTAGCCTAAGGGAGTGATAGGGAATAGTGAAGTTGTTTTTTTTTAAGGGTGAGAGAGTTGGGTGTGTTTTAAAGCTGGGGAGAAGAAATTGATTGATTGGGAAAGGCTGAAGATTAGAGAAAGTAAGGATGATTGAAGATGAGATTTGCTGGAGGAGAAGAGAGTATATAGGGTTAAGTAAATATGTAGAGGATTGGTCTTTTGTTGGAGACTAGGGGAAAGAAGGGGAGTGGGAGATAGTTGTCTGTGGTTTTGAGTTGAAGAAAATGGAGAAGCTGGTGCTTAGGTTGAATGGCCTCAATGTTATCAGTAGAATAAGAGACTAGGTCTTCCACTGGTAAAGGGGGAATGGAAAGTTGTGCTAATGGAGTTCTTGCTTGAAAGAAGAAAAAGTTTGTGATAACTTCTGTGGAGAATTAGATAGGGAGTTAATTAGGGAGAAATATAAGGATTGCCTTGCAAGGGCTTGGTTGAGATTCCTACTGGTGACTAGGAGCTCCAGGGTTCAGGTTGAAAAGAGAAGAATGTGACTTCTGAGCAAGGATAGTGCTGTGAGGAAATACTGGAGGAGAGGAGGAGGGGATGGAGGCAGCAGCAGAAGGAAGCTTTCAGAATGAGCTCCTGTGATTGTAGGCTCCCCTTATGAGTAGGTAGAATAGACAATTCTCATGATTTTGGAGAATGGAAATGTCTTATGCCTTTATGTATCTTCTTACATTACCTGGTTGAAATTTCATCTTTGGAAACATATGAAAATGATGCAGAACACAACAGGCAGAGGCACGAGGATAATTTACACAATGACTACAATGGTATCAAGGAAAACACCAATGTAAGATTTCAGAACTATGATCCACTCAGTGTTTAATCACAATTTCAGTGGACTAATGGTGAAACATACCTTTTTCCTCTTGGATAAGAGGTGAGGAGCTATAGTTGAGAAATGAGGCAGGTGTGGTCAGCCACGGTGAATACATTGATCTGTTTTGCTTCATTTTATTTTTCTTTCAAAAGAGAAGGTCCTATTGTTGTAAGTTATCATTGGTAAACAATATTCATATTTTTAGAAAGAATGTTAATAAAATATATTTCAACAGGCAAACAGTTGGTGCAGCGGATTTAGTGCTGGACCTTGAGTCAGGAATGTCTGAATTCAAATTTGACCTAGGACATTTACTAGAGATATGACCTGAAACAAGTCATTTAACCTTTCTCTGCCTCACTTACCCCATTTGCACAATGGGGATAGTAATAACATCTATCTGCAAGGATTATTGTGAGGATCAAATAAGATAATATTTGTAAAATACTTTGAAAAACTTAAAGCACCATATAGATGCTATAATGATGATGATGATGATGTACAAGTTTCATCAATATCTTTTAAAAGTTGTTAGAGAAGTTTTTCCTTTAGAATTACGGTATTATTGGGGGCAGCTGGGTGGCACACTGAATAGAGCACTGGCCCTGGAGTCAGGAGGACCTGAATTCAAATCTGACCTCAGATACTTAACACAAAAAACTAGCTGTGTGACCTTGGACAAGTTACTTAACCCCAATTGCCCTACCTTTCCCCCTCCAAATAAAGCAAGAAGAAGAAGAAGAAGAATTATAGTATTATTAAAGCTGTTCAGGAGATTAGGGATTAACTAACCAAACTATTCATTTTATCAATGAGGAAAATGAGGGCCAGAGAAATTAAGCTTAGTTTCATACAGATAACAAATGGCAGAGCTAGGATTTAAACCCAAATTGACTCTAAATTTATCATTGAATTTTTCACTACAACTTTCCATAAAGGCCTTCCCTGTGGTTCAGTTTGATAGAGAAGTAACCCTGGGTTCTCTTAAGGATTTGCTAGAATGAAAACTTTAACAGTTTGTGTCATGCTGAAAAAGCTTCTAGTACAGTCCTTATAACCTGTCTGCTTTTGGAGGACCAGCCTAGTTAAGTGAGAAGGGGCTCACCACCAGTAAAGTGCCCACTTGATGGTTAGCCACTCACAAAACAAAGAAAAATATAAAATGGCCCTCAGTCCTCTGCAGCCAAGGTGCAATAGAGTGATTTTGAAAAGGGAGGGGACAAAGGGTACTGTCAGTCACACACTTTGAGGGGGGAAAGCAGTGAATGTAAAACCGGCTGATGGTGTTCTAAAAGTGAGAACTTTGTTCAATGCCCATCAAGTAGACATACTACTTGAAAATTTGAGTCTAATATATCTTTTTTAATCTTACTAAAATATGTTTAGTTTTTATATTACAAACATTGACTGATCACCTTCACTCCATAAGAGGTCTCTTATGGAAATGTAAAACAATTAACTAAAACTCATAATACCTTATTTAAAAGGACTTGCAACCTTCAACATCTATAGCACTTCCCATTATTCCTTAGAAAAATATGCAGAGTCAAGCAATGCAAATTCCTTCTTTGTACCAAAAAAAGGTCTCATTTTCACCCTAATTCCATCGTGGATGGCATATTTCAATATTGGTGCACTGGAATCATGACTGATTGTTGCATTGATCATAGTTCTCACAATGTTCAAAGTTCTCTGTTTTAAAGTACTGTTATTATTGTGTATGCTGAGTTGTCAAAGGCAGTGTTGAAACTGAAGAATTTGCTACAGGACCTCTTCATCCCTCCCCAACTCTCTCATGGCTCCCCTCCCCCTACTCTCTCAACTGAGAACCTTGCCTCATATTTTACAGGGAAAAAAAGTCGCCTTAAACCCCCTCTTCCTCATATCCTATCACTTTAGTGCCTTCTGCCACTTCTCCTTCACCCTTGTCTCTCATGATGAAATAGCCTCTCTCCTTACCAAGATCAACACCTGTACTTACTCATATGATCCCATTCCATCCCATTTCCTCCAAAAGATTGCTGCCTCTGTCATTTGTGTTCTTTCATTATTTTCAGCCCCTTCCTCTCTACTGGCTTATTTACTATTTCTTTCAAACATGCCCATTTCTTCTCTATCTTGAAAAAACCCTCACTGACCCTGCCTGCCATCCCTGATATTGTTGTACTATAGCTAAACTCCTCAAAAATGCTGTCTGCAATTGTTACCTCCACTTTCCCTTCTCTCACTCTCTTCTTAACCCTTAACAATAAGGCATAAGTTACTAATGATCTCTTAGTTGCCAAATCCAATGGCCTTCTCTCTGTCCTCAATCTTCTTGACCTCTGCAACTTTGATGCCACTTCTTTAGTGCTTTCTTCTCTCTAGATTTTCTATTTCCTGGTTCTCTTCCTACCTATCAGACTACTCTTTCTCTTTTGCTGAATCCTCCTCCAGATCATGCTCTCTAACCATAGGTCTCCCTAAGGGTTCTGTCCTGGGCCCTCTTCTATCCTACTTCACTTGGTGGGCTCATCAGCTTCCATGGATTTAATTATATCAATGCTGATGATTCTCAGAACAACCTATCCTGCCCCAAACTCTCTACTGATCTCCAGTCTTAGATCTCCGACTGCCTTTCAGACATCCCGAAGTAGATGTCCAGTAGATACCATTTCCAAAATTGAACTGTTATCTTCCCCCCAACACATATATTCATAAACCCTCCCTCATCTACCTTCCCTCTTACTGTAGGGAGTGACCTGGGGTGTTCAGAGAGGATCAGCACTTCTGGTGTGAGAGCTTGCTGTACCCTTTTCAGGACTGTTCATCCACCTTTGCTGTCCACCTCTCATCCTATTGTCAGCTGTGGTTCGAAGAGGCTATACCATGCTCAGTGGCCACACCCAGATAAAATCATCTCAGCAGATGAGCTAAACCAGGCTGAGGGTAACCAACAGGCCTCAAACCCATTGGTGAGCTAGACGGGATGTCCTACCCCAAGCATGTGAAGACTTTCCCAAGTAGAATGAGTGAATCAGAGCGGTTTGTGCTAAAGGCCATAAAGGCAGCTGAAGCAGATGCTGTGAAGCATTTAGAACTTGGTCAGACATCAAAGACCCCAAGGTCACCCACTGTATCCTAGGCCATCATCAGTCATCTTGACTTTTGTTTTGCCACTGAACTTCAACTCTGGAAGGGAGAGTGAGACTGATGACTTTGTGCAATTCTGCCTCACTTAAATCTAGTTCGTGAACAAGTCAAGATGTCACCCCATGATGTCATTGGTCCTCTTAAGAAGAAAGGAAGAACAGCAGGAGAGGACAACACCTTCCTCAGGCTCACAACCCGAGAGTCTTCCTGAGCTACTCTCTCTCTCTCTCACCCCCTATATTGTCTGTTGCCAAGACCTGTCCATTTCATCTTTAACATCTCTCAAACATGTCATCTTCTCTCCTTTGACAATGCCACCACTTTAGCATACACTCTCTTTACCTCATGCCTAAACTATTGTAATAGTCTGCTGGAGAGTCTGTCTTCCTAAACTCTCTCCCCACTCCAGTCTTTCATTCAGTCACTAAAGTGATTTTCCTAAAGCACAGGTCCAATCATGTTACCTCCCTACTCAGTAAACTCAAGTGACTTCCTCTTGCCTCTGGGACCAAACACAAAATGCTTTGTTTGGTATTCAAAGCATTCAACCTGGATACCTCCTACCTTTCCACTTTCTAGTCTCCTTAAAGGACCAAACACAAAATGCTTTGTTTGGTATTCAAAGCATTCGATCTAGATACCTCCTACCTTTCCAATTTCTAGTATTCTTACATCTTTTGGGGGGAGTAAGGGGAGGCAGTTCTCCAATTTTCAAGGGAGTTAAGTGATTTGCCTAGGTTCACACAGCTAGTAAGTATCAAGTGGATTTGAACTCAGGGCCTCCTGATTCCAGGGATGGTGTTCTATCCACTGTGCCACCTAGCTGGGCAAGTTGAAGCTAATATCCTTGTGAAACATCAAGAAACAATAAAAAGCAGCTAGGAGGATGCAGTGGATAGAGCACCACCCCTGGAGTCAAGAGGACCTGAGTTCAAATGCAACCTCACGACACTAGCTATGTGACCCTGGGCAAGTTACTTAACTCAGATTGCCTCCAAAAAAGAAGAAAACAAAGTCAAAAGAATGGAGGGAAAATTGAGGGACAAGTGAAATATCTCATCAGAAAAACAACTGACCTGGAAATTAGATATAGGAGAAATAATTTAATAATTATCAGACTGTGTAGGTCCAACACAAAGAAGGGTTGCCTATTCATACAGTTGGCAGGCATTACTAGTATGGGGTGTGGGGGATGAAAAAGCATCCAATGGAATGTTGCCCCTTTTTTTCAACCCCAAGTTCAGGTCCTCTTAAGAGAAACTATAGTAATTGATTTGTGTTTTAATTATGTGTTTTCCTTGTTTATTTATGGGCTTGTAGGAATCCTTTCTGTCTTGATTTTCTGGGAGGTTAAATAAGCAGTATCCTTTATCTCTGCATGTTTATGTGGGAGTTGTATATCATGTGTTCATTTATGGAAACATACATATGTTGTACATATGCGTACATTTCACCTATACACATATACATAGAGTAGTTGTTTTTCTGTTGTGTTCTCAATTAGACCTTGACCTTCTTGAGAGCCAGGCTTTTTTTTTTTTTTTTTGGTATCTTCAACACTTTGTAAGGGTGCAGTGGTATGTAGTAAACACATAAATTATTTGTGGACTTGATTTAACTTGACTGATTTCCTAAGTGTAGGAAGCTCCCCACTATCGGTATAAATTTCACTTACATGTATGTAAGTGAAAAACAAGTATTAATTTGGATTTCTGTTTTATTTATAAAACACATTATTGAAAAACCTAAACAGATTGTGGCAAATGTTAATAAATGAAGGACCATAAGTACAGTATTAGGCATATGTTACGCATAATAGTATTTGTTTGTTTTCCTTTAACTATACTTTTTTGTTTCAAGAGGGTTTTGTGGGAGTGGGGTAGAGATGGTAGTTAGTGATGGTAGGTAGTGATAGTGATGTAAAAATTATTAATGAAATTCAAATTCTAAAAATGCTTATTGGATTAGGGTTGAGAGTAGAGAAAATATTGCTGTTCTAATTCCTTGATATAAATTATACATATACTATAAGAGATTCTTATACTTCATAGGGTTGGTTTTCTTTCAAGAACACACAAAGCACTTTTCATGTTTTATTTTAGGTTAAAGTTTTTCGTGTATGCTGTGGCATTTTTAGTAAATTTTCTGATTTTATTTATAATTTCTGTGTATTGTATTTAATGCAAATAGTTAATCTGAAAGTATTAAAAATGCTTACTTTATTTCATTGATTTTGATTTTGACAAAGTATAATTTGAACATGGTTGTTAATCTTTTTTGTTGTGTATTTTTTCTTATTTAGGCTATTTACAACAAGAAAACCTCATCTCTACCTGCCAAACTTTCATTTTAGAAAGTTCAAATTTAAAGGAATATGCAGAACATTGTACAGATGAAGGTTTTATTCCAGCCTGCTTGCTAGTGAGTCATTTTTTCTTTGGGGGTTCATTCAATACCAAAACACATATTTTAAGGGATAAGTTTTATCTTAAAATTTCTTCAGTCAGCCATAGCATCAGTTTTCGGAGGTAATTTGGTTGCCTTTTAGTCTAATTCTCTGGTATAGTGGTTCTCAACCTTCCTAATGCCACAACCCTTTAATACAGTCCTCATGTTGTGGTGACCCCCAACTATAAAATTATTTTCATTGCTACTTCATAACTGTAATTTTGCTACTGTTATGAATCGTAATGTAAATATCTGATATGCAGGATGTATTTTCATTGTTACAAATTGAACATAACCCACAGGTTGAGAACCACTGCTCTAGTAGCTCTGTAATCTCATCAATATGCATAATCACCCAAATGATAACCATTACAATCCCCTTGCCTGACCAAGCTGTTCTACAGTTATCTGTGACTTCCCAAAAAATTACCATGAGATGCCATCCAACCTGCTTAGGGATATGTATATTGACATTATGTGTATACCGGTGAAGCATGCAAGTTGTCCATTGATTATACCTTGTTTTTCCTATGTGGCTAGCCAGTCTTTTTCTCCAACTATAATTTTCTCTGATAACATCCTTTAAGTGATTTCTACTACATAATTTCTTATGTGTAATGTGTTACAACTTGTTCACATCCACCATATTTATCTCCTCTTTGCCTTTTGGTAGTCTTCATTTTCATTCTTTAGAGACCATGGTGTTCAATCACACCACAGGAAGAATATTGGTATTATAGATAAGGACTGTTGTTTCAAATGGAAGCTTGTCATCTAAAAACCTTTGGCCTCTCCTTTCTTACTTCTGACCCCTCCAGATCTATACTTCATTGCACATTGACCTCATTACTACATAGAGTTTCCTCTGCCAGTGAAGATTGGCACCTGCCCTGCAATTTATAGCTTTAGAGAGTTTCAAGGGGCAGTGAAAAATTAGGTGACCTTCCCAGTCTCAGAGCCAGCGTGTTTCAGAGGCAGGACTTTAAACCAGGTCTTCCTTACACTGAGGCCACTTCTCTGTTACCTCATACTGCTTTGTCTGTCAAAGTATATGTTCATTTAATTTGGAAATTTTGTTCATCTCTTCATAAAATTTCTCTACATTCTCATCTTTTGCAGCCAATGTTGAGTATGTGAATTGCGATTATTTTCATAGTTGTTATTTGCAAATACTTTTGCAACACACAATGAGCAGTTGTCTTGTCAAAATTAATTTGAGTGACTTTCTGAATTAATATGTCCTCTTCTTGGTCATTGGATAAGAATCTCATTTAGAGCACCAACAGCTAAGTTAATGTTTATACATAGTTTAAAAATTGATTTTTTTAGTACCTTCTGCCCCCTTTTTATCCATCCTTCTTTCACCTTTATTTCAGAAATGGAAGAAAATTAAACAGAACTATGGATCCAGATTCTGGTAGCAATTACGTTCTTGCTACCAAATCATTCTCCCTCCTTTGAAAAAAAATTTGTATGTGGCTAACAGTCTTCCTTTCTACTGTAACTTCTATGTATTACCTTACATATTAAGGGATTAAAACATGTACATGTTGATGTTCCTCAAACTGACCTCCCAGTTTATTAATCTCTTCAACTCTTAGGACCTAATCCTTTTTTTAAAAATAATAATTTTATTTTTTTTCTCTAGTTACATGTAAAGACAATTTTAAACATTCTTTTCCTTTCACAGCGAGACTTCTTTCTAGAAAAAGCTGTCTGCATTCATTGTCTCCATTTTCTCTCCTCTAACTTTTCAAGCCCTTGCAATCTGGCTCCCTACGTCATCACTTACTGAACCTACTGTGTCTAACATTACCAGTGACTCTTAATTGTCAGTTATGATAGCCTTTTCTCAATTCTCATCGTTTTTTAGTCCCCTGTAGCATTTGACCTTTTAACCCCCTTCTCTTTTTGGATATTTTTCTGAATCTTTTTTTAATACTGCTGTCTCCTAGTTCTCCTACCAGTCTTTTTTACTGGATGTGAATCCACATCTTACTTCCTAACTGGATATACCACAACCATGACTCTGTCCAAGGCCCCTTCATCTCTAAAATCTCTTAGTGACCTTTCTCAGTTCCCACTGTGACAGTTATTATTGCTATGGAGATTGCTCCCAGCTCTAAATATCTAGCCCTAGACAAGTTGACATATCCAAAACAGATCTCATTATCTTTTCTCCAAAAACTTTTCCTTTTTCCTAAATTCCGTATTTCTATCATTCTCTGAAGTTCACAGCCTTGAAGTCATTCTCAATTCCTTACTTCCTCTATCCATATAGCCAGTCTGTTGCCAAATTTTGTCAATTCTGTTCCATATTTCTTATAACAGTCTTCTTTCTGTTTACTTGGAAACCACTCTGGTTCAGACCATTATTCTTACTATCCCATACTATTGCAATAACCTCCTAAGTGATCTGTCTGCCTCTTCTTTCCTTACGCTAGTCTATCCTCCATGCATCTATAAAGCAGGCCTACACAACCTGCAACCCTGTGCTAAAGTACAGATTTGACCATGTCACTCCCCTTCTGAATAAGGACCAATGGTTACCCTTTGCCTCTAGGATAAAATATAAATGCCTCTTTGGAGCTTTTAAAACCCTTTACAGCATGAATCTAACCTGCCTTTCTAGCCTTAAGACTCTTTAGCCCCACTACTGGCCAAATTCACCTCTTCCCTGTTCTTCACGTACCGTAATTAATTTCTCATTTCTGTGCCTTGTCTCCCATGCATGCCCAGAATGCACTCCTTCCTCACTTCTACCTCTTGGAATTATTGGGTTGTGATTTTTTAGGTTTTGGTTTTTGTTTTTTAAAGTTCAACTCACATGCCACTTCCTACATGAGGCCTTTTCTGATGTTTCCCTCCCGACTTCTTGTGCCCCTCCCCCCCAGATACTTTGTATTTATTTCATATATACTTGTGTTGTCAAAGAAAAAAATGGTAATACTGCATTTTTAGTCATAAGTCTATCAGAAACAGTTTCATTTAACATTCTATATCCAAGCCATTTTCTAGCCTACATCTTTCCATGATTTAAATTAACATTTATCTTCAGTCATTAAGCTTTTATTAAGTACCTCCTATACTCAAAGAACAAAGAAAGGCGAAAAACAGCTCCTGTATCGTACAACCTCACAATCTAATGGTGGAGTAAGGATGTGCAAGACACCATGTACAAACAAACTATATACAGGACAAATAGGATATAACCACCAAAGGGAAAGCACTAGCATTAAGACAAATTGGAGAAGGCTTGTTGTAGAGGTAAGATTTCATTTGGTTCTTGAAGGAAGCCAGGAGGTAAAAGTGAGGAGGGAGAGCGGTCCATAGCATTGTCCAAGTAACCTTCACTTACTTTTCCTATTCTCACCTTTAGTTGCCTGGGATATAGTTGTAGGTAAATTTAAAATACCCAGAGTGAGGGGACAAAGGACCAGTTTTACTTTTGAGTAGTTTTGGCTGGATCTCTGCCTCCCTGCAGAGGCCCTATTACCAGACCATAACTTACCAGTCCTAACTCTAGATCAGACTCCTCTGGTCAGAAAATGGCCCTTAGGGGACTCTTCCCTCCTCTTCAGATGGTTTTTTTCCCAAAATACTGGCCAGCCTTCCTACATTTTAATGTAATAGTCTGAGGGAATGTTCTAGTGTGGAAGATTATTACAATGATAATAACTAGTCTCTTTTTCCTTTTCAGTCTTTATTTGGAAAAAATTTGACAACAATTTTGAATGAATATGTAGCAATGAAAGCAAAAGGTAGGAATTTTGAATGAATGAAAAAATTTAGAGTTTTTTTCTGTTTGGGGGGCTTTTGTTTTATTAAAAGTCATTGCCTGGCACATTGGATAGAGAGCTAACTTTGGAATCAGAAAGACCTGAACCAAGTCTTGACTCTTAACATCAATTATAGTGTGACTCTGAGTAACTTGTTTAACCTCTCAGTGCCCAAAGCAGTTCTTTAAAAGTATAAGTTACCAGTGAAATCACAAATCAGGTCCACAAAAAAAAACACCAAAAAATGTCCTTTTTCTTTTTTTTTTTTAAATTGGAGCTGGGGCAATAATTTGTTTTGGTAAAGTATGGAGGGAAATTCTTAATTAAATTTCTGCATAATGCATAATTGATATTATATATCTTTTAGAGCAGGTCACTGGCAAAAAAATTTTTTTATTTTTTTAAATTTTAATTTGGTTTTATAGTTTGATTGACTGATTCCATGGGCAGTAAGGAGTTCAACAAGATTTGATCCCAGGTACCCAGAGTATAAATCTGAGGCTTTAATCAGTACATTAATCAGTAGCCCTAAGTATCAGTTTATATCCTGCAGTAAACTGTAGAACTTAAGGTAATGATGAAGATTTAGGAAAGAGATTCTGATATTTTTTATTCTCTTCGCTTAAGTTCCTGAGAGAGGAGAGCAGGCCTAGAAACCAGGACAGTACAGGAAGTATTCAAGGTCTTTCACTGAGAGGCTGTGTGACCCAAGGCAGGTCATAAAACTCTTAGGATTCCCCAGAGCTCTTTAAGTTTGTATATAATTAGAGAAGGTGCCAGGCTACCTGAATTTAGTCAATGTACTATCTGGGGGGTTTCCTTATGCCAATGAAATCATAAGTCTAGTCCTTTTTCTTAAATGCCCATAATTTATTTTTTTTTAAAAGAGACAGGATGACATAATGAAAAGGACACTAAACTTGAAGTAAAGAAAACCTGGATTCAGATACTGCCTTAGGCTCTTAATAACTTTGGGACCCTGGGCAAGTTATTTAACTGCTCAGTAAACTTAAGTTTCCTCATCTGGAAAGGGAGGATAATAACATCACCTTGCCTTACAAGATTGTTGTGAATATCAAATGGAATAATGTATTTGAAGTGCTTTGCAAGTCTTAAAGTACTATACAAATGTCAGCTATTAATATTGCTTATCCCACTCACCCAGTTTCCACCCCACCCTCTTCAAAAAAAATCTGTACTTGTGATGCCTTTGGTGATTAGGGAACTCCCTCCCGTATGAAAACTCCTACTACCATTGTGTACCAGTAACTCCTCTCTAAGTTATGATCACTAGGCTATGGGATATAAGAATTAGAAGAAACCCTCAGAGGCCATCTAATCCAACTCATAGCTGAATAATCCTCTCTACAACATGCCCAAGTTATCATATCTAGTCTAGGGGTTCTTAGTCTTTTTTATCATGGACTGCTTTGGAACCATTATGTTTTTAAATACATAAAATTAAATCCATAGAATCATAAAGGAAAACAATTATTTTGAAATAGTTATCAAGATATTTTTGTAAGTTCACAAACCTAAATTAAGAACCCCTGCTTTAGTCAATGAAAACTGTATTCTCTCCCAAGATAGCCCATTCCACTTTTGGATAGCTATAATTCTTAGTACATTTTTCCTTATATCAGACCCAACTCTTTGGAGCTTACTACTCCTAGTCTACCCTCCTGTGAAAAGCAGCACAAATCTAGTCCTTGTTTCAAATGACAGCCTATTAAATACTTGAACATTATAGCGTCCTCCTCCTCTTCCTCTTTTCTCCTCAAACTTCCCCCAGTCCTCTTCAGGTTATTAAACATTCCCAATTCCTTCAGAGAAATTTCACATGAAATAATGGCAAGTTAAACAACTTGCTCTTGATTACACAGCTAGTATCCCAGTATCAGGACTTGAACTCATGTTTTCCTGACTGCGTGTCAGTAAGAGCTACAGGAACATATAAAGAAATGGTGACCAAATGTGAATTGCTTTAACTTGGGGATTTCAGGATAGAAGGATAGAAGTGTTAATTGCAGCTCTTCTTTAAAAAGTTTATTTAATATCCTATCTCTTCAGTATCCTATTCTACCTTTATAGGAATATTTGGAACATAACTATTATTAGAAGCAAAAATTACATTTATTCCTCTAAATTAGCCTTGACTATAAAAATATTTTCATCCCAAATTTTGTATTGTATAGTTTTCTCTAGCTTCATCTTAAAAGCAAAGTTAAAGCTATACTTTTGCTAAACTTCCTGTGACTTTCATATTCCTGGTTGAAATTTTAAAGCTGAAACTTTTTTCTCCCCAAACCCACACACACAGTTAGGTTCTTAGTGCTCATCAGTTTGGACAAAAGGGGATTCTGAGAGGCAACATAGCATGATGGATAGAAGACTGGCTTAGAATCAGAAAGACCAAGTTTGAGTCTTGCCTGTAGCCCATACTAGCTGTATGGTCATGGTCAGAACCTCACAGGGTTCCAAGCAACTCTCATAAACTGTAAGTTAGGGATAATTTGTAGGTCTGGACCAAAAAAACCCTTTAAAATATTATGCCTGGACTTCATAATAACCTGGAGAGACTCATTTAAACTGATGCTGAGTGAGGAGAGCAGAACGAGGAGAACTTTGTACACAATTACAGACACAATGTATGTGTGACAACTAACTTTAATTGACTGGGTTCCTCTCAGCAGTGCAAGGTTATAAGACAACTCCAGAAGATGCATGATGGAAAGGGATATCCACATCCAGAGAAAGAACTACAAAGTCTGAATGCAGTTTGAAACAAACTACTTCCTCTCTCTCTTTTTTTGTTTTGTTTTGTTTCTTCTCTGTCATTGTTTACTCCATTAGTTATAATCCTTCTTTGCAGTTTGACTAATGTTTAATGTGAAAATATTTGTAGGGGCAGCTAGGTGGCACAGTGAATAGAGCACCAGCCCTGGAGTCAGGAGGACCTGAGTCCAAATTCGGCCTTAGACGCTTAACACAAAAACAAGCCGTGTGACCTTGGGCAAGTCACTTAACCCCAGTTGTCCTCCAAAAAGCAAAAAAAAAACATGCCAGGGAAAGTCAATAAAATTATTACAATTTAGTTAATACTAGTTCAGTTATTTTATTGCAAAGCAGTGGCTAGAAGAAGTTAACTTACTCAGTTTCATATAAATGCAGTGTGCACAAATATTATTGGTAGTGATAGTAAATGACACAAGGAAATGTTTAAAGTGTTAGATTATTATTTCCAAAATCATGACTACTTTGGTGTTTTTGTAATGTTTATGCAATTTGAGGGGTTGGATGGAGGTAATAGGGTTCAGATTCTAAACACAAAAGCAAAGAGTCCAAATACATTAAATGGAACTTGATTTTGCTTTCTTTGGCCAAAAGAAAGTTAAACCTATAATATGAAGCATTCAATAAAATTAAAACAAGTTATTTTACACGAACTGAGAATTTTATTCGTTTTTGGAAACATTACAACTTAATGGAGAAGGTCATTCTCTAAGTGTGTCATAAATTAAATTTACTTTAACTTTGCAGTCATGCCTAAAACTGGCTTCTCTTTTGAGTTAGTTCTCAACATGAATGATATTACCAGACAAGGCAGGAACTAAACATTTTCTTTACTTATTTTAAAACCGGGTTTATATTCAAACTGAAAATTGGGATTTCTGCTAGAAGCTTAATTGAGGAATGTTTCTTCTATATTCTAGAAACAACAAATGACGTCCCAGCAATGATGTCATCTCTTTGGAAGAAATTGGACCATACACTTTCTCAGATCAGGTAACAAACATAGGATCATGGAGTGCTTAAGAATTTCAAAAGCAAAAACAGTTTTGGTGTTACCTTTAACAAGACTTTTGCAGTGTAGCTTGTATAGTATTGATCAGAGATAGGATTTGGTATCCTAATACTTAGAAATATTTATTTTAGTGACTTACTGAACCATTGGTTTAAACCATTGGTTTAAAAAACACGACCTTATAATTTAATAGAAATTTTCAAAGCTAAAATGAACCTTAGCTCTAGTACAACACCCTATTTTGACAGATGAGAAAATTTAGGGATTAGGAATTAAAGACTTTCCCACAGTTATCCGTAGACCTGGGTAGGTAGTAGCCAAAATTATATTGCCCAACTCCCCATCATCTACTATGCCAGAATACCTTTCTTTTTCTTTTTTTGAACTCAGAAGAAGGGGGATTGACAGACTAAACAAGTAGGCTTTGATTTTATTTTAGCATCATCTTGCCACCTTTGTGGAAAAATATTTCATATGCCCAAGGGCACCTTTGGTATTTTATTCTTTTGTAAATAAGTTGCTTATATGTCATGAAACTCAGTTGCTACACTGTGTCCCTAGAGTACTAAACCTAAGTTAATTCAGTAGGATGCCAGTTCTGAATGAATTAGCTTTCAGATCAGTGCAGAGCCCAATAGGGAACTGTCTGTAGAAATTATTTTATGTTTATACCTAGGCCATTCCTAGAACTATATAAATGGGTACTTCTTCCATGTAGTTTCAAATGTGGCTATATATCCTGCCTACCCTGTCTTCCAGGGGACTCTGCACTGTGTACCTAGCTTCAGAGATCAAAATACCTGCCTTTTCCCAAGTCACAACAAGTGGGGGGGTCCCCTACAAGGTGGTATCTGGCTGATGTCAAGACTGAATGGAGTATTCCATTTCACCTAGAGAAATGTTCCTGTTATATCAGAACTACAGACTTCTGACCAAACAGATTATGACTTTATGGCGCATTGCATGTTTCAAATCACACAGAATTATAGGAAAAAACCTTTTAGGGTAGGATAGGTTGAATTTGCTAAGTGGTTGGTCTTTTATATCCACCTTGCAAAATACAGGTCACCTTGGCTTTGTTTATTTCAGCTCTTATTTGTTTGATAAAATGAGGAAATGATTTAGCTTTTATGTATGGATGCTAGCACTTATCTCATTTGTAAATCATCATGAAAATTTCAGAGTTCATTTGGACAGCATCCCTTCTTAATAAATCACATTTTGATAACATTTTAAGATATATAAGTCACTTTTCTTGTAATGGTCCTGTGAGGGTCCATAGTACAAGTTTCCTGAATCTATAGACCATAGATGAAACCAAGCCCCAAAGAGTCATACATCCAGTACCCAACCTTTCCGTCCAAACCCCTGACACACTTCTCCCATGCTTTACTACCTCCTTCCCCTCACCCCATAAAGACATCAAAGAATAGCATGGTATAATGGAAGGAATTTATCTGTAAATATTTATTTTACACATGACACTTTTTTAGAAATCCTAAAGTAAATCTAAGCTGTAAATGATCCAGTTGTACTTTACCTTCTTTGGTTTTTTAATTTAAAACTTACTTTATGCATTCTGACAAATTTCCCTGCCGCACAGGGTATGCAGGAGACGGATGTACTCATTTTTTGGCCAAACCTTTACTTCAACTTTAACTGTACCTAAACCAAAATGTCATGTATACATGGAACACTTGCTAAATATTTTTTGATAACGACTTCATTGTATTTGGTAGGAGCATGCAGAGTTCCCCAGGGTTTGCTGCTAATCAGAGAGGTTCGTATTCTGCTTTTACAGTAAGTTCAAACCAATGCTGAGCAGAGCACTCTTAATTATGACTGATTATGTGGTCATTCTTTTCACTATAGACCTTCTATCCATGGTTAGTAAGCCAGATTATCTAAGGAAAATGGATAAAATATTTTTAATTTAATATTAACATTTAACATGTTAAAAATATGTATACACAGATACACAGATACATATTTTAATATTGGTTTCCTGCTTGCCATATTTACACTAAGTGAAGTGAGGTTTAATTCTTCAATCTCCCATACCTTTAAATATCAAAAGTTTATAAATAAGCAAGCAGTATGAATTGAAGATTAATGGTTTCTTATATAATTCACTTTTTTGTTTTCTGCTGTGTATATGGAATTGCTCTTTATTTTTTGATGTTAAGTTCATGCTTTTAAAAAAAATTGAAGTCAAGTTTGTAAATCCTATGAGTTTTACCAGCATGACACTCCTCCCTGTTCCCGCTGCTAACACATTTATATGAGCTTATTTACTGTATGCCTGAACTAATTATCCTTGACACTGCTTCTAGACTTACCTTCCTTATGGGTAGAACTAGTCATGTTATTCTTTTGCTTAAACTCCTTTAGTGACTTCTCCTTTTTGCCCATTGAGTAAAGTGGAAGCTCTTTGGCCTGGCACTCAAGGATCTCCTTAAGTCAGTACTATTCTACTTCTGCAGCTTCAGCTTATACTCCCCTCTAATAAAACAGAGCTACTCAGAATTCCCCATATGTACCATTCACTCAGTGACCTCTGTGCCTTTGGGCTTATGTTTCCATGTATCTAGAATGCCCTCCCTTTCCTTCTACCTGTTGAATCTCTGTCCTTTAAAACAGAACTCATGTAACACACTCTTCTCTGTTGACTAATATCCTTAGTCAGTTCATCTCTTCACCCATCTTGGACATCTCTGATAAAATTATGTAATATTTTGTGTTAGCCTTTGTGTATATATGACATTGCCCTACTGGACCTTTAATGGTGGGGACAATATGTTGCCTGAACTTTGTATTTCACCCACACTGAGTACAGTTGAGTGTACACAGTAGACACTGGATAATTATTTACTGATTTTAACTGAATTCTCATAATGTATGAAAGGTTTGGTTGGAGTTAATATTTTTTTTAAAAAAGGTAACAGTAGAAACCTAAACTGCACACAGGATAGAATTACATTTGTTTGTCTCTGTTACAATATAAAATGAGTAAACAAAAGTGCTTTTTTCCTCATGACTTCAGATCCAGTGTGCCAGATTATATATATTTCTGAGCCATTGTTTTATTAAATTTTAGGGTTATTGTTTGTGAACTACCATTTATGTTTTTTAAATGTTCATCTTTTTAGCACGTACAAGAAGTGGAATTGCAGAAATGAAACGACAACGAAAGTTTGCTTCTCAGGCAGTTCCCATCAATTCAGAGCTATCATCCCTGCCTTACCAGACAGGACAATATACTTCTACTCCTTTAGCAGCTACACAAGTCATCAGACCAATGAGTCAAAATACAACACAGTTTAGAACAAATTCTGCTTTTGTTTCACAGGCTCCTGACAACATTACCAGTAAGTTTCAGTATTTTGTTTCCTATCATTGATATACCTCTGATATCATTATCCTACATATATAAATACATAAATTGTTTTTTGAAATTATTTCTTGGTGCTTATCATGGGGCAAATTTGTGGTTTTTCTCTTGACTGTAAGTAACTAGAACTGAAAGTTGCCTGTCCATTTTTTTATTTAAATGACTCTTATTGATAGTGCCTTTCATGAAGAGCTGTTGGGCAAAGAAGAAAATAAAAATGAGTACAATTTTAGGTAGCATCAATTATTTAGGTGAACTATCCAAAATAACACACTTTGAATTTGCTGGATAGCTGAAGTTGTATTACAGCTTCCCCTCTACTAAGAATGATTGATAATTTTTCCTTGGAATTTTATAAGTGAAATAATTTATTTTAGTTCTTTCCTTGATAAAAAAAAAAACTCTGGACACAGACACACATGCGTGCCCACATCAATATCTTTCTCCCTGAGGGATGGTACTGAATTTTACCACCACTGGAACCCAGCTGAAGCTCTTCCACCACAGTTCTGCGTTCCCACCAAGTCTTTTAAACTGCACCTGGACACAATGAGGACCTGTGTTTGTGTTTGGATACCTGTCCTATGCCTTTTCCAAGGAAGCTGAAATCCCCTAGGAGGTGATCGAGAGACTGGCTCACAATGAGATTAACGGCATCCTCTGCAACCTGCCGTGACTCCTGGAGATAGAATTCAAAGGATATGAAGATGTTTCAGAAAAAAACCTGAAAACTCATATGGTCCATGCTCCCAAACACGCAGGAAAAGTGTCCTGTACCCATTAGAAGAAAAAGAAATATTAGAAGAAGATCTGTTCTTGCTGTTTGCAAAGCGAGAATGGTTATTTATGAGATACTTCAGAGTCACATTGATCCCACATTGGCCAACTTCCTGATCTAGCCCCCATGTGTGGAGGTCAGATGATGCACACAAGCTGCTGTAACACCAACAGTGCCAAATGCCAGCTTTCACGGATCCACTACAGAAGTGTAAAGGTGGCAAAAGTGGAATATGTTAGGAAAAAAACGAAATTAAAAGAAGTCCTGGTGAAGTCAGAAGAGCATTTGGAATGCACCTGTATGTCATCAGATTATAATTCAGATTATCAAGAAGAAGAAACTGAAAGGCCTAGGGAAACAGGTAAAAAATGGAAAAGAAAAAAGTTAAAACCAACCTAAGGCCCACTGGAGCTATTTGGTAATCATAATTGGACATGAAGTGAAAATAAGGTAGAAAACCTTCTCTGGGGCACAGGTGTACATGGTTTGTTACGTTCCTGAACCTTCTCCGTATGGTGCTTCATTGACAGTATACTCTGATCATTCTCCTCTGTGAAAAACTGTGAAAGAACACTTGATGAGAACAAAGAGACAATGTACATTTGTTTAATATGACATCAAAGCAAGTATTGTAGCACTTAGTGAAACACTAAGAAGCTTCCTTGTCCAAAAAAGAAAAAAAACTATACAAAAATCCAGACCAAAAAAATATATAAAAGGTTGACTGAATGGGTGAGACCCAAAGGTCCTACAAAAATGTGACAAAAATCTAAATGAATGATGAATTTCTGTCAAGAGTGGTCAAAGGTGTTTTTTGTCAAGAAATAGGCCTGTTTTCTTGATGAAGATGGCTGGATACTGATGGACTACGAGCACACACACGCAAAGAAAATGACAACCACCAGAAATGTATCCAATGCCACACGAACACTATAGACACAATACATCTGTGTCCGTGTTCCATCGTGTTTTAATTCTATACAAAAACCTTTTGAGAGCCTTATGTGGATTTTTTTTTACACCATAAAGTGATTATTAAGCTTTTCTTTTTATTCTTTGCCTAGCTTTTTTTTTTTTTTAAATCTCTTGGACTCCATTTACCAATAACACATGAAAAAGGCTGCTGTAACCGTCAGGCAGGCGGTATGATGGTATTTCTCCTAGCAGGATGGAAACTAATGAGATGTATTAAAATAAACATGGTATACCTACCTATGCATAAAAAAAAATTCTGCCATTTAATAAAGAGTATGGAAAAAAAGACAGAAAAGCAGAGCTGGCAGTTAAGGAGAACCCCAGGTAAACAAAGCCTAAGTCCAATTTGAGATGAAGAAAATTGTTTTAAAATATGTATTTCCAACAATAGAAAAGAATCCCTTAATTTCAAGGTTAATCAAACTTTAAAATTACGATTCATATTTCTATAGTGTCGTTTATCCTTAAAGCTCAAATTTTTATATTATTCACCTTACTGGATTTTTAATGACTTTAAATAATATTGAATGGGGCTCTTTATATTTTTTCCTAGCTACAGATTCTTTACATATTGTAGTTCCTGTACCTCAAGAACGAAAAATTCATTCCAGCTTAATGTCTCCTGGAAGACGAAAAAGGTAGTTTTTCTTTTTCTTTTGACATGAGGCTCTTATACCTGAAATTAAAATGAGACATTATGCCAAGATAATTGTATTCTGAATATAGTAGGAGAACTGGGTCAACTTCTCAGGCCTATTTATTTGAAAGAAAATGATAAATATATCACATGTGTGCTTAGGGCTGGGTAAAGCATGTATGTCTAGGATCTATGGGTACTACTGCCAATAGAACAAAAAGCATCATGATGAAATTCTATCACTAAAAAAATATCACTGGTTAAAAATTTCTTTGTTAATGAGTCTGCAAGCTTAACAAGTGACATGCATTGTCTTAGGGCTTAAGAAGACCTGCTAGAGACTCTCACAGTGTGCTCACTGTGGGGAGGTTCTGCATAGTTTCACA
>CM053582.1:171959348-171997158 GCA_028627135.1 Pseudochirops cupreus
CGCGGCTTCAGGCCAGGCTGGTTTCGGTTCGCAGTGCTGATATGGTTCCTCGTAGCCAAGCTGACTTTAGTGGGAAGTATCTTTGTGTGCGTTTTGGAGTTCCAGGATTGGTTTAGAGTCCTATTTTATGGGTATTTTGGGGTGGCTGTGTGAGAGCTGCGATATGTTGCTGCTTCTACGCCGCCATCTTGGCTCCGCCCCCCTATTTTTATATTCTTTTGATTTTGTTTGACCTATTCTAGATGTCTTATACAATCATTACCTTCCACATGCCCAATTCTGATTTTTAAGGAATTATTTTCTAACTCGTACACAATCACAGACATATCGTATGTGTGACAACCAACCTTGATAAACTGGACTCCTCTCAGGAATGCACAGCTATAAGACAACTCTACAAGTCTCAGGATGGAAGGAGATACCTACATTCAGAGAAAGCTCTAGAAAGAACAGAGTTTAAATGGAGACTGAAGCAATCTACATATCGTTCCTTTCCATGTTTGGTTTTGTTTCTTTTTTCCTATTGTCCACTCCATTGGTTACAACCCCTCTATACAACCAGACTAATGTCCAGTGTGAAAGTATTTGCAGATTCTATACCTGACTGCATGCCACTATGGTTGGGAAGGGGGAAGAGGGAAGGGAGAAAACATGAAACTCACGGGACTCTGGAACTGAATCTTGTAAACTAAAAGTAAATAAACAAATCAAATTTTTAAAAAAAAGGAATTATTTTCTTAGTGAGTTTGTGTACCTCCTTTTCCATTTGGCAAATTCTACTTTTTAAGGAGTTGTTTTCTTCAGTGGATTTTTTTTCCATTTGCCCAGTTGTATTTTTTAAGGAATTGTTTTCTTCAGTCTATTTTTGTCCTTCCTTTTCCATGCTATTGACTCTCTCTTGCATACCTCTTAATTTGTTTTCCCAATTTTTCTTCTATCTCTTTCATTTGACTTTTAAAATCCCTTTTGAGTTTTTCCAAGAAGGCTTTTTGGGCTTGAGACCAATTTATAATCCCCTTTAAGCATAAGGACAATATTGTTCCCTTCTGAGTTTGTGTTGTTGAGTTGTTATGCTGCTTTTTAAAGCTAATTCTGGAGATCTGTAAGTTTTCAGTTCTTAGAGGTGGTATGATCTAAGGAAAAGTGTGATCTACTCTTCTCCTCTCCTGTAGTCTGCTGTGTGAGTAACCACAAGTACTGTTTTTTCCCCTTGAGCTGTGACCAGGGTCCCTGCCTGTATGTTGTACAAGGCTATTTTAAAACCTTTAGGTTTTCCTGCTAGTTTGAGCAGTTATACAGCCCACCTTGGTAAAGGCATATTTTAGAATCTGTAAACCCTGCTGTTACAACCATTTGTGCTGGTGCAGGACCTTTATATTTTAACATATTAGACTATAAGCTCCTTGAGGATAGACACAATGTTTGGGTTTTTTTTTAGCTAAACTTTGTCTAGTACTTAGCACTTTGCAAATAACAGATACTTAATAAGTGTCTGTTACATTCTGTATTAGGCCACAGACAGGCCTGAGAACTGTATTGACATATTCTTTTATCAGCTTAGGCAGAGTCTGGTTCTAGAGTTTTATTCCATAATTAAGATACTTCAAAAGATGTATTGTCCTATATCTCCCACCTCAGGCTTTCTTATTTGAGGGAGCAGGTTGTTGTAGTGGATGGCATTGGAATCAAGATTACCTGCATTCGAAACCTATTCTGCTTCTTACTTGGACCTCAGGTCACTCATTTAATCTCTCAGCATTTTTTTCCTCATCTATAAAATGATGTTGTTGGTCAAATACTCTCTTTCTAAGGCCCCTTCCAGCTTTAAATTCTATGATCCTAAACCTGCTCATCCATCTTAGGCTAATGCCAATGAAGACAAATGTAGAGAAGTGCTTTTTTACAATGATTTCTTTGTAACAAGCTTCCAAAATATGTTTCCATTGCTACGAGTACTCCCCCTCTACCAATGCAGATTACAGTCCTTTTATAACTTAGGAGATGGTCTTTGAGAACCGTTGTGACCAAAATATTCATTGTCCTGCCATCAAACCTGGTATTTAGACCTTTCTCTGAAGTTAGCTAGGATCTGTCCTTGGACCCCTTCTCTGAAAACCCTTCCAGGGACATATATGATCTTGTATTTTCCTGCCATACCCATGAAAAGCCACAATGAGGCATCAGAGTAATAATAATAATGACAATAACAAAAATAATAATTTATTGTTACTTATTCTGTTAAAATTTGTACAGTGGTGTTAATGAGCCTCAATACAAGTATTTTTTATATATTTCAGTGACTCTCAAAGGAAAAACATCACATTTTCTGGACCTCAGTCCACAGTTCGAAATTTTCAGGACCCAAATGCATTTACAGTAGAAAAAGTAAGTGAACCATAATTCCAAAGCTTTATATTCATTAAGCTCCCTTTTTAATCATTAGTTAGTGTTTGTAGAAGACATTGTGATTAAATATTATCTTTATTAATGAAAACACTAGTGGAAATTTAATCATTACTAAAATCATTGTTATTGCTATAGTAATCATTTCAACCATTATGATTAGGTAGGAGATGGATGCTAGGTCGTTTTTAAAAACTTTATGAATGACTATTGTTATAATTTGGACAGATCTGAAAACAAGTGACACTAAGTTCTTAGATTATCAATGTGATATTAATGCTTCTTAATTATTAACAATGATAATAGAATTCTTAAGTTCTCTATTAAGTGGCTCTAGCAGCATTTGTTTTCTTGTTGTGGAGATCCACTTGTTACAAAGCATTAGAGAGGTTATATGGCTATCATTTCAACCTTAAATACCAAAATATGAATTAAGTGTTCATATTACATTACACCTTCTTCCTCACAGGACAGTAGTTTAAAATCCAGAATGAGATTTGGTCTGTTTGAAGACAAGGTCTTCTTCTACCACACAATAGAATGAAAATCTAATATTAAGAGAAACAGTGAGAAAATAGGTGACTGATGAAAGGGAAGTTTGTCTCATATGGGAAGAAGAGTTGAGGGGGAGCTCCCTAAACAAAATGCATTTGGAAGAAGTTACCGCTAACCTCAGAGTCTCATCTCAGAGTTTGATTGTTTAGTTGACATCAGGTGATTCCATTTAAGTTATTATAAAATTTTTCTTCTATAGCCTTCTAATAATTTCTAATGTTTTCTTTTGCAGCAAATGGTTATTGAAAATGCCAGAGAAAAAATACTAAGCAACAAATCTCTACAAGAGAAACTTGCAGAAAATATCAACAAATTCCTGATTAGGTGAGGCATGAATCAAAACGTCAAACCTTATTGTACCTAATCTAAAAATCTGTGCTTAAAATATTTCTTATTTGTTGCAGTGACAGTAACATTGTTCAAGTACCCAAGCAAGCAGATAGCAATCCTGCTGAACAAGAGGCTTCAATTGATGAAATCCTGGGACTTCAGGCATGTACAAGTGTGTCTGTCTGTCTGTTTACAGAGTATAAAATAATTGGAAGTTTTTATGTTTGCCCTGATTCTTATAGGTTATTGTATAAATTTACATTTTTAAAACTTTAATTTTATCCCCATTATTACTTCAGGACTAGTTCTTTCAACTAGTGGTATGTTTTCTCATCAAAAAAGGGAAACTGATTAAATAATAGAATTTGAACAGCTATTTAAAACAACCTTGAAAATAACTATTTATGTAGAATGGGTACTCATTTTTTTGTTTTTAAATCTTGCCTTTTTCTTTGTGTCACTTGACTTTAAGTCCTGATCCACTCATAAATGCTATCCTTAGGAGGAGAGGCCTCTTCTGCATCCATCATAACAAATATATTTAGCAACTATTTTATGCCAGATACTAAGGTAGGCATTGTGGAGAACATTGTTGCTACCCTTAATTAACTTTTTATCTAATTGGAGGCATAAGGAATAAATACATGAAAGTGAAGTAAAAATAAGCTCAGCAGTATAAGCGCAGTGACAAAGTAGGAGAGTCTGTGTATATTCCAAGTATGTGGCATACATGCGATCATGACCAGTTGAAAGGAGGATCCTCTCTGGAAAATGACCTAAAGGTAGGAAATGTTTTAAAACAGTATAAATGTCAGTACTGGTTTGTTGAGAACTTTGGAAACAGTCATTTCTAGGCTCTTAAAATTGAGCTTTTTTTTTTTTATAAGATTGGTGTCAGAGTAATGATTAAAATGCTGTCAAAGGCCAGCATCTGATTTGATGCATGGCACTTCTTACCATGATTAATAGTGGTTTGATACTTAGCATAATGTTGTAAAATAGAACATATATTTATATCCCTGGCACTTAGCACCTCGTGCCTGGCACCTCATAAGCACTGAATAAATGTTGTATCTGTCTGTCCATCTCAGTGGTACTGTCAATCCCACTGTTGATTTAAGCTTGGGCTGAAACTTGATAAGTTTTCTTAAGGTATATTGTATTCTACATGTTCTTTGAATGCATTAGTTTTTCAAGAACTAGCAGCTGATTCTTTACCTGCTGTGTTCATTTTCATTAGACTTGTGACTGTTGTATTTTGAATTCTTTTGCAGAATGAAATCCATATGTCTGAAGAGGCTATACAAGATATCCTAGAGCAAACAGAGTCAGACCCAGCATTCCAGGCTCTTTTTGATCTATTTGATTATGGTAAGACCTTTCAGGCAATTAATTCATCTATTTTGTTTTGCTTTGTTTAGAATAATGAGATTTTTTTTTCTAGTTCTTTAGGAAACATCAGTAGTCACATCCTCTTCTCAAAGCATCTCAAACAAGCTTTTCCTTCCATTTCAACAAATACTGTACATTGTAATCATGATATCTAATCTGAAGAAACTTCAGATAAGAGAAGGGATTTTATTGTAATTCCTTAAGCTTTTTATTGAACTATTGTAGAAAATTTTGTCAAGTACTTGTTGAAGTTCTATTATTTGCTTAGCTTTATTTTAGTCAAGATCAGGTTGTACAAAAGCAATAAAAGATTTTATTTCTTTCCTCAAGATTCTTGCCACTTTGGGGGAAACCAATGTACTTACATGAAATGTCCTGCAAAACTGAAGTTTGAATTTGCTTTTCTGAAGCAGCATAAATTGTTCCTTTCTTTCTAATGTTCATGTGTTTAGTCAGAATGATTGAGTTATATGTAACTGTTTCCTATTTTGAAAAGGTAAAGCAAAGAATAATAAGAGTGTATCACAAGGCATTTCTGGTCAGCATTTAGAAGCCAATCAGAGTGCCTTAGAGGAGGAAACTAATCTAGCAGTTGGAAACACTTTTGGAACCGAGGAATCTAGTAAGTATCTTTAGTAGTATTCTCAATCGAGATTTTAATTCTCAGTTTCTAAAAATCACTAATTTATGTGTCATTTAATTTAGAAGTTTACGTACCAATGACAGTATAAATACATTATTGTGTTTTAGACCCTTGATGCCCTCTTCTGCAAAGGAAAATACAGCACCTAGTTCCATAGTAACTCTATTGAGCATGAAATTATTGAACTCTAGCTTCTCATGAAAATTTTTCCTGTCTGAAAATCACTGGTTTCTTGATTTTTATTGAATATTGATTAAATTTATTTTCATTATTATTTTACGGTACTTCCCATAGCCAACCTTATTTTTATAGTAGTACTACAAACTCAGTCTAGGAGCGGTGCCTTGCCCTTAGTAAGCATGTGACAAATACTGCCCAAAATTGAGTCAGATTTTCTGTTCTTGGAACACATACATCCAATACTTCCTCCTAGCTTTAACATCACAGAAATTATCTTCTGTTTTGATAATGATACCACCCTCCATAAAACCTTATAATGATTTCCCAGATTTTTATGGATTAAGTTCAGATTCTTTATTTGTCAAAGCTTCTTGTCAGAATACCTCAGACTGTTTTGTTTCTCTTGAATTCATCTATGTTCCCATCCTCTCCTTTATTTATCTGAATACACCTATTTATTGTCCTTTAGTCTGGTTGTCATGTCATAGAATTTCAGAGCTTGGAGGAAATTAGCTGAAAATGATGTCATTCACCCAGATGGGGAACTGCGACTCAGAACTAGATGGAATAACTTAACCAGAGTCACACAACTAATAGGAAAAACAAAACTAGAACCCATTTTCTGAATCTTGCTTTTTGCTCTTTCAAGTGTATTATATCATTCCTGATCAATTTCTTCCCCACCCTAATGTACAAGGCTATTTTTACTATATTCTTTATCTCCTTTATTCAGACTGTCTATTTCTTATTTCCTTTAGAACATTTCTTCAGAGCAGATAAAAATTTACTGCACCTGACCTTGTGTGTATATCCTAAATACAAAATTCAAACTGGTTCTTTCCCCCAAATAATCTATTTAGTTTTGCTTTCTAAGCCTAATATACACCTAACTTTAGTACATGTAATAGTATGGTCCTTTCATGTGTTACAGTTTTTAAAATTCTGCTTACTATGTATACTTTTCACATTTGTCTATGTCAGTATTATTTCTTTTAGAAGGCAGAGAGCATAATCCTCAATTTTCATTGTATAAAACCACATAAATTAGATTTTTAATAAATACTTGATGATTATAGAAATTACCACTTTTGTTTCCTTAGGTATTCAGAGTTTTCAGCAATTTGAGTAGCTTCAGTTGCTAGTCAGAAAGATTTTAAAGATGGGAAGGAAGAAAAGAGAACAGAAAAGTTCAGTATAAGGAAATAACATGACTGGAGGAAATTAAACATAGTAGACAGGAGATATAAGAGAAAAGAATAGTTTTGGAATAAGTGGGGGCAAGTCATTAATATCAAAGCCACTTAAAGCTTTTCTTGGTCAGCAAAGTTTTTTTAATAACTTTAAAAACAAAGACAAAGCAAAGCATTGTATTCTTTTGTGCTTTAGTAAACTTAACTGATGCTAGGTAAAGTGTAATTTGGCTGGTAGCATACTGAATCTTACATATGTAAATGTACACATACTTAAGCACATTGCAAATTACTAGAGCCAATATTTCGTACATGAACAAATATCAGATAATAATAGTCTCTTTTTCCCTGATAGAATTTTAACACTTTTACGCTGTTAGTTGATAAAGTTAGAATTGTTATCGGTAAAGGTTGAAAAATACTCCTAAAATTTTTAGAATAGAAAAGTTTCTCAAGGTTTACACTGTTAGAACAAACATGATCACTTCATTAATACAGTAATATTTATGGAGAAGACAACTTCCTCAGCATTTGAATCCTCTTACCTTGTGATTCTCTAAGCCAACCTATTGTTTTGCAGATGACCACTCTGTTGAGCCTCCATTTTGTACAGACTATCAAACTGAAGAAGCATCATGTGCCTTGAAGGATGGCAGTGGTGATGATCATCTTAAGAAACAGGAAACCCAAGAACAGTGTGCCCCAGTGGGATCTACCCTACAGAAAGAAACATTTAAAGCACCCTCATGTATTGCTCCTGAACAGAGGTGTAACCTTGAAATCACCTTTGAATCTGTGCCTAATTTGAATGACTTTAACCAAAGAGGAACTTCTGGTCCTGAATGCAATGAGCCGTGTACAGAATTGTACACAAATCAGTTGTCCAATGAAAATGAAATGTCTTTGGAAATTGAAAAGGACTCTTCAGTGTCTAACATCCCAAGCACATCCGAACTACATCCTGATCAATCTGATATGCCTTTGGCTTCATTTGCTTCACTTGATGGAGTAGCAGAAAGCAATGAAAACTTAACAAGCCACAGGAAAAATTCAGACCATTTTTTACCAAATATTTCATTAACTGGAAAAACCTCTCAAAATAGCCAGTCTTGTGGAAGCCCCAGTGATTCTGTAAAACTTAAAACTATTTTTCATAGCTCCAAGTCACCAGATTGTAGTGAAATTCAACAGAATAAAATTGAAACAAATGATATTTTGCCAGTTCAATCACATCAGCCTTCTGATTGCCAGGATGATTCTTCAAACCAGAGTAAAGTCTTACCTGGCTGTGTTCATAGTTCAGGTTTAAATTTGTCTGATCAACACAAAATAGAGGGCCCTCTTGAAGAATCTGTCACTTCCAGCAAACAATCTAGTAGTCAGTCTTTTATGGACCCACATCATTTGGAAAATAAAAGTTTGCCATCAGAGCCCTCTAGCTCAGAGGAAATAGCATTGGAATCACAAGAGCCATCATCTTCTGTAAAAGAAGATGGTGGTGCTGCACTTCTGTCCCCTAGCAAAAGTGTTGAATGTAGAGAAATTGAGATGATGCCAACTGAGAGTAATCCTACAGAATACAGTCATTCTGTTCCTTCAGAATCCCTGTGTTCTTCAGTGGGAGAGATCAATACTGAACCTCAAAGTACTAGTGAATATGAACATTCTAGAGATTCCTCAGCAGAAGTAGATCCATCAAATATAGTATCACTCAAAATTATCATCAGTGATGACCCATTTGTCTCAACTGATACAGAACTAAACAATGCTGTTTCCAGCATCACTGGAGAAAACTTGCCTACTATAATCTTATCTTCTCCAGCAAAATCACCAGTCAAAAATGTAGGATTAGTTAAATGTTTGACTTCAGAAGAAACTTCAAATACTGTTTTAACTGCTGAAAAAGTAGGGGATTCAGCCTTGGTAGAACAAAACCTTTTAGTACTCAAACCTAAAGACTCTGTAACAAATAACGTACAGAATGATGACTGCAGTGCGTTTTCAGCAGCCATCACACCAACTGTTTCTCAGGATGGAGGATTTATACAGTTGATGCCAGCAACAAGCACGACTTTTGGCAATTCCAGTAATATCCTGATAGCTACCTGTGTGACTGATCCAACAGCCTTGGGAACAGCTGTCACTCAGTCTAATGTTGTAGTGTTACCTAACAATTCTACACCTATGGCTGCTCAGCCCCCACCACCGCAGCAGTTACAAACTCCTCCAAGATCAAACAGTATGTTTGCAGTGAACCAGGCAGTATCACCTAACTTTTCACAAGGTAATTCTAAGAATATTTTGGTGGTATCTTTTCTGGAATGGACTCACGTTTTATCCTTGGGTGGGAGTAAGAGTTTAATTAATTAGGAATAAAGTAAATATGTAAATGAAATCTTCAAAAGATCATCATGAATATATTCACACTCTCACTTTAGCCATTCCTCCATCCAAACTTGTTTCCAAAGCTGCTTACCAAAGAGGAATGTTGTGAGTTTTCCTTTTTTCTTTTCCCACTTACACCCTAATGGTGCTGACAAGCTGTGCAAAAGGGACTGAATAACTAATATATTTATTGAGCATCTACCATAAATCTGTATGTTAAACCCATTGCTGTGGGGAATAAGAAAAAAGCTTCTGACATGGGCCCTATCCTTGGAGAACTTGTGTTAGCTTAATTGGAGAAACAATAAATAATTGCTGCAACTGCATGGCACTGACTCTAATTGCAGCTGAACTTCAGAGAAATAGAAGGCCTTTTACAGGAGCAGGCAGGCACAACTTGAATTGGCTTTGAAAAAATGAGTCAGCTTTGGAGAACTCAGTGTGGTGTTCCTGAAGTATCAATGGAGTATTCCAGATATAGGGAATAGCCTACTAATCACTGAATAATTAAATAAGCATGCTTCCTTTTGTATTTAGTAGTGATATCTGCTTAAAAATTTCAGTAAACCATACTGTTTTTTACTGCTTTTTCAGTAAGGTTGATGGGTTTGCATTAATTGGTTGGTATTAGGATTAACTATGAAATCTTTTTGTGCACATGTGGATGGAATGTCAGAATGAATGAATACATTTATTAAATACTTACTATGTGCAAAGCATTGTACTCAGTACCAGGGATAAAAATAGACAAGCAAGATGGTCCCTGTTCTCTAGAAGCTCTTGTTCTAACAGGGAGCAACAACACAGATAGGTATTGCAAGTCATTTGGAAAGGCCCTTTGGTCCATGAGGTACTACAGCAAAACAAGTGATAATATTTCTTCTTTAGTGTCATTTCCATGAATAAAAACACCTGTTTCTGATGTTGGACCATTTCATAGTAGCAAAGACTTTGGTAGTAAGAACTTTCTTTTCCAGCTTTTTAGTAGATGCGGCTATTGAGAGGGCAGAAGCAGCAGCAGCTACAAAAGTAGTGGCCAGGTCATTTCACAGAGATTGTTTCCTCCAATTATAATTCCTGGAGAGGAAGATGATCTGAGGTAACATTGTTGCTGCGACAGTGCTTGGGCTTACCTTTCCACCAGTGACAGTTGGTCAGCAGAAATGGCAGATCTGTTCTCCAGAGCAATCATTACCCTTGATGAAGTCTGTTAGGGCCTGGCCAAAAGGAGGGCTGGTGATGTGGGTGGCATTGCTATTACATAGGCTCTAGGGGTTAGGGTATTAGCTCCAGCAGAGTCTGAGGTGAGGTGATAGCAATGGTTTGACTCACCAGGTACATAATACTTCTCGTGATTTAATTTTGTGAGCTCTGTTCAAAACCAACTGTGATAACCTTCCTAGATAAATAAAAACGTCTCTTATACTAAAATCTCCTTCAAGAGGATTGTTGTGATTTGATCCTCTATTTCTGAAATCTTATTTGGTTAAGATAGTTCCTATGGCATTTAGGATGGTTGTAAGCAATACAAAAACTACTTTAAGTTCTATAAAGAAGCCTCATTTTGGCATGAAGGTGAATGTGGGGTCTCAAAGCCTATGTCAGCAAAGTACAGACTCTTTTATGTCCTCCTGATCTGGAAAGGCTTCAAGTAGGATCCTTGTAATATCATCCAAGAACAAGCTAGCAGAATTCAGAAAAGCTCATCACTAGAAAGTTGGCCACCAAGTAATAAATTTTTTCAGCCATAGGTACTCATGAAAACCATAGAGGAATTGCACTGGAGAGTATCACACCAATAAAATCAGATTCTCAAAATAATTCGTTTTGTACCTCTGTCTCCGTTTGCCACTCTTGCCATTACTACTAAGTTAAGGTTTATTCTGGGTTGTTTCCAAGAGAAAAGGAAGATGAGGGAAGAAAGTATAATTTTATAGAATCAGTTGCAGAGTGTTAAGATTATTTATTATGAGTATAATACTTCATTATTTTTCATTTTAGGATCTGCCATCATAATTGCCTCTCCAGTCCAACCTGTGCTCCAGGGAATGGTAGGAATGATTCCTGTATCAGTAGTAGGGCAAAATGGAAATACTTTTCCGGCCCCTCCCAGACAGGTAACATTTCTGGTTTGATGGGGGTTAAAAATGGAGGGGTGAAACATTTTAAGCGTATTTTAATGTGAAGTTTTTTCCCATCCAGGTCCTGCATATGCCTTTAGCAGCACCTGTCTGCAACAGAAGTGTTCCTAAACTCCCCATTCCTCCAAAATCTCAAAAGGTCCAGGGAACAAGAAACAAGCCTAGTACAGGTACATTTTAAAGCTGACTAGGTAATGTTAGCTTTATATTCCTTGTGTTTCCTTGTTTGCAACAACTCTCTAACTTTTTCTACCAAGGATCCCTTTTGGATCTTCTAATACAGTGATTCTCAACCTTCCTAACGCCGCGACCCTTTAAGACAGTTCCTCATGTTGTGGTGACCCCCAATCATAAAATTATTTTCGTTGCTACTTCATAACTGTAATTTTGCTACTGTTATGAATCTATCTGATATGCAGGATGTATTTTCATTGTTACAAATTGAACATAACCCACAGGTTGAGAACCGCTGTTCTAATAGAAAGGGACCCTTATCACTTGAATACTTGGAACTTTTACCTCAGAAGGCAGCTCCTTGTTTTTTTAACAGTCTTGCTATTATAAAACTCTTCTGTATCCCTCTATAACTTATATCCTTTAGTTCTAAATATCTAATGCCTCTTCTATGCGATTGTCTTTTCAAGTATTTCAAAGTGGCCATCACAACGGCCATTCTGTTTAGTCTCCCATGTCCAATATCTTTAAGTTATCTGACTTCTCTTTCCTTAACTTCTCATTTCCAATTTGTTACTAATTCTTGTCAATTCCACTTCCATAATGTCTCCCTTCAGTCTCCTTATATCTCCCACTGCCACTTCCCTAATACAGATCTATATTACCACTCAACCTGGATTGTTTCTTTAGCCTACTAATCAGTTTTTTCCACTACTCTCTTCCCTCTTTCATATTGCAGACTAATCTTCCTAAGGCATAGGAAGTACCTTTCTCAAAACCCTTCAGTAGCTCTGTCTTACATGTCGAGTAAAGTTTTGAGCCTTCTTTTTCACTTTTCAAATCAGTATCTCTTAACCTCTCCAGCCTCACCTTATCCTTCCATTCATTTACACTGTTCTCCAACCAAACTATTCACCATATTTCGTACTATAATTATCAGCATTTGTGTCTTCTCTGCCTATTGGATTATAAGCTCCATCCGGATGATGACCTCGTCCTTATCTAAATTCATTATCTTCCCTAGCACCCAGTGCTTTGGAGAAAGTAGGTACTTGATGAATATTGAATACCAAACACACACCCCAAGTGAGAAAAAAAAAAGTTCACCAGGACAAGCATCCCCAGTTCCTTCAAACATTCCTCATATGAAGTAGTTTCTGTTGCCATCCACATTCACTCCAGGACCAGTCCAGTTTATCTTGGCAGTGTCTTATGTAAAATGCTGTCAGCACAATGCAGATTACAAAAATCAAACCACCCCTTGATTTGTACTCTTTTAATGAAGCCTAAAGCTGCATTAGCTTTTTAGGGAGTGGGATCAGACTGACTCATATTGAACTTTCACTCGACTAAAACCATGATTTTTTTTTCACAAGAATAGCTAGTAAGCTATTTCTCCATCCTGTACTTTGTACAGCTGTTTTCTTTTTAAATTTGATGTTATATGGTTTTTGTCTAACTGTCCCTCCCGACTTTGTCATCTCTAACCTGGAATTATGCCATCTATGATCATCCCAAGGGATCGACAGAAATGTTGAACAGGACCTGTCAAGATTGATCCCTAGTCTTTAGACGACATTACTTGGCATTTCTTGTTCTCATTTAACCTTAGCTCCTAGTGATCAATTCGGTTAAATTCAACAAACCTTTGTTAAGCATGTATTATGTACTAACCACTGTTCTAGGTGTTGGGGATACAAAAACAGAAACAAAATATTCCTTGACCCTGAGGAGCTTAAGTTCTACAAGTAGGATCCAACATTTACACACATAAGTAAATGCAAAGTAACTTAAGGATCAAGAAAGTATTAACAATGTAGGAGATCAAGAAAGGTAGCTCCTTGGGGGCAGCTAGGTGCACGGTGAATAGAGCACTGGAGTCAGGAGGACCCGAGTTCAAATCCAGCCTCAGACATTTGACACACTTACTAGCTTTGTGACCTTGGGCAAGTCACTTAACCCCAATTGCCTTGCCTTCCCCCCTCCAAAACAATAAAATAAAGGTGGCTCCTGGGTTGTCTTGAAGGAAACTAAGGATTCCAACAGATAAAAGTAGACAGTGAATTTCAAGCATGAGTCATGGCCTGTAAAAAATATGTATGATGGAGGAGATGGAATGCCAAGGTTGTAGAATAGCTTGTAGGCCAGCATTGCTTAAATGTAGAATGTTTGGAAAGAAGTAATATAAATAAGGCTGTAATGATAGGTGGGAGCCAAGATATGAAAGGCTTTAAATGCCCAGCTGAAGAGTATGTATTTTATTTTAGAGGCAAGACAACCACTGAAGTTGTTCAGTGGAGGAGGTGACATAATTAAAACTGTGCTGTATGATGATTTTCAGCAGCTCTGTGGTATGTAGATTGAAGAAACTAGAAGACAAAGAGCTGTTAAAGTAATTCAAGTGAGAAGTGCCTGAGCTAGGGTAATGGCCATACTCCAAAACCAGTACTCTTATTACTTGACCTGAAGTCAGACTTTTGATTTTCTGAATGAAGTGGAGACAGATATGAAAGCCATAGTGAAGTTAGAACAGAAAAAAAAAACTTTGCACTTGGGTTGGATAGGGGAGGTGGGGATGTGGGAGTGAGAAGAGTTGAGGATGACTCTTAAGTTTACCATTGGATGGCTGAGAGGATGGTATTATCTTCAACAGATAAATGAAAGTTTAGAGAAGGGATAGATTAAAGGGGATTGGAGGAAGAGAGAGAGATGATGAGTTTTGCTTTGGACATGTGAAGCTTGACATGTGGATAGAACATCCAGGTAGAGATATTCAATAGTTAGCAATGTAGGCCTGGAGTTCAGGAGATAGATTGGGGTTGGATATTAGGAGCTGTCTGCATAGAAGTGACAGTTGAACGTTCACTATGGGAGCTGATGAGATCACCAAAAGGAACTAAAGAGAGAGAAGAGGACTCTCAACCAGTTTCACAGGATACTTATAGTGGAACAGAGATTAGTAATGATCCAGCAAAGAAGGAGGGATCAGACAAGAAGAAAGCAGTGTCAGTGTAATGCCATGCACAAGCAGCTTTCCAGAAGAATGCTACTGTGAATAGTTTTTAAGGTTCTGATTACACAGTATAGTGAACATTATTTATTCCATAACAAATCAAAGCAAAACATTCATAGAAAATCAAGGTACAGCATTTACAGTATTACAGCTTATTACAGATAATCAAAATACGGCATTCACAACAACTTATCACAGAAAATGGCTACATAGTTTTCACTACAGTGGTCACACAGTTTTGAACAAAGAACAATCATGTAGTAACTCAAGCATTCACAAAATCCTTCAGGAGGCTTGCCTCTTTACTCATTCATCTCCAAGTACAATAGTCAAAGTCTTCCACTCATGGGGCACACTCTAAGTTAACTCAATCAGTCACTTATTCAATAATCCATTACTAAGTATAGTCATTTAGTCATTCATTCAGCCTTCATCATTCATTATTCAGTCATCAGAATAGATGTCCCACTCCCATGGATTCCTACTTCAAATCTAGTACCTAATATTTTATTGATTCAATACCTGAAACCAAACTGTATGATATATTTAATGTCTTTTGCTTTATATTTAATATATTTGATTTTAATATTTAAATATTTCTTAATTTACAGAATTTGCTGTTTCTTAGTAAATTAATGCATAAATACTTAGCATGTAATGATTTATACAAATGTATTAAATAAGTCCAATGTACTTATATTTAATGTGTGTCTCTTGCTTTATTTATAGTGCTAAGCAGACCTGGTAGGAGAAGAAATGTCTAGGTTAACATCACTTTATCAAGGAATTAAGATTTCTTTAATTAGCAAATACTCAGTGCATTTTTTAATTTAATGCACACTTTTTAAAATAAACACTTCTGCCAAGAGCAAGGTATTTACTTTGACTCTTCATTTAATCCTCTATTCCAGTTTGCCACAAGAGAACTTTCTCAAGGTCACTGGACTTGATCTTCAGTGAGTTTGAGAATTTAAGGCTAGAGGGTAAAGTTTTCTCAAGTCAGCAGACTTCTGGTTTCAGAGTAGTCTATGCACGTGTTTGTTTCTTTAGAGAATTCTATGCCAGTAATGTGTTGTGTATTGCCGACCTCTTCTCTTAGAGGTGGGTATAGTTTCTCCAAAGGATGTTTTCTTCTTTAATTATTTGTATTTTAATAGTTCCAGGAAAGTTGGCAGCCAGCTTGGGGGATCCTTTAAGCCACCCAGTTGGTTTTCACACACACAGGTGAGCACGGATGTTTTCTTCTACGTTTGTGTTATTTAAGTGGTAGCACTTTGTTGCTGAAATATTTTTCCTCTTTTTTGCAGAACTCTAATTCCTGAAAAGAATCTGGCTGCAGATCTTGGGAAGAAATTAGAAGATACCACAATTCCCCTTTCAACAGAGAGTACAGTGTCTACTAGCAAACCACATGAAAGTCACAGGCGTGTGCTTTGTTTTGATGCTTCTCCTGGAGTCAACATCCAAGGGTCTAATACCAAAACACTGTCTCAAAGCAAAGAAAGAAATGACATTCCCTTTGTTACCATGGACCCTCCCACTGTGTCATCCTCCATTGTAAAATCCCCTTTTAATGTCAAAAAAGAGAGAGAAAAACCTTCTGGGCCTAAGATTTTATCACAGTCAGAAACTGCTAGCAGTAGGAATACAGCTGTGAAAGAAACCCAACCTGAAAAAAAGACTTCACTGACTGGCCTGGTTCTTGATTCTTTTCATAAAGCAACAGCGAATAAGGAGAATGAGCTACAAAGGGATGTGGAAAGGCAGAAAAATCAGGAAGCCATCAAATTATCAAATGGGCATCAGAACGGTCCTCTATGGAATGAGAAAACTACTGCCTCAGTTCAAGAACTGACTAAAAAACAGGGGCCAGCTTCAAACAGTAAAAATACTGTTTCAACAGGGACAGCTTCAAAGGAGCTAAAACGAGAACAGACTAATAAATCTGCCAGCCCTCTAACTAAAAACAGTGTAGAAAAATTACATGACCTCCACTGGCACAGTCCAACAAACAGACTCCCTAGTACTGGGGATTTACCTGTGCCTCGGACACCTGGATCAGGAACTGTTGAGAAACATAGAGAAGAACCCTGTGACAGCATCCAGACTCCCACCAGTAGACGTTACAATGATGAGAGTGGCACTCCTAAGAGAATGGTCCCTCCTGCCACTCCAGACTTACCAGCCTGTAGCCCTGCCAGTGAAACAGGGAGTGAAAATAGTGTAAACATGGCAGCCCATACTTTAATGATTCTCTCACGGGCTGCTATCTCAAGGACTACTTCAAAACCTCTCAAAGATAATACACAGCAATTTAGATCTTCGAGGAGTACCACAAAAAAAAGGAAACTAGAAGATTTAGATGAGTGTGACCGAACTGCCCGTTCTTCTAATAAAAATCTTCCAAATTCAACAGTGCCAGTAAAAAAGAAGAAAATTAAGGCAAGTCTGAAAGCTTTTTGAAAGTTTATTGATTTGTTTTCTTTGAGGTTCAAATATTTTTCCATTGCTTACTGATGTCCATTAATCTGGCTCATCATTGTCTTAATAATTACATGCTAAGTGCACATTATGCCTTCTATATTTATCAAATGTGTTACTGTAGGTAGAACTTAGGTTTCTGACACTTTAATCTTGACTTCCATATCCATTTTGTTCATTTATCCAGTTGATAACTTATTGTGTGCTGTCTCTGTAAATTGTCTTGTACATATTAAATTCCATTTTGCTATCAAAAAGTTTTGCCCAGAAAAGTGGCGCATTTCTTTCAAAAAATTTATCCAAAACATTATTTTAGCCCTTCAGTGTACTATAAAGGAGGCACACAGATGGTATTTCAATTTTTTATTATTTTATTTCCAATTTTCCTAAATTCAGTGGTTCAGCAACAGTGATAACAACTTTTTTAAAAAGCTTTGTGAGAAATGTTTTCATGTGATTTTTTAAAATTCAAATCTCGAGCATTTAAAAAGTTAAATTATATACATAGGGAATCATTCCTAATAATATAGAGAAAGTAGTGGTAACGATTGTAATTGTTAAAAAGTGCTTTCCTCACAACCACCTTTGAGATAATTAGGTTATACAGGGAATATTATCCCTATTTTATAGTCAAAGAAAGTGAACCCTCAGAAATCGCATAGCTAATGATTATTATTAGGATGAGTTCATTTAGAATTCAAAAAAATATATACATTTATTGCAATATGAAATCTTTATATAAAAATAATTATAGAATTATAACTATAAAACTATTTATCTAAAGTAATTTAGCATTTTTCTGACATTTGGGAAAGGCAAGCACAGGGCACTGAAGAGGAGGGCTAAGACTAATCCGTTGTGATTATGTGAATCTGATATTAGTTAACATAGGATTGTTTTTTTCTCTCAACAGAAAAAGAAGCTACCTAATTCATTTCCTGCTGGAATGGACGTGGACAAGTTTTTGTTGTCTTTGCATTATGACGAATAAGAGCTATAAATTATTAAGAACATTAGCAGTGTATTAACTATGAGTAGGAAAAAATCTGAGCATGAACTGCACTTTCAGTGCACTGAAGTTACACTTTATACTTATATCATGCTGTTTCTAAAGCAGCTTGCTAGTTTGTAAATAGATTTGATTTAGTGTATTTTTATTTTGGAAAAAGCACTTGCAGAAGTGTAAAGCCATTAATCTGCAAAACTGTACAGCTACAACAATTGCATATTGTAAATACTGTGTAAATTGTATTCAAATTGAATTTCAGTTAACTACATGTTCTGAAAAGCCTGGTTTTGTTTTTTGTTTAATTACCAACCAATTCCCAATTCACAGATTTGTCCTTTAGAGTAGTTTCATTTAATTCTTTGAAAAAAGTAATTGTTTATAGTCATTCTAACAAGACATTTCTAAAACTTAGCCATTAGACAACTTAAAGGTAAGTTAGAATGAGAATTTGATAGATTTTTGGTGTTGGTTTTTTTTAAGTGTTTCTCTACCCCTCCTTGTTATCACAGTAAAGGTTGTATTCCTGATTATTTTTAAAGTAATTTTAAAAAAACAGGGAGAAACAAGAGCTTTAAATATCCCTTATGGGTGTCATTCTGGTCTCTTAGAGAGGGATAATTTTCTAAGATATTTAATAAATGTTTTGATCTGTTGTGTATAGGGATTTTTACAAAACCTTAAATGGTTAGACTATTGAGCCATATAAAGTTTGCTTTTGTAGTTGAAATTTCCCAAAAATGTACATATCCCCCCCCCCCGCCCCTCCCCAGAATACTGGGGCTTTTAAAAAATTGCACTAATTCAGAAAAGTCTTCAATCTAGTGGCCAAATTTCATTTATTTAAATCTTATATTCAATACTGAGAGCTTGTGTGTTGAGATTTATTTCTTAACATTTATCTTATAGAACCACATCCATTTCAATACTATTTTCCAAGATCTGTAGATAAATAGTAAATGAACTATTGTACTCTTTTTTCCCCTCTTTTTCCTTAAACTATTTCAGTGCTAGGTATCTATCTACATATGTAGATATGCACAGGTCAGTTCAATGATGTATTGTCTCCATACCTTCCTAGCTATGTAGAGAAAGCATTATTAGAGAGCTATCTTCCTTGATTGTAATATAACTTGTCAAGTTTAAGGGTCAGTTTAAACCTTTACCTGAGAACAAAATCTAAAGCATTTAACCTATCGTGCCTGGATATTACTGATGTAAAGTGCATTCTCTATTCCTGTTGTGGTTCGACTTAAACCATGTAGATTTTTTTCCCCCTACAGGGTTGTCCAATATTAACAACAATGCAGTTTCTTCGACTATGTTCTGTACTGAGCCATAAAAATCCATTCGCTATCTGGTAACCATTTTCTAAATTTATTTCACTAGCACTAATTGCTTTGTCATGTTGAAATTTTACTTCAGACTTTTGTGTTGTAAAAAAAATTTGTTTGATGTGGTAATATGAAGATTCCTAAGGAACTAAATATTATGCAGTTACTGTTTATATAAGCTCTATTACTTGATACTGCATTACCGTTAGGTTTGAATAAATATTTTGGTTAATTTCAAAAGTCTGATTATTATTTATTGACACCTGGTTTCTTCTGAACATAGGCTTTTATTTCTATCTGGAAGCAACTGACTTCATGGTAGAGACAGAGCTTATGGTCTAGTTTTAAGCATAGGAAGTTGAATGGCAGGGTTAGTTTACAACATGCCTTAGAGTTGAGAATACAGGATGTCCCAAAAGTCTTACACTTTAAACAGCACTAAAACTTTTGGGACACCTTGTATTATAATCTTTATTCTAACTTCCTCTTACCATTTCATGCAGTAGTCTTATTCCCAAGTAGTGCTGTGTTTATTCTGTTATGCCTTGTAGCTTTATTTTGTCAGCAGTCTCCTGAAAGTTGTGGAATCCAGACTGCTGTTTACAAATTAGAACTCTTATTTCTAACTGGCAGAAGTTCTTACTTCTCCCAAATCTCCACCCTGCTGGCTTTTTATCAGCTCAGAAGTAGGCAAGGAAAAGGAATCTGTTTTTAGATAAGGATATTTGATAAGAAATTCTACAGCTTAGTGCCAGTACTCCACAAACTAGTATTTGGGAAACACTGGCTTAGCTCATGAGGATTATACACCTGTTACATACCACTTGTGAAGACAAATAACCACCATAAATCTTCCCAAACTTACTGAGTTTTAAATGTGCAAGCCTGTATTTACTAACTGCATATAAGAACTAAAGCATCGATTTAGTGTTAAAGCCACCAGTGTACGTTCCTTGAAATGTATATAAAAAATCATGGGCATAAACTAGAGACATTAATTAGGATTCACCAAGACTATAGCAAGGAAAATCTGCCCATGTCTGGCTTTTTTGTTGTTCGGTCTTGTCCAGCTCTTCATGGCCCCATTTGAGGATTTTATAGAAAGTGTTTTGCCATTTCCTCCTCCAGCTCATTTGAAAGATAAGGAAACCAAGGCAAATATTAATTGACCTTCCCAGGGTCACACAGCTGTTGTCTGAAGTCAAATTTGAACTCAGGTCTTCCTGACTCCAGGCTTAGCACCCAGGCTGCCCCAGGTCTAGCTTAGAGAAGACTAAAAATGGTATTTAATACAGTGCTAGGTCTCAAAGGGAATTAAATTGTATGCTGGATTCACTATCAACTTTCCAAGACAAACATTGTTGGCTCTGGCCCAATTTTTTAAAAAGCATTTAATTTCTAATCAAATCAATTACAAAAAGTATATCAATGATGAGAATTAATAATATGTCACATAGTGAAAAATTAAGAAAAAGCTTAAAGGTCAGTTCACATCCATTTTGCCAAAAAGAAACTCAGACCTTTTTGGAAGGCACTCATTGGATATGCTCCCACCACTGTGGTACTGCAGAATTTTGAAAAGTATGAATCCATTTTAAAGTTGGATACTTTTCAATTCAATACAATTCAATTCAGTACTTTTCAGTTCAATCACGCCCAAGATCATCTTCCTAGAAATTGAAAAGGCTTTAGAGATTCCTTTTTTAAGCTAAAAATGTCTTAAGATTACCAAATCTGATGACAAGAAAATTTATTTATGCTATACATAGATGCTGTGCAGCATCCAGAAAAGCTGTCCTTTTTAACACCCTTAACTATTAACTAATAGTTAATAGTTCTAATCACAAATACAGATGAGCGTATTTACTCCATTATTCTAGAACTTCTCAATTAGTATTGAAGAAGCACCACCTCCTCCATTGCAAATCCCTGCAATACCATACTCTCCTTTCTTCAAAGCATGGACCATATGAACAACAAGTCTTGCTCCAGACATCCTAGAATTTGAAGGGAAAAGAAAAAATTTCATTCATATATAGGATTACATTTCTAAAGCACAAAAGTTTACTTTTAATTTCACATATTAATAATCCATAATTCACATATTTAGAATTTTCTAAGGTACAAAAGCTATTATTTGGGGAAGTGACAGGTAAGTGTCCACACATCTGAATAAAGTAACTCTCTAGTATTTTTTGTGTTACCCAAAAAGGAAGGGAAAGCTGAATCTAAGAATGTGTTGCATCTGGGAATAGTTTCAAAGTATAAAGGAAAGTAATACCATTTCTCTACCAACAGGACCTCAGAAACCCATCTAACCCAACCACATTCCTGAACAAGAATCTTTTGTAAATAAAGTGACTAAAAAGCCATATCCCTTGACCCAGAAATTCTACTACTAGGCCTATGCCTCAAGGAGACCACAGGAAAGAATAAGGTGCCCATATGCAACAAAATATTTATAGATGAACTTTTTATGATTGCAAAGACTTAGAAACAAAGTAGATGCTCATCAGTTGGGAAAAGGCTAAACAAACTGATATAAATAGATTATTAATATGCCAAATTATGAAAATGGTGAATACTGAGAAACATGTAAAGCATGCATGAACTGATGCAAAGCCAAGAAAATTATAGTAAAACCACCAAAAAGGGGCAAAAGTGAATGTTGCAAAATTATAACCAACAAGCATGACTTGAAAAAAGATATATGAGATAGATTCCCACCATACTCTTTTTGGAGGTCTACAAATATACATTTGCATGTATTTGCTGATTTTTTTTCCCTTTATTTTTGGCTTTTAAAAATACTATTTGTTACATAGGATGGCTTGCTTAGAGAAGGTGAGGGAAAGATACTGAGGGAAATTCTGGTGATGTAAAAAAACAAAAAACAGATAAAAACTAGAGTAAAATAAGAGCTCTATTCTGGTTGATTTAAGGTGTTTATGTCCTGGGGTGGAGGTGGAGGTGGAGGTTTACTCACAATACATGGTGAGTAAACAAGGAATAAATAGAAAGTAATTTGAGAAGAAAAAGAGCACAGAGAAGGCACATAGGAAGCGGTACCTGAGCTGTGCTTCCAAGGGAGCTAGGGACTGGGTTTTTGTATTTGTAGCCTAGTAACAAGCACAGTGCCTTCCTTATTCATAACAGAAGTTTAATGAATGCTTGTTAAATTGATGACTTCATGATCCTTAGAAGTACTAAGTTCTTTCTTACTATCATCTTTCCTAAAATGAATCGCCAGAAGCAGGTAGTGGTCACTCTTGTTTAACAGGTATTTAAATGGATATCTCATTCACATCCTGGATATAAGACTTCCCTGTTACTAACGTTAGATAAGCCTTTCTTCAGAAGAGAGTCCCCAACTAGAACCACTCATCCCTTCCTTTACTCCAGTCCTTTTGAATGGCCTCTCCCCTGACGCATCCCTAGATACACATGATCATTTTCAAAGTATAAATAGCTGCTTCCCTCTCAGATTTCCGGATCATCCCCTCACGGCAGGGGTACAGCCTTCATGCTACGTAACACTTAACTCGGTGGCCCTTTCTCTCCTCCTCTGTAGTCTGTGCTAGGCTCAGTTCATGCACGTTTGTGTTTGAATCGTGGGCAAAATTCTTCAGCCTACAACTTCTCAGATCAGGATTCCCTCTTTGACTCTTCGGCATCATGTTTTTATATAGCTTGAAGCATTTCTTCTGTTTTTCTTTCTTTCCAAACAACATTTAATTCTCCCTAATAATTTAAACAGTGAAGAGTTGTTTCTCAAGTCCTTTCACCTTTCCATTTGAAAGGAAGACCAACCTGTACTTTGTGCATACATAACAATTACTTGGCAATGGCACAAAGAAAACCATTATTCATTTTATTTAGGTAGGCACTCCATACTTTTCTGGAAGCAAAATTCTCATATTTTTGATAGCAAATATTCTCAACCCCACTAGCAAAGAAGGAACCACAAATGTATAAATCCGATTAAATTTCATCAGCTTAGCATTTTAACTCTCAAAAGGTTAGCATAAAACTTTAGAAACACTGGAACATAGAAACTAACCAAGAGTATGCAGAGCAAATATGATAAAACATGATCTATATAATTTCACCTACCCAATTGGGTGTCCCAAAGAAACAGCACCTCCATCGATGTTCACTTTTTTGGGATCAATATCCAACATTTTCATATTTGCTAATACAACTAAACTAAATGCTTCATTTACTTCCCATATTGCAATATCGTCTTTTTTCAATCCTGATTTTTTAAGAAGCTGAAAACAAATCATAAATTCAAATGATCTGGCAAGCCATAAGATCTTAATTTATGCATTCATATTTGAACTTTGGGTTTTAAATAGGTATATTTTGTTCTAATTTGTCTTTACTGAAATAGTTTTGAGAGGCAGTATGGCATAGTCCATAAAGTTCACCTCAGCTTCACCAAAACTAGGAGACACATAACTTAATGTATCAGTACTCCAAGCAATATTCTAATACTATATGTAGCAGGTGCCAAACTGCATTAGGAAAGATAGTTGCTTCCTAAAGGTCTCTATCCCAATTAAATCACCAGTCCAATTTAAAAAATAAAAGTTTTAACAGTATGAAAGTTGTTAAGTGATGGCTTATCAACATAATTATCAAAGGAGAAATAATAATTTTAGTTCCTAGAAATGGAATGAAACCAAAATTCAATGAGTCTTAGCTCCTTGCCCAAACAAGACTGAAGATATTCATTCCTTAGTTCCAAAAGATAAGAAAATTGTAGGCATTAAAGCAGGTGTCCTATATCTAGTCCTAAGTGTACAAGCAAAGGCTGAAACAACTTCACAACCCAGACACCTGGAGTATATATTGGAAGATAATTAGAAAATAGTTCTAAACTAAAAGTGGAGAAATTACATAAATATTAAGAAGTGCTTTCAGCTATTCATACAACTTCAAGAGGCATAAAATAAAAACAGGAAAATTATGTCAGAAGTCCACGTAAATAAATGTGTCTTGAGATATACTTTTGAAAAAGGATCATTTTGTCCCCACTACAAGTCCTACTTGACTTCATCACTCTCTAAGACTCAAGCTTTGGCAGGACCTTCCAAGCTCAAAAAGATTCAAGTAGCAATCTAGCAACTGACTTCCTATTACTCTATGCAGTCACTCAAATATGCATACGTTTGTTGGCTAAAAACCAAGTTCAACTAAGTTTGTCCATTTTCTTTTCTTTCTTATTTTTTTTGAGGCAATCAGAGATGTCTGAAGCCAAATTTGACTTGAGGGCCAGTACTCTATCCCACTGTGCCATCTACCTGCCCCTCTACTAAATTTGTAGAAGTTCATCACCAAATGGACTACAGAGTTAATTTTTTTATCAAAGCAACTTAAAATGACCGTGCGCTAACTAAGACACAGTAAGTATATGGTCTTTCAGTGAAATAAAGACCCTCAATGAAATTGGGGATCCTGTAAAATAATTTCCTTAACGAGTTCTTACCTATCTTGAATTTATTATGAGAGGGCATGAATTCAAATCCCAACTCTTTCATGTACTAGGTGTATGACTTTGGGTCAAGAAACTAACCTGTCTGGGGCTTTCTTCCTCATTTTTTCTATCACAGAATAACTTCCCCATCATATCTTACTATTTTGAATACACTGTACTGTCCTTTAGGCAAAAGGTGAAACCTGCCTGGTGATACATGGCTTAGGCTAAACATTCAAATTCATTTTCATTCCCTGGGAATATACTACTTAAAAACAGAAGCCAACAGCCCAAAAATAAATAAATGAGCAGAGGGGTGAAATGAACCTGAAATTTAAATTTTCAAGATAATTCATAATAACTGATTTTTAGATCTGTAGATATAAAAGATCATAATCTACAAATTAAATAATACCTTCCATTTACACAGGACTTTACAAAGAACTTACAGGCGTATTATCTCAGTTAATCCACACAAATGCTATATTATCCCAATTTTATATTTTAAGAAACAGGGTACAAAACAAAGGAATTTGCCCAAGATCACAGAACTTGTGACAACACCTATACTTTTAAATTACTTGAAGAGTAAAGGTCTTAAAATTCCTCTTTTTGTTTCTACTAAATCATAATGCCTCCCAGTGAAGACAGATGACTTTAAATCACTTCCAAAAATTAATATACAATACACTAGAGTAACAGAAACAAATCTCTGTCCAAAAAAAATAATAGTTATCAAGGGTGTATAAGGCAGAGTTCAGGGTTTTTTTGTTTTACTTTATAATTTACAGGGATTAAAAAGAAAAAAACTGGTTACTGCTTTACAGGTGAAGAAATTGAGGTGTTGTATGTGTTTAGGTGTGTAATATATTTATTTCATATATGTGTTTATGAAATTATAAAATGGCCAGAACAAGTAGGCACTAGGCAAATTAAGGAATGCACATGATAATGGGTCATTGCTGCATAATTCAGCAAGGCATTAAAAGACATTATAGTAGAAATGTATTTTTACAGAGGTATTATATCCTGAGGTGGCAATATAATTAACTGAAAGCATAACTACTACTCTTAAGTAGTATTCATTATCCCATGCTCTTACCTTTGGTATAGCATAAGCAGGTGCAATTGGAAAATCAATAGGTGCCACAGCAGCATCTGCAAATGCTATAAAAGTCAGAGATAAAGATTTTAAAATACTACATCTTCTATCATTAAATAAATTTTTTTCCCCACTGGAATGCGTAATATATCTAATAACTACCATCAATGGTTCACAAGAGCCAACCTTTTATAAAATATGTAAGTCATCACACTCCTCTCAATTGTGATTATTAAATACAACATACTTTATTCCAATATTTAGAAAAGTAAGTCACTAGATGTGTCATCTAAACTAAAAATCAAAAGGTATTAGAGGTGAAGTTGAAAATCTGATACAAAAGACTAAAAAGTAAAGTCTATCAAATTTTTAAAGTTTATTTCTACTTGGTGCAAAAGAATGCAAAATATTACAAATGAAGTCAATGTTAAATATCCAGAATTGAAAGATATTACAGCAAAATTATTGTTTTGAATGTTCTAAGTCTAACATTGAACTTCAAGAAAATGATGCAACCTGAACCAGCAATATCTTCAAGCTATATTAAAGAAAAGGGGATAATTCCTATAGACTTAAAGGAGATAAAATGGCTTATTCAAGAAAACAAAGCAAAACAGTGTCAGATATAGGCACAGAACTGAATTCTGTAGCTTTCCTGAACCAGAAGATTGGAAGAGAAGAGCAAAGCAATGCCAAAACATATCTGTGTATGTCTACCTTCCATCCTGATCTCTTCTCAATGAATTCACTATAACATAACTCAAACTATAACCCATTACCAACAATAAAACCAATTTAATAAGGGTCATTAAAGATTTAGGTAATGACTTCTTGCTAACAGTTCACAGTTCTATGGAGATGACATACTCATAAAGTTTCTTACCTGCTATTCTTGCCAGTGGCTCAACATTGAGCCTCTTAGCTGCATCTGCTGTCATTAGAACCACAGCAGCTGCTCCATCATTCAGGGTACTGGCATTGGCAGCTGTCACTGTACCTGAAAGTGACAGTGAGCACCAAGTCAAAGAACACAGTACACTCTTCACTGCATAACAATAAATAAAGCAAGAGAGTCTTGGGTTCCTCTTCTAAAGTCTGTTAAGGAATATTAAGGGGTCACCTAAAATTGACTTTTTGAGTTTCCAAATTTTCCAGAAATACTAGATCCAGAATACACAGAAAACCATGACTGTGTGAAGGATGAAGCCCCATCCTGAGCTAACACAATTTGTTTGCATCCCAGACTATACTCTCTGCGTGTGTCTTTGGGAGTCAAGACAGGTGCTAGTCAGTCTGGACTGGTTTGAGAAACTGCATGTACAGCTGGGACCCTTGCAAATAAGCAGACCATCATATCTTCATGGTCTAGCAGTTCCCAAGGGAAAAGAATGTGGCTCTTGCCATCACCTTGCTCCTCAACTTTGGGAGTTTTGTCCTTTTCCCACTTTTGCACCTTTCCCCCTCCTATGCAATGCCCATTTAGGTAGAGATTTGTGTTTTCTCCTCCTTTTGTTGTTCTGTCATAAATAAGCAAACTTCTATATGGATATGTGAACTCTTTGGGTTCCACATACATGTTCATTCCTCATGTAATAAACCTAGTTTTCACCTAAGTTTCTTGAGGTTGTGATTGCCTGTTGACAAGTCCTACTCTGATGCCTCACTGACAAATGGAAGTGACCCTAGATCCTCAAAGGCTATATGCCAAGAATATAGGTACCTCCAATGTACTACTAAATTAGAAAGTTCTTGGTAATAGGCTAGGCAATAAACTGTATCTATCATCAGAGGACTAAGTTCAGAGACTCATGGCCAGAAGGATAGCTACAACATGATATTCCTAGTCAAAACAACTCATGAAGATTAATTATCTACTCATTAGATATAATGAGAGAGATGGCTTCAGACAAACCTGGGAAAACTCATATGAAGTGATACGGAGTAAAATGAGCAGAGCCAGAAGAAATTTTTTATGTAATAACAACACTGTATAGACAGAGTTTGAAAGACTTAAGAACTTAGTTCTTAAATTAGACCAATGCAACAGCCAACAATGATTCCAGGGAACTGATGATAAAGTACCACCTCCTGACAGACTGGTGATGGATACAAGATGAAGAATAAGACATATTTTTGTACGTTACCAATGTGGAATTTACTTCTGCTCGACTATGCATATTTATTACAGGAATTTTCCTCCTTTTTCTTTCCATTGGAGGAAGAGGAAAAAATAAGTGCTTATTAAAAAAAAAACAAAACCTATGTACAAGTGTATATTAAAGGGGTTACCAAAACTCTACATCAGAGACAAATGAAACTGAAACCAAGAAATGAGCTTTTTCCACATCAACAGTAATGTGCTGTCAACAAAGGATTAATTTTAAGGTATTTCCCCCCCTTCACGACAAATCAATGAAACCAAATGTAATGGCGAGATAAAAAATAAAGTAAACAAATTTCTGGACAGTTAATTTATCTAAAATGCCATCGAATAATAAATCAAATCAGTATTCAAATTATGAGGAAAGCCTTTCACCTTCTACTACTAAAACCACAGCTATAAAAGATACTCAAAAAGCAGTACTAATCCTTTTCTTCAAATTGGATATTTCAAAACCAAATGCCATAGAAGTGTTAACATATTATTAATGGACATCAACAATAAATTTGAGTTTGAAGGCAGAATAATAATTTTAGAATAATTCAGGTAAAGAAAATGAACTCTTAAATTATAAAACAGAAGGGCAGAGCCAAGATGGCAGAGAAAAGGCAGGGACTTACCTAAGCTCTCCCCAAAATCCCTGTGAACAACTTTAAATAATACCCTAAGATAAATTCTGGAGCAGCAGAACCCACAAAAGAATAGAGTGAAACAATTTTCCAGCCCAAGATAACTTAGAGAATTGACAGGAAAGATCTGTCATAACAAGGTGAGAGTGGAGTGCAGTCTAGCGCAGCCCAGGCCACAGCAAACCAGGAGTGGGCCTTGGAAGCAACTGAATCAGCAGCAACAGCAGTTGCTACTGCTGCTTCTGGAGCTCTCAGACCACAAACAACTGGTCAGATTATTGCAAGGGTTTTTTTGCGGGCAATGGGGAAAGGTCTATGTTGCTTTGCCCATACTCGGATCTGGGCTGCAGTTGTGGGTGGCAGTCCCAGGGCAAGGAGAAGCACTTGCACACCAGAGGTTGTGGCCACAATGTGGAAGGGTTTCTCTTCACAGTTCCACCTGTGGTTGCTCACAGATGAAAGCACAGGCCAAGAGAGTAGTAAACACACTTCTCCTTAGATCATACCACCTGGGGAGAAATGAAAACTCACAGGTCTCTAGAAGTGTCTCTGAAAATGGCTGCCCAAAACCCTAAAGCTTGGGACAGGTGTGCCTTCCACCCTGGAAACACAGCCCTACTCTAGCAAAGAGTTAAAAGTCAAGTAACAGGCGGAAAAATAAGCACAAAACAGAAAAAAATTCTGACTATGAAAAGTTACTATGGCACAAGATCAAAACACACACTCAGAAGAACAACAAAGTCAAAACTCTTACACATCCAAAGCCTCAAAGAAAAAAATATGTATTGGTCTCAGACCATGGAAGAGCTCAAAAAGGATTTTAAAAATCGGGAGAGGTAGAGGAAAAATTGGGAAGATAAATGAGATGCAAGGAAATCATGAAAAAAGATTCAACAGTTTGAAAAGAGGCACAAAATATAACAAAGAAAATAACACCTTAAAAAACAGAATAGGTTAAGATATACAGATATTAAGATATATAAAAATTCACTGAAAAGAAGAAGTCCTTATAAAGTAGAATTGGCTAAATGGAAAAGGAGATACATAAGTTCACTGAAAAAAAATAATTTCTTAAAAATTAGAATTGAGCAAGTGGAAGCTAATGACTATGAGACAACAAGAAAAAATAAAACAAAACCAAAAGAATTTTTAATAAAAACAGAAGACAATGTGAAATATATCTCATTGGAAAAAAAAACCAACTGACCTGGAAAATAGATCCAGGAGTGATAACTGAAAAATTATTGAACTTCCTGAAAAAAAAAGCCTATCATATTCTTCAAAAAATTATCAAGGAAAACTGTCCTGATATCCCAGAACCAGAAGGTAAAATTGAAATTGAGAGAATTCACTTAAAAGAGACTCCAAAATAAAAACTCCCAGGAATATTAATAGCCAGATTCCAAAGCAACAAGGTCAAGGAGAAAGTATTGCAAGCAGCCAGAAAGAAACAATTCCACAGGATAACACAAGATTTAGTATCTTCTATATTCAAGGATTAGAAGGCTTGGAATATGATATTCCAGATGGCAAAGAAGCTCAAAATATAACCAAGAACACCTATCCAGCAAAACTGAGTATAATCGTTCAGGAGAAAAATGGATATTCAATGAAACAGAGGACTTTCAAGCATTCCTGATGAAAAGATTAGAGCTGAATAGAAAATCTGACTTTTAAATACAAAATTCAAGAGAAGCATAAAAAAGTAAACAGGAAAGGGAAATCATAAAGGACTTAGATAAACTTTACATTCCTACATGAGAAGATGGTATTTGTAACTCATAAGAAATTTCTCATTAGTAGACAAGTTAGGAGGAGTATATATAGACAGAAGGTACAGGTGTGTGTGTGTTGAATATGGGATGATATCTAAAAAAAATAAAATTAAAGCGTGAGAAAGAGGACTGCACTGGGAGAAGGGGAAAGAGAGAGGTAGAATGGGATAAATTATCTCACGTAAAAAAAGCAAGAGCAAACTTTTCCAGTAGAGGGGAAGTTGGGGGAGGTGGCAGGCAACTGGCTCAAAGAGTTAAGAGTAACATACACACTCAATTGGATATAAAAATCTATTTTACACTACACAAAAACAGGAGAGGAAAAGGATAAAAGAAGGGAGTGGTAACAGAAGGGAAGTCAGATTAGGGGAGGGGATAGAAGCAAAACATTTTTGTAGAGGGACAGGGTTAAAAGGAGAGAGAGAACAGAATAAACTGGGGGGAGGGGTGAAATAGGATGGAGGGAAATACAGCTAGCAATATTAACTGTGAAAAAAAATTGGAACAAGTTTCTCTGATAAAGGTCTCATTTCTCAAACATATAGAGAACTGAGTCAAATTTATAAAAATAAAAGCCATTCCCCAACTGATAAATGACCTAAAGACATGATCAATTTTCAGGTGAAGTAATCAAAGTTATCTATAGCCATATGAAAAAAATGCTCTAAATCCCTACTGAATGGAAAAAATGCAAATTAAAACAAAATGACAAATGTTAGAGGGGAGTGGGAAAATTGAGACACTAATGCATTGTTAATGGAGTTGTGAATTGATTCAAACCTTATGTACAGCAATTTGGAACTATGCCCAAAGACTTATAACCTCTGACCTAGCAATACCACTACTAGTTCTGTATCCCAAAAGACATGAAAAACAAAAAGGAAAAGCACCTATATGTACAAAAATCTTTATAGCAGCTCTTTTCTAGTGGCAAAGAATCAGAAATTGAAGGGATGCCTATTAACTGTCCAAATAAATTTGTGCTATAAGAAATGATGCTCTCAGCCTATATCAGATTACATGCCATCTTGGGGATAAGAGAGGGGAGGGAGGTAGAGAACATTTTAAACTTATGGAAGTGAATGTTGCAAACTAAAAATAAACAATTAATTTTTAAAAATAAGAAAAAATGCTCTCAGAAAAACTTGGAAATGTTTATTTATTTATCGGAAGACTTTACATGAACTGATGCAAAATTAAATTAATAGAAGCAGGAGAATATTGTACACAGTAACTGCAATACTGTAAGATGATCAACTGTGAATGACTTACCTATTCTCAGCAATTATACACACACACACACACACACACACACACACACACACACACACCCCCTCACCCTCTAAACCTGCTAGGTTCTTTGGGACCTTCTCCTTGGGCAAGGTCATAAAATCTTCTCTGCCCTGTGAAAGATGTTGCTTAATATTGTAAAATACTAAAATAATGAATTGCTTTACTGAAAAACTGGAATCCCCTCCTTCCATTACAAACACATACCACCAAAGTGTGTGAGGGTAGAGGGGAACTTACAAATCTACTTACAGTATAGAAGTGATTTATATGATGATTTGTGATTCTTATAATTATGAAATTATTCCCAGAATAGTATATATTGAAGTTACATCTCGAGCCAACTTAGTCTCAATAGACTCCAGTCTTAAAGATTTATTTTTGCTTTAGGAGGTTAATATACAATACCTTTAATAGATTAATAGGTTAATTTGAAGACTTAAGTAGCCAAGTGTTTTTTCTGAGTTTTCAAGCAAACTATCATAGATATTCACTATCTATGCAGAATTCCAGAATGTGACTATTTTCTTAATTTTTAATGATTGATTGCATAGCCTACTTTGATGTTCTTCCTATAATTCTGCTGTTTGTGACACTAGCTCCATAAGGTCTGAACTGGTTTTCACCACATAAACTAATTACTGGAAGGCCAAAATCATTAAATTTTTGTCAGATTTTACTAAATTATAGTAAGTCTTATTACTAGCAGGCTTCAGCAGCATTACCCAGACAACCTTCACAAGTGACCTGGAACCCAGTCAAGGAAATAACTGCAAGAACCTGCCTGGATCCATCCACAGACATATATGAAATACCATTCAGTTTTCAGCTAGCAGTTCAAGGCTAATTGCCTGCCCCTGATCAAACCCACTGGTCTGTCATGTATTGGACAAACCTTCTCAGAGATATGAATCACACTTGCTCAAACACAAACCAGGAGAGCTGCCTGGCCTTAAAGGTTATGTCCCCTGGGGACCCAACCACGGAATATCACCATACATCCTTAGAGCATCTGGATTAACAGGACCTGAAGTCCAGGCCCCTGCTAGTGCACCTGATGGACCTGTGTACCTCTAGCGCCTTCCTACCTAATCTATACCCACACCTTGGTCACCCTTCTTGGGCAAACTCACCTGCACCCATCACCTTTTATAACTCCATCAAGTTTCTGTGACATGGCCCTCAACCCCCTGGGCCCAAGTTCAGGCATAAAAGGGGAGGTAAGGGGCATCCTGATTGGAGTAGGGGCCTTCTTGGGGACAGTCACTTGGGAAATGGCTAAAGACAACAAACAAAGGCACTTGAAAGAAGCATAGAAGGTGCTCTCCAGATACATAAAGATCACTTATACTACCAAAGGACTTGACACCCTAGCCAAAGGACAATGAACCCTTGGGGTCATGGTTATGGATAACTACCTGACTCCAGACTATCTTGTACCCTCAAGGACTTTGCATGTGGCTATACCTCTTCCATGAAGTCTATAAACTCATGAAGATCTGTGACAGCAAAGTTGGTGACTTTGTAACTCAAATTCATTCTGTCACCCCAAGTTTTTTGAACAACCTGTTCTCCTGCCAGGAGTGGGGAACCTGCAGCCTCAAGGCCACATGTGGCCACTTAGGTTCTTGTATATGGCCTTTTGACTGAGTTCAAATTTTATAGAACAAATCTTTATATTAAGGGGATTTGTTCTGTGAAGTTTGGATTCATGGTCAAAAGGCCACACTTGAAGACTTAGGGGGCCAAATGTGTCCTCAAGGGTGCAGGTTCTCCACCCCTGTCCTAGGCCCTCCCCACCAATTGGGGAACTTAGACCTGGACTGCTTTTGAGACTGACTATCTTGTGTGTGTGTGTTAACAATTAAAGTACTGTGGCACTGCATGCACCACAGGACCTTCCAGGCCACTGACAGGTCACTGAGTTGGGATAAAGTTAGGTTAAGACCCTTCCCTTTCCTCACCCATGTGTCACTGACCTCTGGAAGGCCTACTTACTGAGTGAGCCTACCTGCAAAGGATTTTGTCAACGTGCCAGTCATAGGTGGTCTTAAAGACCAAGGGATGGATTGTTATAACATTAGGCCTGGTGGTCTTGAGATCACCATGACAGCTTCCCCTTAAGGAAGGCTGTACTCTATAAGATATATGCATGGAAACCATTGTAAGATTAGGCCTGATGGTCTTGAGGCCATCATGACCGTCTCTCCTTAAGGAAGGCTGTAAGCTTACAGAACATACTTATGGAAAAGTACTGATGACAATATTTTTTGAAGATTAGTACTGCTTGTCCCCCAAATGATATTCTGTCTACCACTAGCTTGCATTTGTTTCTTTCTGATAAGAAAACTCCAAAATAATATTTTGTCTATCACCAACTGGTTTTTTCTCTCTAATAACAAACTCCCCCAAGTAACATTTTGCCCTGACCCAATCTGCAAATTGGCCAGCTTCAAGGGGGCCACCCAAAATCTGAGTATAAGAACTCCACCCACAGAAGAATATATTGGAGAATCCTCTCCCCTCCAGCAGGAACACATCTCTTCAGCAGAAGCACCCCCTCCTGCTGAATGGACCTGTGTCTCTTTGCTCCCCAACATAGCACTGCCCTTCTATGAGTTATACTCTATGCTAGTGTATGCCTGCGTTGTATAATGAGTCCTCTTCTTTCTTTCCCTTTCCCCCTCTTCCCCACTGCTTACAATAAAGCTTTGCATCAAACTGGCTCTCATTGTTTGACATGTTATTCTCAACATCCAACTCATGAAGGTGGTGTTTTCCCTGACACCTCTGGCTGGCCCATGGGCTTTTCCTTAGATATAAACTGGGTACCCATACAAGGACTTAATCAACTGACAGCCACCTCTATACTAGGAGAGTATGACATGTGAGCCCAGCTGTAGAAAGCAAGAGTCAATGGGATTGGCTGTTTTGGGGTAGTGGGTAGGGGAAAGATGGGGAGAAAATTTGTAACTCAAAATCTCGTGGAAATGAATGATGTAAACTAAAATAAATAAAAGTTAAAAAAAAAAAGAGTCAATGGGGAAACCCTATACCAGAGGAGTCAGAAAACAAACACCCTTTTACTTGATTCTCTAGTCCTGGTGAGATCATGTGTGATTCTTTATACCATCATTTTGACAGATCACCATTATGTACTATTAAATTTGGGGGGGGGGGGGTAGGGGTAAGGTTAAGTGACTTGTCCAGGGTCACACTAATGGTAAGTGTCAAGTATCTTAGGCCACATTTGAACTCAGGTCCTTCTGATTCCAGGGCTGCTGTTCTATCCACTGCATCACCTAGCTGTCCCTTGTATTGTTACATTTGATTAACAAATAAATAAAAAACTATGAAATAAAAAATTCTTAAAACTTACCATTTTCTTTTTGGAAAACTGTCTTCAGCATCGGGACTTTTTTAAAATCAACACGTTTGTATTCTTCGTCTTCTGTTACCACTATGTCTGGTTTGCCTAAAAGATAAGACACTATACGGTGAGAAAACAGCCACGAACACATAATAATGTAATATGTTTGAATTACAAAGTCATTTAATAAGTAACCTAATATACATACAATACTTTTCCTTATAAACCTATATACCTTAAATTCCAGTTATACTAAGATCATGTCCTGCTAAGGGGTTTAAATTAATTTACTTAAAGAAACAGAATTTCACTATATCTGACTTCCACTTAGAATCAAAGTAAAAAAGTACAGTGTATCTATCATATACGATCCGAGCTCATTACAGAGGATAAGAATCGAACAAGAATCTCTGAACTGTAGATTCTGACTGCTTGTTGGAAATACGAGACAATTTGTTCTCAATTGGCATGAGAGTAAAGATGAGTGTACTCATTTTTAACTAAAAAACAAACAAAAGGGGTGGAGCCAAGATGGCAGAGTGAAAGCAGGAACTTGCTTGAGCTCTTCCCCCAATCACCTCCAAATACCTGTGGAAAATTACTCTAAACAAATTTTGGAGCTGCAGAACCCACAAAGTGACAGAGTGAAATATATCTCCAGATGAGGAGAGCCTGGTGGGCTGATAAGAAGATTCTATTGCACCAGGCTGGGAGTGGAGCCCAGTCCTGTGTGGGCTATGGTGGCATACAGACCAGGCCAGAGCAGACCTCAGGGAATTGAATCATTGGCAGCTGTGGCAGTTTCCAGGCCTCTCAACCCTCAAACGCCAAAAAGAAAGTAAAAGGTCAGAAGGGAAACCCTGTTGGACTTAGGTGAGAGAGGAGCACAATCTGGTCCCTGCCCCCTGGGCAGCAGAGGTGGTAGCGCTGTGGCAGCAGACGCAGCAGCAACAGCTGCTATTTCCAGAACTCCAGGCCCACAGATGGTGGGAGGACCAAGCAAATGATCAGAGGGCAATTGCAGGAATCTCTCTGCTGGCACTAAGGCAGGATTCTCTTGCTTTGCCCTCCTTGTAATCTGGGTCACAGTCATGAGTGGCAGTCCTGGGGTGAGGAGGAGCACTGAAGTGGCAGAGCTTATGGCAGCTATGGAGAGAGCACCATCTTCACAGTTCTGAGACAGTTGCCTAGAAGTAGCTCTGGTAACAGCTACACAAAACCCCAGAAATTTGGGACACAGCACTCTCCACTCTGGAAGCAGAGCTCTACTGTGGCAAAGAGCTCAAAACTGAAGTAATTGGCTGGGAAAATGAGCAAATAGTGGAAAAGAAATCAGACTATTGAATCTTTCTTTGGTGACAAAGAGGATCAAAACCTAAAATGAGAAGAAGACAAGGTCAAAGCTCTTGCATCAAAAGCTTCCAAGAAAAATATGTCATAGGCCATGGAGGAGCTCAAGAAGGATTCTGAAAGTCAAGTAAAAGAAGTAGAGGAAAAATTGGGAAGAGAAATGAGAGTAGTGCAAGAAAATCATGAAAAACAAGTCAACAGCCTGCTAAATGAGACGCAAAAAAAATACTGAAGAAAATAACAACTTAAAAAATAGACTAGAGGTGGCTAGGTAGAGCAGTGAATAGAGCACATAAACATTTATAAATGTATAAATACACATGTGAGTGTGTGTATATATGGGTACATGTATATATAGACAGAGGGCACAGGATCAGCTCAATAGGAAGCGATGATATCTAAAAAATAAAATTAAGTGGTAAGAGAGGAATATAATGAGAGAAGGAGATAGGGAGGGAAAGAACAGGGTGGATTATCTCATATAAAAGAGGCAAGAGAACACTGTCACAATGGAGGGGAAGAACAGGAAGGTGAAAGGGTCAATATCACTCTCACTGAATTTGGCTTAAGGAGAGACTAACATACACACTCAACTGGGTATCTTACCCTACAGGAAAGCAGTGGGGAAGGGGATAAGAAGGGGGATGATAGAAGGGAGGGCATACTGCGGGGGGAGGATAGTTAGAAGCAAACACTTTTGAAAAGGGGCAGGGTCAAAGTAGAAAATAGAATAAGTAGGGGGCAGGATAGCGTGGAGGGAAATATAGTTAGTCTTTCACAATATATCTACTATGGAAACGTTTTGCGTAACTAAACATGTACAACCTATGTTGAATTGCTTATCTTCCCAGTAGGGGTGGGTGACAAAAGAAGAAGGGAAAGAATGTGGAAATCAAAGTTTTAAAAACAAATGTTAAAAAAAAATCTTTTAAATTGTTTTTTACATAAACTGAGAAATAAGATATACAGGCACTGGGATATATGGGATATAAAAATCCATGTCAGAAAGAGAATGGGGGAGGATATAAGAGAGAGCAGATTGGGGGAAGGGGTATTCAGTAGGATCATTATTTTGGGGTGGAAGGTAGGGGAAAGACGGGGAGAAAATTTGTAACTCAAAATCTTGTGGAAATGAATGTTGAAAACTAAAACAAATTAAAATTCAAAAGAAGATTTTTAAAAAGAATGAAAAAATAGAAGGCAATGTGAAATATCTCATTGGAAAAGCCACTAATTTGGAAAATAGATCCAGGAGAGATAATTCAAAAATTACTGGACCACCTGAAAGCCATGATTAAAAAAAAAGAGCCAAGACATCATCTTTCAAGAAATTATCGAGGAAAACTGCCCTGATATTCTAAACCAGAGGGTAAAATAGAAACTGAATTAACTTTTATTTTTTTTTAGTTTACATCATTCATTTCCAC
>CM053582.1:171997658-172030912 GCA_028627135.1 Pseudochirops cupreus
TTCCTTCCCTAAGCCAAATTCAACATAAGGTTGACCCATTCCCTTTTGATTTCCTGTTCTTCCCCTCCATTGTAACAGTTATCCCTTGCCTCTTCTATATGAGATGACTAACCCCATTCTGTCTCTCCTCTCATTTTATTCCTCTCCCACCTCTCAATTTCACCTTTTAAAATATCATCCCTTCCTATTCAATTCATCCTGTGCCCCCTGTCTATGTACACACATATATGCACACTCACATATGTATTCATACGCATATATACCCTCCTATATAGACATATGTGTACATATATATACAATTATATTCCCTTCACCTATCTTCATATTGAGAAAAGTTTCATAAGTTACAATTATCGTTTTTCCCATGCTGGCATATAATAGTTCAACTTTGATAAGTTCCTTATGATTTCTTTTTCATGTTTACCTTCTCATGCTTCTTATATTTGAATATCAAATTTTCTATTCAGTTCTGGTTTTTTCATCAAGAATGCTTGAAAGTCCTCCATCTCATTGAATGATCATATTTTCCCCTGAAACATTATACTCAATTTTTTGGGTAGATGATTCTTGCTTTTAATCCTAGCTCCCTTGATCTCCAGAATATCATATTCCAGGCCCTTTGATCCCTTAACACAGAAGCTGCTAGATCCTGTGTAATCCTGATTGCATTTCCACAGTATTCAAACTGTTTCTTCTTGGCAGCTTGTAATATTTGCCCCTTGATTAGGAACTCCAGAACCTGGCTATAACATTCCTAGGAGTTTTCTTTTGGGGATCTTTTTAAAGGGATAATTGGTGAATTCTTTAAGTTCTATTTTCCCCTCTGGTTCTAGAATATCAGGGCAATTTTCTTGAGAATTTCTTGAAGGATGACTTCTAGATTCTTTTTTTGGCATGGCTTTCAGGTTGTCCAATAATTTTTAAATTGTCTCTCCTGGATCTATTTTCCAGGTCAGTGGTTTTTTCAATGAGATATTTCACACAGCCTCCTATTTTTTCATTTGTTTGAATCTATTTAATAGTATCTTGATTTCTCATAAAGTCATTTGCTTCCATTTGCTCCACTCTAATTCTGAAGGAATTATTCTCTTCAGTGGGCTTTTGAGATTATTTTTCCATCTGGCAAATTGAGCTTTTTAAGGCATTCTTCTCCTCACTCGCTTTTTGGGCCTCTTTTGCCATTTGAATTAGTCTACTTTTTAAGGTGTTATTTTCTTCAGTCAGGTTGTGGACTCTTTTTTCATGATTTTCTTGCATCATTCTCATTTCTCTTCCCAGTTTTTCCTCTACTTCTCTTATTTGGTTTTCAAAATCCTTCTTAAGCTCTTCTATGGCCTGTAATCAGTTTACATTTTTCTTGGAAGCTTTTCTTACAGGAGTTCTGACTGTGTTGTCTTCCGCCCGTTCCATGCTTTGATCCTTTTTGTCCCCAAAAAAGGAATCTAAAGTTGGATTACTGTGCTTGCTTTGCTTCCTTTGCCTGCTCATGTTGCCAGTCAATTACTTGGCTTTTGGGCTCCATAGAACTCTGCTTTCAGAGGGGAGAGCTTTGTCCCAAATCACTGGGGTTTTCACAGCTGCTGGAGCTATTAGGAGGCCACCGTCTCTGCAGCCCCCACCAGCTTTGGCTCACTGGTCATGCACCTCAGGACCACTACCCAAGAGCGCGATCCCAATCCAGGCAGGTTAAGGCAAGAGCACTTAGCCTCTGAATGGTCGCTTGGCTCCCTTGCAATCTGCAGGCCGGGAGCTCTGAAGCAGCCACGTGGAGGCAGCTGCAGGGCCACTTCTTCCGCTGCATTGTTGCCCTGGGGGCAGATGGCCGGACCTGCTCCTATCCCCCAAATTTAGCCAAGTTCCACTGACCCTTCACTTTGTCCTTGGCTCTTATGGGTTGATAATTCTGGAAACTGCCACAGCTGCTGGTGATCCACTCTCCTGAATGCTGCAGCCGAGGCTTGTCCTGGCCACCCTGGGGCTAACGCTGCGGTTTCATGCAGTGCTGGTCTGGGCTCCCAGCATGCTGCGATGAACCCTTCCTGTCCACCTGCTGGGCTCCCTTCAGTGGGAGCTTTGTTTCTCTTATTTTGTGCATTCTGGAGCTCTAAATTTTGTTTAGAGTCATATTTTATAGTTATTTCAGGTGGTTATGTGAGGAGCTCACAGAATTCTCCTGCTTCTACACTGCCATCTTGACCCTACCCCACCACATACTCTTTCATAAAACAGAAATTGAAAGAATTCACCAATCGCCTCTTGACAAAGATCTCAAAAAGAAAACTCCTAGAAATATTATAGCCAGATTCCAGAGTTCCCATGTCAAGGAGAAAATATTACAAGCTGTCAGGAAGAAACAATTTGAAAATTGTGAAAACAATCAGGACACAAGATATAGCAGTTCCACATTAAGGGATCAAAGGGCTTGAAATATGATGTTTTGGAGGTCAAAGGAGCTAGGATTAAAACCAAGAATCACATACCCAGCATAACTAAGTATAATACTTCAGGGGAAAATATGGACATTCAATGAAATAGAAGACTTTCAAGCATTCTTGATGTAAAGACCAGAGCTGAACAGAATGACTTTCAAATACAAGAATCAAGAGAAGCATAAAAAACAAACAAAAAAACAAAAATGCAACCAACTGAACATCAATATTTTATCCCATTACAAAGAAAAAAATTAACATGTAAACCAAAACTTAAGTCAACAAGTGATTTAACAGATGACAATCTATTTATAAAACATCTTAGATATATTTATAAAATATCTATTAAACCTGGGGTCTACTGGTGGATGAATTTCAGGGGATCCATGAAATTGGATGGAGAAAAAAAAATACACCTTCATTTTGACAAACCTGGATTCCTTGGTAATCCTTTGTATTTTTTATGCCTTTAAAAACATTATATTCTAGAAAGAGGTCCTTTACAGTTTACCAGACTGACAAAAAGGTCCATGACACAGAAAAGCAAAGTTTCTGTCTTAGAGAGGTATCATTGAAAATCCGTAGTTGAGAGTTGCTTGAGGCTGTGAGAGATAAAGTTTCTTGCTCACAGTCACAAAACTGCCAAGTGTTAGAGGCAAAATTTGATCCTAGTTCTTCCTAACTTCCAGTCCAACAACTATATTATACTGCTTCTGAACTACGTTTAAGTATATTTGGAAACATTATGCTTCTACCTTTTTCTGAAACTGTAACAGGAATAATTTCATCTTTAAATACTCCAGCTTCCCAAGATGCTTTACTTTTGGCATAAGAATTTATGGCATAAGCATCTTGTTCTTCTCGTGAAATGTTAAGTTTCTTGGCTGTATTCTCAGCACAGTTACCCTAATTTAAAAAAACAGAAACAAAAGTTTATTTCAGTATATACTTTGAAGAACATCTGACAGCAATTAATTCACATTCTTAGCAGCTCAAAATCAAGTTTTCAATTAAACTAGATACATTAGTTACTCATGGCTCACCTTAAAACATTTTAACACACCTAGACATTTTCAATGTCAGTCAGAGCATGATGAAATGTTAAGACACTGCAAGTCCTGAAGACCACCTAAGTCACAGAAAGTTTGCAGACAGATTAAGCCTTTACAATATGGTTCCACTTCCTTTCCAAGATTTATTTCATATGACTCCCCTTTCACAATTCTACATTTGAGTCAAATTTGCAGACTTCCTTTTCTTTGAAATTTATGTTCCCTCACCTCCATGCCTTTACACAGTAGCTTTTCTGAACCTTTTCATCCCTCAAGACTACCCCTTGACTCCACCTTGCCACATCCCCACACACTCTCAGCAGAGAATGTTACTACATATTTCACTGAAAAGATGAGGCTATTCCCCAACAGCTCCGCACCTTCTCCCCTCCTCCTCACTTCATATCTATTGCCTTCTACCATTATCTTTTCCTTCACCACTGCCTCATGAAGACAGAGTTTTTTCTTTCTCCTTGCCAAAGCAAGGAGAGGGCTTCATGTACAAATGATCCCATTCCACTCCGTCTTCTTCAGCAGTTAGTCCCTTTTATCATCCTCACTCTCATTAATCTTCAAACTCTCCCTGCTCCCCTACTACCTAACAAATATTTCCATTCTCCCCCATCCTCATTTGAACTATCCACCACCACTAGCTATTAGTCCTACATCTCTACTCCCTCTTTCATGGCTAAACTCTTTGTAAAAAGGCCATCTCAGTTGGTTCCTCCATTTCCTTTCATCTCATTTTTCAACTTTGTATAGTCTGGCTTCTGACCTCATCATTCAACTAAAAAAATGCTCCCTCCAAAGTTACAAGCTCCAAAGTCACCAAATCCAATGAATGGCCTTTCCTCAATACTCATTCTCCTCAACCTCTCTGCAGTCTTTGACACTGCTGATCACCCTCTTCTCTTAACATTCTCTTCTCTTCAGGTTTTCGTGACACTGATTTCTCCTAGTTCTCTGCCTATCTGATTATTCCTCACTCTTCTTTGCTGGATTCTGCATCTAGGTCATGTCCATTAACCATTGGTGTGCCTCAGGCCTCTGTTCTGGGCTCTGTTCTCTTCTAACTCTATCCCACATCTCTTAATGATTTCATCAGCTCCCATGGATTCAATTATCATCTCTACATAGATGATTCTCAGATCCACTTACCTATCCAGCCCTTATCTTTCTCCCAAATGCTCCCCTCTATCAAACTTCTCTATTACTATTCAAAAGTACTACTTTCCTGCCAATCAAGTAGGCTAACACCTAGGTGTAATCCTCAGTTCCTCAATCTCTCACCTATTATATCCAGCCATGGTTGCCAAATCCTGTAGATGATTCCTATTCTAGGGGCTGCTAGGTTGCAGAATGGATAGAGCACCAGACCTGGAGCCAGTAAGACCTAAATTAAAATCCAGCCACAGACACTTACTAGCTGCATATCCCTGGGCAAGTCTCTGAAACTCTGTCTGCCTCAATTTCCCCACCAGTAAAATGGGAATAATAACAGTACTCACCTCACAGGGTTATTATAAGAATCAAAGGAGTTATCTGTAAAGCACCTAGCACAGTGCTTGGCACATAATACGCTTTAAATAAGTGTTAGCTATTGATGTTATTATTATTTTCATTACATAGTAGAGACTTTTAAAATGATCATTGGTTTGGAGTAATGACAAATTAAAGACTTCAATAAGGTAAAAGCGTTGCAGCAACTAAGTTTTTGTTGACTGTACTTATATGAATACTTGTTCTTTCTAGCTCAACAGCATCAAATTTAAGCTAAGATTCTGACATATATGTGAAAAATATTTCTCCTAAAATTAATATTTACCACGTATCTTATGGAATAAGTAAATATTTCAATACAGACACTATAAATCATTCATATTTTTATACTACATAGTATATACATAATAACATTTACCATATGAATTTTATTGTAGACATCAGTTAGCCCATCTTTCACAATTAAATCTTCAAGTCTTAATCCTCCATAAGGAGTTGCTCCTCTGTTCATTACATATGGAACATTAGACATGCTTTCCATTCCACCAGCAACCATCACATCCTATTCCAAAAAAATGTCATTCAATAGTTGCAAATTAATTGCTATGAAAAACCATAAATAAATGTTCAACTAGATTGAGTAAACTATGATTACATTGAAAAATTTTTAAATATACACATTTTCAACATTAACATAGATTAAGAACCATTGGTTTTTAAGTGACTCCCATTAAATGTCACTTGTAAAAGTCAAACTTATTAGAATAAGTTTGAAAAAGAATCCAGGATAGAAAGAAGAACACGTAAAGAGAAGAGTACTTTTCCTGACAAATTCCTAATGTTTGTTTCCTAATCTGCTCTATTTTTAAAAATACTGTTATTTAAGAAACACACACAAGACCCCTTTTATGATGAAGGGGATGATTTCAAAGAAAACTGGAAAGACTTACAGAAACTGGCCTAAAATGAAATGAAACAAACCAGGAGAAAAATGTGTACAATATTGTAGTAATATTGTAAAAGCAATCACCGTTGAAAGTCAGGAACTCTGATCAACACAATGACCAGCCATGACATCATGCGACTCATGATAAAACATACTGTCCACCTCCTAAAAGAGAGGTGATGAGGTGATGAGAGGACGCGGAGTGCAGACCAAGCCATATTTTTTGGACATGGCTAATCCAGAAATTTGTTTTGCTTATCTTTATATGTTTATAGCTGAGGTTTTTGTTTTCCTTGCTTTCTTAAACTGGGGGCCAGAGGAAGGGGTATGGAGGGGGAAAGGAAGATAGAAAAGGATCTCTATTTGGGAAAAAAAATTAGTTTTTAAGAATTTTTTTTCATTTTAAATAATTTCTATGAAAATCAAATATATAGATTTCTGTTTCATTTAAAGTAAGTGTGTATTTGCTATCACAGAAAAATAACCAAATGCATAAAAACTTTACTGTAATAAATAACATAAATGCAAAACCTAACTTCCTACAGTCTTCTTTTTCCTCTCTCCTCAACCTGTCATCTGCACCTTCCATACTCAGAGCAAATGACACGGCCAAATACCTTACTGTGAATACAGAGATTAGTAAGACCTTGAAAGCTTCTCAGTATAACCAGAATACTAGCGACACATGCTACAGCTACAGTAACATAACTCAGTGTAACCAGAATACTAGCGACACATGCTACAGCTACAGTAACATAACTCAGTGTAACCAGAATACTAGCGACACATGCTACAGCTACAGTAACATAACTCAGTGTAACCAGAATACTAGTTACACATGCTACAGCTACAATAATATAACTCAGTATAACTAGAATACTAGTTACACACTAGTTTTTTCAAAAATATTTTTCATTTTAAATAACTTCCACAAAAATCAAATATATAGATTTGTTCATTAAAAATAAGCATATGGGGGCAGCTAGGTGGCGCAGTAAATAGAGCACTGGCCCTGGAGTCAGGAGGACCTGAGTTCAAATCCAGCCTCAGACATTTAACACTTACTAGTCATGTGACCTTGGGCAAGTCACTTAACCCCAATTGCCCTGCCCTCCAAAAAGGAAAAAAAAACAAACAAAATAAGCATGTTTACTATCAGAGAAAAATAACCAAATGCAAATATATATATATATATATATATATAAAACTTACCTATATTAAGTAACATAAACACAAAAGCATCTCAGTATAACCAGTGTAACTATCCACTATAGTGTCCTGTAGCCCTTTCTTAGAGTAAGAAGTCTTCCTACTCATAGCAAATAATAATAAGCCTTTTGCTTGCACTCTCATTCCTGTCTTCTCCCATTACTCTAGGATTTTACTCTCATAATTACTTTGAACCCTCTTTTCAAAATGGCTCTTTCTGGCCTATAAATATGTTCATATGCATAAATCAGACAGTCTCTGAGATCTATGGGTCTAGATCTGTGCATGATCCCTTGACTGCTATTATATGTCAAAATAACACTCAAATGTAATTAATTAACACTGTGAATCGCTAGGGTACTTATGCCTGAATATGACTCTTCAGCTTCTGGGAAATAGGTACACAACAGTGGGATAGACCCCTCAGTGACGACTGCTGGTTTGGAAGGCACACAGTGATACAATGAAGATATTGAACAAGTTATATTATCCTGTGGACAGTTGAGAAAATGTACAGAACAAGTCAGGAAATGCAGGATGAATAAAAAACAGTAACTGTATCATATAACTATCTGAAACATTAGTACATTCCACCATCTCCAAGACTGTAACTGCTACAAGGCTAGTGGCCTAGTTATTACATATTCTACCATGGAAGGCTTCTAACTAAGACGGCGACCTGGACTGAGGCAGGAAAACTAGCTGCCACACACACACTATAACAAAACCCTAAACGCTGTATCAGAACAAATAATAACCAGGAAATCCAACGAAAAACTAAAATGACTTCATCCAACCCAGCATACGTGACAATCAGTCAGAGGCCCACAGGCGATAAGAAATGGGGTTCCGCAGAAAAGCCCAAGGAAGACGAACAAGACAGAAACCTCTAGCACGACCAGAGCAGACCAAAGAGACCTCGATGTAGCCAACAAAGTCGAGAGCTCCCATAAGAAAGTCGCAGAGTGGTCAGAAACCTATAGCACGGACTTTGGAAGCAACTAGAAACAACAAATGTGAATTCCAGACAACGTATTTCCAGGAGTTCCAAGGTCTTTGGCCCTCTGCCTAAACCCCACCCCCAAAAAAGTAGTAGTGGTAAAGGAGGCATACATTAAGTAAAGAAGATAAAAGGTATTTGGAAAATAGCGGGCGGGGAGGAAGGTATAAAACAATATATCAATTATCTGCATAATAAAAAAAATCCGGCAAAATTTTCTCAAAGTTATAGATAATTAACCATTTACACAAATAGGGGGGCACTCGTTAAATTCCTTGTACAGAGGCTGCCATGGCATAAAACCCAGAAATGGCCTGGAACCCAAGCACACCCAGGTTCCAGTCCTACCTGACACATACTGACTGTGTGAGTCTGGGAAAGGCTCTAACACTGTGGCAGAAAAAGCAATACCCTGGAAGCCAAGGGGATGTCTGTACTGGAAAATCTTGTTCAGTCTTTAACAAGTATTTGTTTAAAAGTATTTTAAATTTTCACTATCTTTTGACAGCAGCTATAGTATATTCTCATTTTTTTATCTCAACCTGTGACAACATTGGTATACTGAATTCCAGGTGAGGAAATTCACTCTACCAATGGACACGGGGCATCACTCTGCAATATAAAGTCAGTGTAGTTGTGTGGAGCAAAGAGTGGCTAAAGGCCTTGCCCAGGCTCACACAGACATTATGTGTCTGAGGCAAGACTTGAACCTAGGCTTTTCTGACCCTGATGCCAGCTCTGCTATATTCACAGCAGACTCTAACTTGGATGACTCTACTATTTTAATTATGAAATACAAAAGCAAGTACTCATCTTACCTGATGGCCACACATTAGGTTCTGAGATGCCATCATAATAGATTTCATTCCTGATGCACAAACTTTATTGACAGTGGTGCATGGAATGGAGATAGGTAAACCTAGAACAAGGATAATTAAATCATTCTCCCAAATCATTCAGATACTTTTTCAATTATGTAAGTGAAATAAAGCTGCACTTCCTGAAGGATGTCTTCAGCATACATGAATGTTTCCATGTCAGCATGCAAATTTCATTCTGAATAAACCGGGCAGTCCACTTCAGATCACACACCCTACCTCCTCCTCCTCCTTCCGTCCTCTCCCCCCAGCCCCAGAGAATATCTAATCCAAACTCATCATTCTAGATATGATGGAATTGAAGGCCAGAGAGGCTGAATCATAGCCTAAGGTCACAGAAAACTGGGAGTAGAGACAGGACTAAAACAAGGACTCTTCATTCCTAGTTCTATATTCTTTTCTTTTTTATTATACCATAATGCCTCACTAACAATATTCCATCAGATTAAAATGAACTATTATGTTACAAATATCCATTTAAATAAGCTTACACTATTGCGATATTAAGATTTTCTAAACTTAAGAGCTTTTTAAAAAAAATCAGAGCATAATTTTCTTACTGTAAGAAATTTCCTCTACCAACAAAGACTGCTAACTGTTCCACAAGTTGCAGTCTTAGAGAGTTGCTTACAGGCCTAAGAGTTTGAGTGACTTGTGCAGGCTCTCACAAAAAGCATGGGGCAAATGTGGCACTTGAAAATGGGTCTTCCTATCTCTGAGGACAGCTCTTTGTCCACTTTACCAACTGCCTTCCTCAGGAAAAGAAACTTAGGAAAAGCAAGAAAAAGTAACCAAAAAACTAAGCACACCTGCTCCAAGCACGGCCTGCCTGGTTGGTGCTTGTCCTTCACCTCCCTGCAAAACATTGCCCATGTATGCTTCATTGATTTCTTCCTTGGGTATTCCTTAAAGCAAAACAATTGGCATGTCAGTACTTTATACAATTCAATGAATAATTACCACATCACATAACGTTCAGTTTCAAGTTTTGTCCCCAAAGTAGCCTAACACACCTTCATAAAAAATAAAAGTGTTTAGTTAAATTTTTTATTAACTCCCTATTTTTCAAAAGTACTTTCTGCCCACGAATGCTATCAATTGTGCCTTGCACACAACAGACACTTAATAAACACAATTTGAATCAAAAAGTATATATTTACCTCTATGACCTAATTTTATCATTTTAAAGCAAAAAAGATACTCCCAAAAGAATCTCTATAATTCAGGGAATAACTATATAAAATACTTTCTGGCGAAAACATGTACACACAAGTGTATGCTCACTCATTCATCTCAACCTCCCAACAGCAGCATCACGATGTTGGTAAAACTCTTCACCCTTCTAAGACTCCTGTGAATGTCCATCGTTCTAGTTCTTGTCACAGCATCTCTAACTGGCCTTTCTCTTTCCTTTTCACTATTTATTTTTTACCTTTCTACTCTGACAGCCTGGGGAACCCACCATTTGGTCTCCAGTGCTCTGCTTTTGACTTTTTACATTACCTTCTTTGGGGAACTCATACTTGAGTCCTAAAATTCCATCTCTAGGCCTGACCCTCTACAATTATTTCCATCTAAATTTTCTTCAAATGTCTACTAGTTCATGTCAAAATGCAAAGATCTGTAATTTCATCAGTGTGGGAACTACCCCCACTAATGCATATTAAAACTTATTTATAAGCTAGTAAATACATTTTATGTATGTTCTCTTTCCTCTCTAATCCCACTAAGGCTTAGAGAAGTCAAGTCATGGGGCAGCTAGGTGGTGCAGTGAATAGAGCACTGGCCCTAGAGTCAGAGGACCGGAGTTCCAATCAGCCCTCTGACACTTAACACTTACTAGCCATGTGACCTTGGGCAAGTCACTTAACCCCAACTGCCCTGCCTTCCCTCCTCCAAAAAGCAAAAAAAAAAAAAAAGTCAACTGATTTGTCCACTGGTTGTACAACTAATAAATGTTAAAGAGGCTGGATTTCAAAACCCGATCTTCCTGTTGCCAAATTCAGCACTCTATCCACTATATATCAGGCTTGCCTATGGGTCATTTACACTTAAGCCAGACAATACCATCAAACTCAACATTTCAAACTTCGATCCAAAAATTTTCCTCCCAAAACTGGTTCTCTCTCATGATTTTGCTGTTTCTGGCAGTAGTACCATTATTCTTCTAGTCACTCAGACTTGAAACCAGAGACAATTCGGAATTCCCTCTCCATTGCCCTTCCCTCCCCACCCCCTACCACTCATCAATCTCCAAGTTGTATGAATTCTTTCTTCAAAATGCCTTTTGAATATATCCCTTTTTTTCTCTCATTGCTCCCACCCTAATCCAGGCCCCTCAACTCATATGTGAACTATTATAATATCTTCCTAATTGGTCTTTCTGTCTCTAGTCAATTTCTTCTTCATTTATTCTGCACTCTATTGCTATATTGACCATGCTAAAACAAAAAACAAAGCTGTCCTGTTATTCTTCAGTGATTTACAATTACCCACAGAAGGTTGAAATTCCTCAGTCTGGCATTGAAGGTTGAAGGAACAATATGATCTCAACCAGTCTTTTGGCCTTTATCTTCCACTTAAAGATACCCCAAACACAAAACAGCTCTTTCCTCTAAACTTTTACTCATCCCATGTTCTCAACCTCAAACACAGTCTACTCTTTGCCTACCAATCTTTCCAAGGCCAATTCAAGTTCCACTTCTTCCAGAAAGCATTCCCTGACCACTCATTTCCTCTACTAAATTCATACACCACTTAATACATGTAAATGTCAATTACTGTCTTGCTCTCAATTCAAATAGAAAAAGCACTTACTCTAGAACAGCGGTTCTCAACCTGTGGGTCACAACCCCTTTGGGGGGTTGAACGGGGTCACCTAAGACCAACAGAAAACACATATTTCCAATGGTTTAGGAACCGAGACACAGCTCCTCTATCCATCTCCAGGCAGGTCCACCCACATGCAGATACGCCACATACAAGTATTAAAGGGTCGTGGCATTAGGAAGGTTGAGAACTACTGCTCTAGAATCAGAGGACTTACGTTCAAAACCTACTAATAATAATTACTAACTGTACAATTTTTGTCAAGTCACTTGATTAACCTTGGTTCTCAGTTTCATCATCTGCAAAGTAAGGGATTTGGACCCAATGGCCTCTAAGACCCTTCCAGCTCTAGATCTACAACCCTATGATCCCTCAATCCTCCATTCCAGCCCAGTGATACTACTAATTTTCCACTGCAGGCTTAGGGCTGCCCAACTTCAAATCAGTTCTACCTTTGGGGATGAAGAATATAAGTAAACCTCAGTATGAAGCTACACTCCTGGTGTCAGTACTATGTTCTGAGAATCACCGCCTCCATCCAATGTTCCAGAGCCTTTGGCCTTTGTTCCTCGGCCTCTTAGTATAAGTTTAATGTTCCCAGCTGCCTAGACTCACTTGTTCCTCTCTTCCTTCAATGACTTCCGTGAAATAGATGTCCAGTCAACCTCTGGATCCCTTCCTATCTATCTAACTGAACTTTTATTTCTAGTCCCTGTTATAACAATATCATACAGCATTTATCATATATTGTCTTGTTATTTAACATTTTGTATGTATCCAGCTTATAAATCCTGGAGAGACAGGCTGCATTTCATTACTTCCTTTTTTCCTAATAGTACCTGTCAGAACATTATATATTTAGCAAGGACTTGATAATATTTATTAAGGGAAGGGAGGGGAGGAAAGGAAGGGAATGCATATTTATTAAGCACCAACTACGCAAGCAGACACTCTGCTCAGCACTTTACAAATATGATTTCATTTGATTCTTACAACAACCCTGTGAAGTAGGTGTAATTATTATCCCCATGTAATAGCTAAAGAAACTAAGGCAGACAAAGGTTAAGTGATCTGTCCTAAGTCACAGAGCTAGTGAGTTTCTGAGGTTAGATTTTAACTCCCTACTTCATTACTTACCTCTTATTTCATGCTCAATAGTTCATCCACTATGACACAATCTGCTTCTCACCAATAGTCCTTTCGCAAGCTACATACCTGCTGCTTCAACGGCTCCTTGGATTGCGATGGAACCAAGTTTAGTAGCTGGAACTGAAGAAAGAGATCCTAGAAAAGATCCAATAGGTGTCCTTTTGGCGCTGACTATGACTACTTCCTAATAGGACAGAATTCAGTAAAAATTACATAAACAATAGTCCTAAATAATTTTATAAATTAACTTAACATATGTAAACATATCTAAAGAAGGAAAGTATTTTTAAGATTCCCCAAACTGTCCATCATTCAAAAACACAATATCATACTTAATACAAAAAAATTCTTGGCCACTGGGTGCCAGATGTAAGAACCTGACACAAATACAGGATGTCACATTTGACTGACATATATCCATTATTTTTCCCATATGACAATTTTCTTCTGCATTCAGTTATATGCTGGTAACCAACAAAAGTAAGTTTAAACTCAGAAAGTAAATATTCTGAAAGGGCTACTCTGCCCTTTTTAAACTGAAAAATAAATAAATACCTCCATTTTAAAGGGTACCCTGCACTACAGGAACACTTGGAGAGTCCTTAAGACTATGAGAGCAATCCGTTCTCCTCATAACAAAAGCAAGGGTACTCTTCTTCCACTGACTGCAAACTCTCCTATTTAGCCCTAGACAATGTGAAAAATTACTCTGTTGACAGAAAAAAATTTATTGAGTCACTTCAGAAACAATGTAAAAATATCCTGCCACATATAAAATATACTGAAAAATAATAACAGACAATTCTCCTTTATATATAGCCCTTCATAATATAGTTTTCTTTACAATACACCCTTGTCATACTCCGGAATTATGATCAAAGCTGTGCTTGAGACCTATAGAACTACGGTTATGTGGTAGCACAAAGGCAAAAACAGAGAAAATGCCCTATAAGATAAAAGCTATGGAAAGGAACAAGTGCCGCAAGTCTAAAGCAGAACACTCTGTTATGGACAGGTAGGTATCTTAGAGCAAACAGGGCTGAATATTTTATTTACTAACAATCTAAGAATTCAGATTTTCCTCAAGACATGAGTATGGAACAATGATCCAAAATAATTCCAAAGGAATTATGATGAAAAATGTTATCTACCTCTAGAGAAAGAACTGATGAAGTCTGAAAACATATGAAAACATACTTTTTTAAACTTTCTATTCCTTAGGGTTGGGTTTTGTGGGTTTTTTTTTGGTCTGTGTTTTCTTTCACAAGATGACTAATATGGAAATGTTTTTGTATGACTGCACATGCATAACCTGTATCAAACTGCTTGCCTTCTCAACGAGAGGGGAGGGAAGGAGAGAATTTAAAACTCAAAATTTTAAAAAAGATTGTTAAAAATTGACATGTAATTAGGGAAAAATAAAATATCAAATTAAAAAGACATAAGTATGGAGTGATCATAGAACCAACTTGTTATATTAATTGATGCTGAAATACATGTACATTTTAACATTTTAAATTTAGATGTCAAAAAAATATGGATTTTTGCACTTACATTCAAACTGGTGCTCGGTGTATAGCTCCGGTACACAAAATTCAATTCCTGTAATGAAAATATGTTTATAAATGTATAATACAAATAATGTCAAATACCAAGATATTCTGTCACAGAAAATTACCTGGCTACAGGTTTAATTTTAAAGTTCGTCATCCTGAAATCTCTGTATGTTTTATTTAAACTAGACAAAAGCATATTTATTTAGTTGAAATGTAGTACTGGAATATAGTAAATATCTCTAAATGATTCTATATTACATAAGCTGCCTTAACATATTCATCTATTTACTACCTAAAGGACAATTTTTTTCAGATGGGCTAGGAGAAATGATTTTTTTTCTGCCTTTGCCTTCCTACTTCATTCTCAGAAACAGCTGCCAACAAAATCAAAATCTAGAAATGTAGATCATTTTTGGTAAAAAGCAAGTTTTTTTCTTAACATATAGAGATTACTCAATCTTTCCATTTTTCAAGAAAAAAATCACAGCATGGCGATTATTGCAATCAAGCTCCACTGCCAGTCAGTGACTTCTCTCAAATTACCGTTTTGTATTTTATATATACTTATAGATAGACACATTTTCCCGTCTAATAGAATTTAGGTTCCTTAAGGGTGTATTTCATTTTCATCTTTGCATTGAAGGGACTAGCACAGTGCCAGGGATTAATAAATAAAAAAATAAATAAACGCTTGATTGAAAAAAAAATATTGAGTGCTTACTATATACAAGACTCTATATTAAGTATTAGAATGCGATGGGATATTACAGGGCAGTAAGAAATAAAGAATATAAATATGGGGGGAGATGGAACATGGAAAGTATTAATACTTTAAATGAAGCAAAATTTATTAAGCTGAATCAGGAAAACAATATAGACTAGGAATATGACAATGTGAAGAAAATGAACAAAAACGCATCTGAACACTATGTAGTTACAGTAAAAACATGACTGAAGAGGAGATATGAGAATACAAGTCGCTCTCTTCTTTATGGACAGTATAGGTATTGGCCTTAAATGGAGGACAGGAAGCTACTCAGAAGCCAGTATCTGGGTTCAAGTCCTCACTCTGATAAACAGGCTGTGTTCTTAACCTAGCAAAGTCACTTAACTCTGTGGGAAACTCTCTAAGACTCTAAAACTCTCGAAGTAGTAGAAAAGGTGCAGACATGCATAGACAAAAGGAGTTTGTTACAACAATGAAGTCACAGGCTAAGTTCCATTCCCAAATTTCATTAAATACAGAGATTAGTTGTGAGTATATTGTGGTTTTTGTTATATTAATCCAACCTCATCCATGAATGCTATATATTTCCCTATTTAGGTTTTTATTTTCTTCCCTTCAGTCATTACGCCTTTATAGTTGTCTTTATGTAGGTCATATGCATTTCTAGTTAAATTCTCAAATATTTGATGGTTTTTGTCATTATTGAAAATAGGGTTTCTTTTTTTAATTCGTGGGTGGTGGGGATGGGAAGCACTTACTAAGCACTTACTGCAAAGAAATGAGCTAAGAGTTAAGAGATGCAAATAAAAGTGTTCCTGCTTTTAAGGAGTTCACATTCTAATGGGGAAAAAAAGGTGGATTCAGAAGCAAGTCAGACAGAAGAGTCCCATGGTCCTTAGGAGGCAGTGACACAGGAGATGTTAATGTCTCTTCTTTAATGTTATTTCCAATGTTAAGCCATATTTGTTTCTGAGGATGAAATATTTTAACAGTGCCAAGGACTCTGACTTTGGTAACAAGCAATTTCACTTCTGGGTCTTTATTTTTTTTTTATTAATTGATTTGTTTATTTACTTTTAGTTTACAAGATTCAGTTCCACAATCTCTTGAGTTTCAAATTTTCTCCCCTCCCCCCCCATGGCAGCTTGCAATCAAGTATAGGATCTGCAAATACTTTCACATTTGACATTAGTCTGGTTGTAAAGAAGGACTGTAACCAATGGAGTGAAAATGGGAAAGAAGAAACAAAACCAAACATGGAAAAGAACGAGAGCATGTAGTTTGCTTCAGTCTCCATTTAAACTCTGTTCTAGATCTTTCTCTGAATGTAGACATCTCCTTCCATCCTAAGACTTTTAGAGATGTCTTAGAATTGTGTGTTGCTGAGAAGAGTCCAGTTTATCCAAGTTGGTCATCACATATACAATGTGTCTGTGATTGTGTACAAATTTCTCCTGGTTCTGCTCTTCTCACTTAGCATCGCTTTGCATAAGCCTCTCCAGGTAAATATGAAGTCCATCTCCTTCCCATTTCTTATGGCACGATAGTATTCCATTACATTTATATACCACAACTTGTTTAGCCATTCCTCAATAGATGGGCATCCTCTTAATTTCCAGTTTTTTGCCACTACAATGAGAGTGCAATGTACATATGGATCTTCCTTCCACTTCTATGATCTCTGAGATACAACCCCCACTTCTGGGTCTTTAGCAGCTATGGCTGTAGCCTATCCAAGAAAAATGCCAGGGTACATCTCTGCAGAGGTAGCTTCCCAGGACAATGGCTGCTGGCACTGAAGTGGAAGCATTGCTACTCCCACAGCTCTTCCTTCAGATTTAGATGCCCTCATTTCTAGGTCTGAAGAAAGGAGACAGTCATCAAGATGGTGATGATAACAGAGGTAATGGTAGTTTGACATGCCAGGAACTTGCTGCCTTTTTAAAAATTACATATACATATATATATATGTGTATATATATATGTATATATATATATATATATATATATATATAGCTAGTAAATGAGAATGTAAATTATTTTTGTGGGTTAGTCTTATATCCTGGAAGCTTGCTGGATCTAATGCATTGGTGGGGAACATTTTCATGTTGGAAGGCAACATTAATATTTAGCTGTAATCAAATAAGGCCACATTCAAGAAACTTCAATTAGATATACTTTAAAATGTACACTATTATAAAACTCTAAACTACTATATACTTAATAACTACAAAAAAACTGAAAACTATTTGTTAACTTTCAAGTTAACTTTTTAACGATTTTGTTGTGTCTGCTTTTTGTTGGAAAGCATTTGAATATTTGGTTGCAGCATGGAGGTCCACAGTTTCAAATGATCCTCTAGATGGGTAGCAGTCATTTGTGACTTTAAGGGCATTCTTTATTTGGGTTAAATAGGAGAATGTAGATTCGAAACAATAAGTGGCTGAAAAGCAAGAAAGCATTTTTCAGGCATGTTGCTAAAGACATGCTATTCTACTGCATTTTTCCATATTTCAATCTGATCTTTCTTGGCATCTTACAATGATTTTAAAATGTCATCTACTGAGAGCTCAATCAATTCCATCTGTAATTCTTTAGGGGTCTTTGTGATATCAACTAGGTGAGAATGAAATGCTAATTTGAGTGTTATGCCATAATTATCAAAGTCAGTGAACCTTTCATTATATTCTCCAATTAATAGGTCTATAACAGTCTATATTCAAATATATCATCCTGCTCATCGATGACCTTTACTAAACTGGGGGAAATGTTCATCCAAAATTTTCTTTTGAAGAAGTGTTTTGAAAAGGAGGTTTTTTCCTGAACGCTTGGATTTTTTTTCTTTTGCCACATTATCATATATAGACTTAGTTTTACCTTGCAAGGAAATATTCAAGTCATTTTGATTTGACATGTTATCACACAGAAATGCAGCATTCCTAGAGAAATCTTTCAATAAATCACATTGCTGATTCTAGTCTTCAAAAAATTTAACTGTTCTCACAGAGATAAAATTTTGGCTAACACCAGTCCCTGTGACAGCCAACACACTTTATAAAGATACAGCAAATTCACACTGAATACCTCTCATTGTTCAACTTTAGTGTGCTACAAATTGATAATTCACAGATATAGTTAACAATACTTCTAACTTGTTGCAAAGTGTCACTTAAAATAGTAGCTTTAGCATAGAGATTATGCTGATGCAAGATACGATGAAAAGAAATGAGGGCATCTAGATCTGTTAATACTTTTTTCATCTGTGCAACAAACCCTTCATGTTCTCCTGTCATGGAAGGTCCACAGTCTGTACATATATACTCACTAAATTTACCAAATTCAGTCCAACTGCATGGAATTTATCTTGAAAGTTGTTGAAGATATCCATTCCCCATTTCCTCATATTCTGTTTGCCAGAGTATCCAAAGTGAATTACTCTTTATAGCAAAGAAAATCTTCTATTATGACCCAAATGAAGTATAAAACCTGCGCAGTCAGTCGTATCAGCTGACTGATCCAAAGTGACTGAATAATATATATTTTTCTTTTGAAGTAGTATTGCATAACATTGTTCTGTTAAGTGGAAGGCTAATTCATGCTGCTGATCAATTATGGTTCTCCTTGAAAGAGGCAATTATTTGTACTTTGAAATGTTATCAGAGGTCTAAGCATCCTACAACTTCAACAATGTCTTCTTTTCACAATTTCTATACCACAGAATGGCTTCCCTTTTTCCCAAGTATTTAAGCTACTTTATAAGTTGCTTCAGTGGCATTATTTTCAGGTCCTATTGTCGCTTTTGAAAGAACTGTCTTTGCTTTTGTTTTTCATCTTTTAACTTCTACAATATAACCTTTCATGCCTCTCCCTCTAATTTAAAATATTTATGGTCCTTATGAGTGTTATAATGCTGATGAGCATTGAATGTCTTTAATATTGATATTGCAGTGCCAAAAAGCAAGCAAATCATCCTGTCCTTAGCAGAAACAAGATAATACTGCAATTCCCAATCTTCATTTAAAAATCTGTTTTTTTTCCTTCAGGGTTCCTGGTCTTCTTTGACATGATGGGCTAGTAAGTAGACAGAATTAAAAAATACCGTCAAGCTGTGCAACTACTCATAAATTCCACTTCAAACAGAAATACAGTGCACCATTGTCAAAAGCTGATAAAAGACTGACATACTCAACCCTGTGACGGTTAGGAAATATGTGCAGGCTGCAGGCAGTTACACTGAGGCACAGGGAGTGTTGAGGCCCTGGAACAAGCTGGGTCACGTAGAGTTCAGAGCATTGCTCAAGGTTCTCCCATGTGTGGTTACCAGGTGTTCCAGATTAGCATCTCCACACCCTGGGGCCTTCATGCCCTTGTGACTGCACCTCCCCTCTCACAATTTTGTTCAGCTGGGCTCTGGTTTTTGTTATGTGTGGTATGTGCATCTGGGATATATAAGGCTTAAGCTTTGGGGGTACTTTGGAAGTCTGTACTGACATCTTGCTGTAAGGCTTCCCCATGGGAAGACTTCAATAAACCGTCTCTGCTTGCACCCACGAGCCTCAACTCTTCTGTTCTCGAGAATGCACTGGCGCCTTCTCGATTAGGGTGAGTAACTGGCTGCCCCTGTCATCAGGTTAGGATATCCTGACACAACCCCCACAAACTCTTGCCAACCAGCCTCATGTGGTAGTGGCACCATTCAGCAGGGGAAGTTAGAACTAAATCATAAGTGTAGCAGCCATCAGTTTAGCCTTTATAGCTCACTAATGTTCTAATCTGGGAAGATTATTTCATTGAAACTTATTTTATCCTTTGGTATTTTAATACACTTATTTTTTAAAAATAAAATATAAATATAAAAGATGAACAAAAATGTATTAGTAAAAATAAAAGAATTTGTTATATAAAATTTGTATTCAATCAAAAGGCTGAACTTAACTACTTTGAAAGTCACCACATGTGGCCTTAAGGCTACAGGTTCCCCACCCCTGATACAATGTTTCCATGAATATTGTTTTTAGACACAGCTGGCTTTTCCAGATATAGTATTCTTGTCTACTAACTGTATTTTCTGCAGATTTCATTTATTCATTTATTATATTCATTCATTCATTCATTCATTATATTCATTTAAGATGTAAATCCCTCGAATATTTTTCTTTCTTAATTGTAATTGCTAGAATTTCAAATATCAAGTAAAAGAGATGAAGGGTTATTAGTTCTGCCTAAAAACTCCTTCCCCACCACTCAGTATGTATTACTCTCAACAATAAAGACAACAAAGCCTCTGGTAACAAAGTGATGTATTCCAAAATAAATATCTATAGGCAATCGAAACCAGGATTTTCTTTCACTAAAAGTGTGCATTTAAAAAAATATTAGTGTCCCTCAATGAAAACCAGCAACATCTCCCCGTGTATTTTGTCCTTTCTGTCTACTCTTCCTATCTCTCCCTAGTCACAGCTCTTCTCACCAGTTTCCAAAAGGGTGACCACATATCTTCCCTTTCCATCCTTAATAAGACAAGTGCAATCACAGCTGTGCTTGCTCTAGGAGAAAAAAGTACCTTTTTCCTCAAGATGTAGGGTGTGAGCAGAACTACAGACTAATAATCCAACTAAGGTTGGAATTAATATATTACAGACAGTGGAATGCTATTCAAAAATAGAGGTGAGCCAATACAAATTTGGCTTGGTAGAGGGAGTTTAATGAAAACACAGGTCTATAACTTAATCCTCTTCCTTCCCACAAAAAAAAAATGGGCAAGAATTTGTGTAAACAGAGTTCAAGAGTTTCTTGACTTCCAGCAATCATCAATTTGGTAATGGCTAAGAAATAGAGCAGTGAATCAGTGGAATACGTTAGGTAAATAAGACACAGTAGTAAATTACTACAGAAATCTGATAAACTGAAAGACTCCAGTTTCTAGGATAAGAACTCACTATTTGACAATAACTGCCAGGGAAACCAGAAAATATGATGGGCAGAAACTAGGCATAGACCAACATCTCACACCTTTTATCAAAATTTGGTCAAAATGATACATTATTTAGACATAAAGGGTGACACCCTAAACAAATTAGGAGATGAAGGAATAGTGTACCTGTCAGATCTATGGACAAGGGAAGAATTCATGACCAAACAAAAAATACAAAACATTATGAAATACAAGATGGATAATTTTGATTACATTAAATTAAAAATTTTTGCACAAACAAAACCAAGGCAACCAAGATTAAAAGGAAAGAAGAAAGCTTGGAAACAGTTTCTCAAATATATAGAGAACTGAGTCAATTTATAAGTCATTCCCCAGTTGATAGAGTCAAAGGATATGAACAAGCCGTTTTCAGATGAAGAAATTAAAGCTCTCTATAGTCATGAAAAAATGGTCTAAATCACTATTGATTAGAGAAATGCAAATTGAAACAATTCTGAAGCACCCCCTGACACCTATCAGACTGGCTAATATGTCAGAAAAAGAAAATGGTAAGTGTTGGAGAAGACATGGGAAAATTGGGATACTAATGCATTACTGGTGGAGTTATGAACCGATCACTGAACTAACCATTCTGGGAATTTCAAACTATGCCCAAAGGGCTTTATAAAACTGTGCATACCCTTTGATCCAGCAATATCACTCTAGATCTATATCCCAAAGACATCATAATAAAGGGAAAAAGGACCCACATGTACAAAAATAGTTAAAGGATCTTTTTTATGGTGGCAAAGAATTGGAAATTGAGGGGATGCCCATCAATTGGGGAATGGCTGAACAAGGTTTGGTATATGAATGTAATGGAATACTACTGTTCTATAAAGAAATAATGAGCAGGCAGACTTCAGAAAAACCTAGAAAGACTTATATGAAGTGAGCAGAACCAGGAGAACATCAAAGACAGTACCAGCAACTCTGCAATGGCCAGCTTTAATACAGCTTTTTCTCAGCAATACAAGGATCTAAGAAAAATCCAAAAGACTCATAATGGAAAATGCTATCTACATCCAGAGAAAGAACTATAGAGTCTGAAGACAGAACAAAGCATACTATTTTCCCTCCTTCTTTTCTTTTTTCTCATGGTTTTTCCCTTTGGTTCTAATTCTTCTTTACAAAGACTAATGTGGAATTTACATAACTAACGTGGAAATATGTTTAACATGATTATACATGTAGAGCCTAAATCAAATTGCAAGCCATCTAAGGGAAGGGAGGGAGGGAGGGACAGTGAGAAAATTTAGAACTGAAAATATTAAAGAAGTGAATGTTGAAAAAAAAAACAAATAAATGAACTTTTTAAAAAAGAATTAGAAATTGAGGAGATGCCCATCAACCAAGGATTAGCTGAACAAGTTGTGGTACATGACTGTAATGGAACACTTATTAGGCTATAAGAAATGATGACGGACAGATTTCAGAAAAACCTGGAAAGATTTACATGAACTGATGCTGAATAAAGTGAACAGAACCAAGAGAACACCGTACATAGTAACAGCAACATTGTACAATGATCATCTTTGATAGACTTTAGCTTTTCTCAGTGATATTAATGATCCAAGACAATTCCAAAAGACTCAGGATGGAAAATGCTAACCATACCCCAGAGAAAGAACTATGGAGTCTGAATGCAGATCAAAGCATGCTATTTTCACTTTTTTTGTTTTTTCTTTCTCATGGCTTTTCCTTTTTGTTCCGATTCTTCTTTCACAACATGACTAATGTGAAAATATGTTTAACATGATTGTATATCTATAATCTATATCAGATTGCTTGCCGTCTTGGGGAGAAAGGTGGAGAGGGAGGGAGGGAGAAAAATTTGGAACTCAAAGTCTTATAAAAAGGAATGTTGAAAACTATCTTTACATGTAATTTGAAAAAATAAAATACTTATTTTAAGTGGAAAATAAATAAACAACAAATTAATTCATTTTTTAACAGAGTTCCTGACTTCAAAACACCTGTTTTCCCGAGAGGGGAAACACAATATGTATACAGATGAACATAACATATAGTACATAAGTAGGAACAAGGAAGAGATCAAGACAAACTGTTGTAGGAAACTCTGAGTAGAAAAAAGAAAATGGAAACAGAGATAGAGGAAGGAAAGGAGATGCAGGTAATAACAAAAGTCAACTCTTCAAAGGACTGGCACCTGAGCTGGGCCTGGAAAAAATTTTGACATATTTTATTCCTGGAAAAGAGCAGAGGCAGAAAACCACATATTGCCTTTGAGAAATGAGTCATCCAGGGAGGATTATATTATGGCACAGTTTCAGCTTCAGGTACTAGCTAGCTTTGTAACCCTGGCAAGTCACTTAACCGCAATCTATCTCAGTTTCCTCATCTAAAAAAAGGGGAAGAAATAATAGCACCTACTTCTCAGGGCTGTTAGGATACAATGAGATAGTATCTGTAAGGTGTTTTAAAAACCTTAAAGCTCTTGTTAGCATTAGTTATTTTTAATATTACTATTGTTAAATACAGCTGCAAAGGTAGATTGGAGCCATACCACAAAAGGCTTAAATACCAGGAGTATGATTTTCCTTATAGGCAAAAGGAAACTACTGAAAATTTTAAAGGAGGAATAACATGATCAGGCACACCTCCTTTTATGGGTTTCTCTTCTCACCACCTCTATTTTTTCTCTACCTTATTCCTCAAAGACTTTATATAAACAAAATTAGCACACCTCTTTGTGGCAGACCCACAAATTTTTCTCTCTAGCCTTGTCCTCCCCTCTTCTATGCTGAATTCATCTTGCAACTCCAGAAAACTGTCAAGAATTTTTCGTTTGAATGTTGCTCAACACATCTAAAAACAAATTTATCTTATTTCCTCAATCTTCTAGCAAAAACCAGCCCGTCCTGATTTTCCCATTTCTATTAGTCACATTATTTTCCCCCATCGCCAAAGTTTGACATCATTTTTGACCTTTGTGTCTTATGCAAACACAACTTTCAGTCACTAAAGTCACTCCAACTCCCATTATAATCTCCCTTCTCATTCCCATTGATGCCATTAGAGTACAGGAATTTAATTCCAAACCTAGATAATTACAATCCCGTTGTTTTACAATATAGCATGCCAGTCTATCTTTTCCTTTCTGATCCATCCCTAAATACTGATGCAATATTAAAGCAACTCAAATGGATTTATGATCTCATAGCTTTGGATTTTCCCTCCAAAAATGCAGATCGTGGCTAATGCATGTCTGATCATCTTGTGAAATTCTTGTCCTTATCCTCCCAAAAGTTGGACAAAGGGAGAAATCATCCCAATGTGAGGGATGCCTTCCTTAATTTCTCTTGCTATCATAAAGATATGGGCATTCTGGCTGTCCAACTGTCATCCCTTACCCCTGATATGTGACCAACTAAACTTTGTTTTTCTATCATATTTTTCTTAATGACATTCTTTACTCCTCTTCTTTCAAAGTTCCTCATGTTATGTCCTCTCCATTTCTTTCTGTGTGAAAGCAATCTCCCTGTCTCAGCAGCATAACAATACCAACAACATACTGCTATGATATGGTTAAAAAAAAACAATAGTGGTCTAAAAAATGCAGCCCTTTGTTTCTTAGAGAGGTAGTGGGGTTATGAAAAGAACTTTGGAATTGTCTAATGGCAATGCAGCCAGTTTTGCTCATCCTTCTGAGTTCAATTTGTCCATTTATACTCCCTACATTATATACATTGAAATCCATCCAATTATATCAATCTGAGAAATACCCATTCTTCATCCATTTGGTTTTTTCCTTTGTGGACTAACTGGCCAACATTTTCCCAGTAGTTACAGATAATAATATTCTGTACTTGATGCAACCAGCCTAATCTATAAATAGGAGTACCTCCAGCCAGGAATCTTTTATCAACTTGAAACTATTTTACAACAATTGGGGCAGTATATATCTCCCTGTGTTTCACCTAATGTTTATGACTAGAGTCAATGAAGGAGATTACTTCTATTATCTTTTTCAAGGAATCTTGAATGACTTAGATTTATATCTGGGAGACATCTTGCTAGAAAATAACTTCTAAAGAATCTGTTTTACTAGATTTTCATAAAATACCATTCATATCATTATTTTAAGTGGAAAGTAAATAAACAACAAATTAATTCATTTTTTAACAGAGTTCCTGCCTTCAAAACACCTGTTTTCCCAAGAGGGGAAACACAATATGTATACAGATACAGATGAACATTAACATATAGTACACGCACCCCACCCTCCCTGTTTAAAAACTTTCAAACCCCCTTTCTACCATCATCTTTCCCCCTTCTTAGTCTAGTACTCAAAACCTTCCCATTCTGCTAGTTGCTAGAGGTATAAAGACAAAAATAGTCCCAGCCCTTAAATAGCCGGATTCTATTGGGTAATGCCTCACCAGTAGAGTTTTTATTCCCCTTCCCCACATTGTATGCCAATGCAAAAAAGCTCTCTCCCTCTTTCTTACTTCCCAACTTTCTAATGGCACTCCAGCCAGTTTTCCTCCTCCTGCTGAGTTCAACTCGTCCAGCTTGTTTTGTTTTTCGGTTGAGTCTTTTATTTCACATTATCACAGAGTAATCAGAGTTAGGGGGATAGGAAGGAAATAAACATTTATACAGCACCTACTACCGGCTAGGGGCCAGGCACTTTGCTAAGCACTTTTACAATAACCAATTAGTCTCCAATACCTTCATTTTAAATATATGGGAAAATGAGGTCATAAGTGGCAGAGTCTGGATTTAGACCCAAGTCTAGTAAAACCATGCTTTTCTCTCTGCTATGCCAAACTGCAATATTCTGTACTATAGATATTCAGTACAAGTCTTATTCTCCCTTAAAATATTGGATGCTCCTTGAAAGTACTGCATTTCATAGACTTGTATGATACACAGGCTTTGCCCTGTCTGTACTTAATTAACAATTATAGAAAAGTTTAATCAAAGTCACATAATGCATAAAAGATACACAATGCATACATTTCTTTAAAAATATTCTTTTCTGGGGCAGCTAGCTGGCGCAGTGAATAGAGTACGGGCTCTGGAGTCAGGAGGACCTGAGTTCAAATCCGCCCTCAGACACTTGACACACTTACTAGCCCTGTGACTTTGGGCAAGTCACTTAACCCCAATTGCCCTCCAAAAAGCAAAAATAAAAAAAATATATATTCTTTTCAGCAGCTTTACTGTCTCCAAAGACGGTATCAATTCTTTCAGTCTTCTCATCATCTGGCATTTCTTGCCCTTTCCACTGATCCAAAAAGTACCAGATTTAAATAAGGATGACAAATTGTACCAAAAACAAACTGGTCGTTCATGAAACTCTTCAACCAATCCCTGAACTTCACAACTTAAGAGGAAAAAAGAAACAAAATCCCTGTGTGAAGTCAGCGGCTTCATCCTGGGGCTCTTCCACACGGTTAACGTCCAATTTTGTAAAATATTCCAGATTCCATTAAGGCAGCTCCTGACAGTCAGGAAGATACTTCGGGAAGCAGAGCGGTGACCCTGACAGCTGGGGTTGGTATGGGACGTTAAGGCCGGGGTCACGGAAAATGAAATTGCCTTTCTTCCCCCGCACCACCACTATTACCACCCGCGCCCCACCCTCCACGCCTAGAATGCTCTACTCTACCCCGTTTCCCCGGCTTCAAGACTCAGCTCTAACCTCATTTTCTGAAGGAAGCCTTTCTGAGTCATGCCAGTGCATTCCTCTTCCATAATGCACACATATCTTGTATTTACCCAGTTTTCTATACTGTCTCCCCCCTCCCCCCGCAACTGCTTCGCATGGTGCGCAGCACATATAGTAGGTGCTCAAAAACTGCTTATTGCTTTTGCCTTGCTCCTTGAAAGAAGGCTCTGTGTTGGAGGAGGAAAGGGGGGCCGAGGGTGAGGGTCTTACTCATCCCCCACCCACCCCCAAGGCTTAGCCCAACAGCGCCAGGCCATCGGAAGCGTTTAGGGCCGGAAAAAAGCCCTGTCACACGCTTTATCTTATTCGCCCTCCCTCTGATCCGGAAGCTCTCTCTTCTCCCGGGGACGATGCCCACCAAGTAGGCCCAGGACCAAGGAAGCAGGAGAGCCTCCGACCCCTGCCCGCCCTCCCAAGATAACATTCAGCCCGACCCCGGGGGGGCTCCTCACCCGCAGCAGCTTCCGGAAATGAGGACGGGCCGAGAAAGACCCCTGGCCCGAAAGAAATGCCAGCATCACCATGTCTCCCAGCTATCGCGGCTGCTAACAGAGGCGCCAACCGAGGGCGCTAACCCCCTACAGCCAGTCAATAGAGAGTGACGAGGAGATAACTGAACCCACCGTCTCAGGATCGGACTGTTGACCTTGGCCGAAACAATCGCCTTTAACTCCAAGGTGAAGGCCAACCACACCCCTTGCCTCCACCAATAGGATCGTGGCTTCCAGTTCAATGAGATGCCATTGGCTGAGAGCCAGAAAACGGAAGCTTGGGACAACGGCCAGAAAAGAATTATGTGCTGAATTAGGGGAGGAGATGGGGAGCGGGGGAGGGACTTAGAAGTCAGGCTGGCGTGGGCTTCTGTTTCCTAGGCTGGAAGAGGCCGCCCTTAGGGCAGAGCTCTTTAAGCTAAGGCATTCTTTTATAAATGTCGTCCTTAAATAAATTAATGAGTTGAGGAATAAAGTTTCTTTAATTGAGATAATAGGATAACAAATCTGCCGCCTTGGGAGATGTCCCATGGGTGAAGTACTCGACGGATTTCCCAACCAAGAGAGCCAGGAAAGAGTTCTTTATAGTTTTAGGAGGGGAGGAGGTAGTATGAGGTAGGAAGGTTTAGTCACATGAGATGCAGCCGCCCTTGGCAGTTAGAACAAGGAGAACCCCTTCATTCTGTCTATTTTGCTCTTCATGCCATGAATGGGTAAGAAAGGCAGGCGTTACTTTGGGGTGCATGTCTAGTTCAAGCTGGCTTTGTTTCCAAAGAAAGATTCCAGAATGGGGACTTAGGGTGTGGCTCAACCTAACCTAATCTACATTCTCTTCAGAGCAGGAAAGTAAGGACATTTACTGGAATTCTGACGTTGCTAGGATAATTAAGAAGTTGTGGCCGTAGGTATTATATTTGGTATTACAACTTACTGTCATTCCCCTCTCTGATTCTGAGAAGACAGTCTTCTCAATGAATCACTACCTGGTATGACACTCAGTAATATGGGGAAAGGGGAGAAAGAGATTGACAGAGGCACTGACACGAGCTTTTGCCGGGCAATCTCCAGCAAGCAAGCAAGCAAGCAAGCAAGCAAGCAAGCAAGCAAGCAAGCAAGCAAGCAAGCAAGCAGGTGTTAAGCAGAACAGAGGCGCATAAGGAAGAAATAAAAAGGGAAGGGTCCATTTCATTCGTCCATCATATCTTAAACGCCAGACGTTTCATCTCATACAGCTTTCTGGTTTCTGAAAACATCATCTGATGTTGTCCTCTGGTCTTCTAGAGATCTCTCCTGGACTTCTGGTATGGGTGGGACTTCAGGGCAGTTTCTAGTGAATTTGCTCCTCGGGGATCCTTTTTTTCTTTTTATAAAATCTCTTACAAAATAGATCCTAATACAATTTGTTTGTTTTGCAAATAACTAGTTCAGGTAGTGAGAGCCAGCTCGAACCTAATAAGAATATCAAATTAGAAACTTCTAGACTAGAAAATTTACCTTTTTCTATACTCCTTGCTGCTCCTAATCTTACCTAAACCAGATATTTTGGACACTGGCAGAAAGAGGCTGAGGGGAGAACTAAAAAGAATCTATGAGGATCTGAGTTGTAGAATGAACCCTTTTCCTTATGAAATGTGATGATCTGCCAATAAAGTTATATACGCCAAAGGCTAAATGGTGCCTTTTAAGTTGGTATAGACTCCACCATCATTTAACTAACTCCTGGTGTTCATCTATTTCATTCTTTACCTCAAATTCAAGTTCCAGAACCAGAAGGAACTTCAGTTTTTCACCTTTATTTGCCTTGCAATGTACCTTAAGAAATTGTCATGTTGGTATATTTAGGAAATTCAAATACAAATGGAAAAATTGGAAAATTCTGAATCCACTTCTTATATTTGGCATGTATAATTATCTGCTCTTATTTTTTTTAAACAAAATTTTCACCAAAAACAACATTTTATTTACTTGTTTTTATGTCTTAGCTTTTTATTTTTAGCTGCTCATTCCTTCTCAGGAAGATGAGATTCTGCTAAGGAACTAATAACAGGACACTTTTTATTTTTTAAAAATGACCTAATACACAACTGAATTCTCTTAAAAATTGCCATATTGACTTTAATTGTAACAAAAGGTTCTGTAATCAATTCTGAAACAGTGCATATCAAATAAGTTGTTTTTAACAAACCATGTTTGTACTTCAAGACATGCTCAATACCCAGGTGGTAATTGCAAATTAAATAATAAACTCAAAGAAAATTGACTTTTCCCATGTAGTTAATATAAAATATTCCTTAAATTACTCTTTTCTAAGGAAATTTATTGCACTAAAATTCTTTTCTTCAAAATAAATCCAGAAGTGTCTCTGATTTAGTCTCAATAATTATGAGAATAACAGCTTGTTCCCATAAACTGTTGCATCAATACCCAGTTATTCTTACATTCTTTTGAAACATTTAGGAACCTTATTTTTTACACAAATATATCATTAGTAACAGGCAGATAACAAGGTCAAATACTCATCTACTTAGTTGTTTAGAATATAGAATGGACTAAAATTCCAGGCTAAATAGCTCAAATCTTATACCTGCATCTTATTATAATAGCTCAGATGTAGCTCCAGTATTATTCTAGGAGATAAATATTTAATATTGTGTTCATACTGAACCCCTGAAAAGTCATAGAAATTTGCCATAAAAGGAGAATTAGGGGTATAGCTATAGTATATAGTTCCTCTAACTTCATGTCAATCCCCAGCAAGTCATAGAGATAGCCAATTGCATTGAACCAAACTTAAATGCTGAGATACTTTTGAGAGGAAATGTCATACTGGAGAAATCAAGTCAGGATAATCCTACCTCAGCCTATGTCAAGAGTAGTTCTCCCAGCCTACCCCATGACTTCATCTTGATGATCACACCTGGAATCAGACTCGGTTACAATCCCTTAAGATTTTAAATAGCAAGTTCTGATAATCATAGCTTTGGGTGAATTCAGTTATTAAGGATCACATATCATTGAGAACAAATATTGACTATAATCTCAGATTAAAAACAGTAAGAGAATCATCATTTTAAAAACCACAATTCATCTTGCCCTGGTTAGAGATACTTGCTAAAAACAAGGACCTGAATATAGCAAATCAATACTGGTCTTAAAGGCCTATGTCAAAGACTCAGAAGGACTATAAGCAGCCAAGTATGTGGAAACAAGTGGACAGATTTCTTGTGTGGGAAAATGAATTAAGAGAGTTGAACCTTAGCTGTCCCAAGGTTGCCCTCCCAACTTCATTCCCAGGGACATATTGATATCCAACTGTTCTTAGATTTCAGATGTCACTCCCATTTTGCTGCAGGTGTTTTTCTTGAAGTGGTCATTTAGGGTTTGTCCAAGGACACAACAAACCTAAGAATGAAGCTCAAAAAGTATATTCAGGGTCCCAAAAAAGTTTTCACCTAAAACAGCAAAGTCTCACCTCACTTAGTAAGGCTGGACAAAATTGTTGTCAATTCTCTCAAGTTGTTGCAATAAATTGGCTAACAAAACTTATCAGAACTTCTAAAAATCATGCAAGAGATTTTTACTTAACATTTCTTTCTACTAGTATTTCTCAAAAACAGCTTAAAATTTATCCTGATGTAAATGGCAGTTATTAGAACCTAATAAAGTAATATATGATAGCTGCAAGTTCACATATAGTGAATATGATAACTATAAACCTCCAGACTTAGATTCATCTCTTATTCAACCCTTAAAACAAAATTAAATCTTTAAAATTTGAAGGGCTTGGGGGCTTAAGGTATGGCTCAGGCTAAAACTAATCAATATTCTCTTTTTTTGAAAATTTATTTTATACTTAAATACTAAAATTTAAACACACGATGAGAAAAGAAAAAGAATCACATGATAAATTTAAATATTGAAACTTAAATACAAAATAAGAAAAGGAGAAAAAAGCATTGCCATGTACACAGCAGAATATAAGAGAGGATTCAAAATATACAGCAATAAGTATCAATTTCAAGAAAGCCTATGTAATAAATACTACATGTGTTGAGAGCAATCCATATTTTCTTTGCTTCCTTGTAAGTTTTCTTTTCTTCTCTATGGTGCACTTTTTACTTTGGTTTTTTTTTTCCCTTCTTCCCCCCTCCCCCAAAGCTACAGTTAAGCACAGATGCACAAACACACACACACATATATATATACAGATACACACATGTATATACATACACATATAGACATATATACACACAAATATATATATACATATACTCTAACATAATACATTTACACATACATATCCTTATATATCTATATTCACACTTACATATAGACATATACATTCATATGCATCTATGTAATATCATACTAATTTATCCTGATTCTCTGAGGATGGATAACTTCTTCTTCATTCCTTCATAAGTCCAAGTAGTTCCATATATTTCCAAGGCCACTAAATCATCATTTCCTATATCACAGAAATATTCCAACCTTGTACTGTCTAGTTGTTTTAAATAGTCAAAAACAATGTTGATGAATATAGTTGACATATAAATATGACTGGTACATAGTGTAGTTTCCCAATTTTTCTCTTTTGATTAAACCTGTTTTAGACTTAACTTTGTCTGAGATCATGATTGCCCCCCCTGTTCCTTTTTCCCTAACAAATTCTGCTCTTGTTCTTTATTTTATGTCTGTGCGTATCTCTTCTGTTTCCTCTACTTTACTTCTACCCTCTACCTTTCCCTCCTATTACTTAACCTCCCCCCCCCACCTCCAAGGATCCCTCCTGTGTCCTCCCATTTCAATTAATCTAAACACCCTCTTTAATGTATTCTCTCCTCCTCCCCGCTAAAAATTCCTCCCTTATCTTCTCCCCCATCCCTATCCCCTTAGCATGTTATTTCCTTCTGAATTTAGAAGACTTTTATACTCTTCTAAATATATATGTAATGTTCCCTGTTGAATTATTCCTGATGAAAGTAGGTTTCCAGGACTATCAGCCCTCCTCTGCCATCTAATTCCTCTGTGTTAGATGTCAGTTCTTCTTCTTGCATCTCATTTATAGAAGATAATACAAGATAGATAGATAGATAGATAGATAGATAGATAGATAGATAGATACACACACATACTCTTTTTTTTCTTTTTTTCTTTTCTTTTTAAAAATTTATTTATTTTCTTGTTTATATCACTTATTTTGACAAGATTTTGAGTTACTAATTTTCTCTCCATCTTTCCCCTAACCACCACCCCAAAACAGTGATCCCACTGTATAGCCCCTCCCCCAATCTGCTCTCTCCTATGTCCTCCCCTATCGCCCCTCTGACTTTCTGGTAGGGCAGGATGGGTCTCCCTACCCCAGTGCCTGTATATCTTAATTCCCAGTCAGATATAGTTAATAATAATAACAATAATATATCCATACATACATATTTTTAACATTTGATTATAGAACTTTAAATTCTAGATTCTTTCCCTTCCTCCCTCCTCATCCACCCCTACCGGAAGGACAACCAATTCAATACAGGCTGTGCATGTGTAATTATGCAAAACATCTCCACAGTGGACATATTGTGAGAGACTGATTATATGTCCCTCCTTCCTATCCCGCTCCCGCCTTGTTCTATTCTCTACCCTGTTCCTGTCCCTTTACAGAAGTGTGTACTTCCAGCAACCCTCCCCCCACCCTGCCCTCCCCTCCATCATCCCACCTCTGATCCCCATCCCCACTTCTCTCTTGTGTGGCAAGATACCCAGTTTAGAGTTTATGTCATTCCTTCCCTAAGCCAAATTCAACGAGAGTAAGGTTGACC
>CM053582.1:172031412-172047531 GCA_028627135.1 Pseudochirops cupreus
AAATGCTTCTTGATATGCTTGTTGTGATTGATCCACTATTCCTTTCTTGTCATCACCAGCAGCAACCTCAGCCAAATAACGGTAGTAGTCTCCCTTCATTTTCAAATAGAAAACTTTGCTTTCTGCTTGTGAAGCATTAAGAATCAAGAACTTTTCCAATAGAGATTTGCGCCAAACACAGCAATGTTTTCTGGGAATACAAAGAGGCAAAAACACAGTCACTCCTCTCAAAGAGTTTATAATCAGTACATCATTGCAGATATCTCTTAGTTCGGTCTCAATTTTCTCTCTGTATTCTCGGGCCATCTGCTGTTTTTTCTCAGCACCTTCCGTCTTTTGCTCAATACTTGAAACAACCCTCCAAGATGACCTTCGGGCCCCTACGACGTTTTTGTAAGCAACAGAGAGAAGAGTCCTCTCCTCATTGGATAATTCAGCTCCTTGCTCAGTTACAGACTTCATGCAGGCTGCCATGTCATCATATCTCTCAGCCTGCTCAGCCAATTTGGCCTTCTGCACCAGCTCATTTTTATCCATGACTGATTGTTCTGCCTGACACCTCGGAGCAGACCCCGCAAGGGCGCCCACCTCCCCCGGCCCCCTTCCCTCTGCAGCGGCTCCACTCCGGCAGCGCCTCCGCCGCCTCGGCCCCTCGGGGATGGGGTGAGGGAGGGCTGGGTCCCCCCTCCCGCCGCCGCAGCGCCCGCCAGCGAGCAGAGCCAAGATTAAAACAATTTAAATATGATAGTACCACAATTAGGAACTTTAAAGGGTAACAGGTCTTGGAACAACATATCGCAGAGCAAAAGAACTGGCACCTGGCCAAAAATTTTATACCCCGCAAATTTAACTATTATCCTGAATGGAAAAAAAAATGGACATTTGATAAACTCTCAGATTTTCAAAATTTACAATTTGACATGAAAGAACCAATATAAATATAAGGTATATAACCAAGACTCATTATAAGGGATCCATAAGGACATACTGTTTACTTTTTATATATGTGAAATGTAAAATTTATGTCTAAGATTCTTATTAATAATTGGGTAGTTCATAAGAAAGATTGGGGAAAATCTGAGCATGATATGAATTTTAAAAGTACAACCATTTAGAAAGAGCTAAAAAGAGTAATTATTTTATACAAATGAGGTGCAAGAGGAAGAATTGATACATAGGGTAGTAGGAGGAAAACTGTAAGCTCCCCCTATAACCACCTCAAATACCTATAAAATATGACTCTAAATTACTTTTAGAGCTACAGAACCCACAAAGTAAGAGAAACATCTCCTGCTGAAGGTAGCCTGGCAGGCGGACAGGAAGGGTCCATCTTAACGTGCTGGGGGCTGAGCCCAGCCCTGCGTGAGCCTGTGGTTTTAGCCCCAGGGTGGCCCTGGCCAGCAGCTGCTGGAGCAGACTTCAGGAGAGTGGATCATGAGCATCTGTGGCAGTTTCCAGAAATATCAACCCATAAATGCCAAAGACAAAGGTCTTTGTGGAACTCTGTTGGAACTGGGGGGGGGACAGAGCACAGTCTGTCCTCTGCCCCCGGAGCAAGAAGTGGTGGAGGTGTGGTGGCTGTGCAGCCGCCTCCACGTGGCTGCTTCAGAGCTCCTGGCCTGCAAATCATAGGGGGACCAAGCAACCATTCAGAGGGTAACCTCTCTTGCTTTAACCTGCCTGGATCTGAATCTGGATCACAGTCTTGGGTGGTGCTCCTGAGGTATGTGACTAGTAAGTTGGAGCTTGTGGGGGCAGGAGAGAGGGCAACCAACTAATAGCTCTGGCTGCTGTGAAAACCCCAGCAATTTGGAACAAAGCTCTCCTCTCTGGAAGTGGAGTTCTACTGTGGCAAAGCACTCAAAAGTCAACTAAGTAAGTGGCAATATAAGGAAGCAAAGCAAGCACAGCAATCAAACCTTAGATTCCTTTTGTTGGGGACAAAAAGGAACAAAGCAAGGAATGGGAGGAAGACAATGAAGTCAGAACGCCTGCACCAAAAACTTCCAAGAAAAATATGAACCGGTTGCAGCCCATGGAGGAGCTCAAGGAGGATTTTGAAAATCAAGTAAGAGAAGTGGAGGAACAATTGGGAAGAGAAATGAGAATGATGTAAGAAAATCATGAAAAGAGAGTCAACAACCTGACTGAAGAAAGTAACACCCTAAAAAAATAGACTAACTCAAATGGCAAAAGAGTTCCAAAAAGCCAATGAGGAGAAGAATGCCTTAAAAAGCTGAATTTACCAGATGGAAAAAGAATTTCACTGAAGAGAATAATTCCTTTAGAATTAGAGTGGAGCAAATGGAAGCCAATGACTTCATGAGAAATCAAGATACTACTAAACAGATCCAAACAAATGAAAAAATAGAAGGCAATGTGAAATAACTCGTTGGAAAAACCACTGACCCGGAAAATAGATCCAGGAGAGACAGTTTAAAAATTTTTGGACTACCTGAAAGCCATGATCAAAAAAGGAACCTAGAAATCATCCTTCAAGAAACTGTCAAGGAAAATTGCCCTTATATTTTAGAACCAGTGGGCAATATAGAAACTGAAAAAATTCACGATCACCTCTTGAAAAATATTTGAAAAAGAAAACTCCTAGGAATATTATAGCCAGGTTCCAGAGTTCCCAGATCAAGGAGAAAATATTACCAGCAGTTAAGAAGAAACAATTTGAATATTGTGGAAACACAATGAGGATAACACAAGATCTAGCAGCTTCTACATTAAGTGATCACAGGGCTTGGAATATGATATTCTGGAGGTCAAAGGAACTAGAATTAAACCCAAGAATTACTTACCCAGCAAAACTGAGTATAATGTTCCAGGGGAAAATATGGTCATTCAGTGAAATAGAGGACTTTAAAGCATTCTTGATGAAAAAACCAGAGTTGAAATGGAAAATTTGACATTCAAATACAAGAAACAAGAGAAGCAGGAGAAGGTAAACAGGGAAAAGAAATCATAAGGAACTTATCAAAGTTGAACTATTTATATTCCTACATGGAAAAACAATAATTGTAACTTATGAAACTTTTCTCAGTATGGGGATAGTTGAAGGGAATATAAATGTATATATGTATACATACATATATATGTCTATATAGAAGGGTTTATGTGTATATGAATATATATGTGAGCGTGTGTATATATGTGTACAGGTATATGTAGACAGAGGGCACAGAATCAATTGAATAGGAAGAGATACTTAAAAAATAAAATTAAGAGGTGAGAGAGAATATAATGAGAGGAGATAGGGAGAGACAAAATAGGGTTAATTATCTCATATAAAAGAGGCAAGGGAAAACTTACAATGGAGGGGAAGAATAGGAAGGCAAAAGGGAATGGATCAACTTTACTCTCATTGAATTTGGGTTAAGGAGGGAATCACATACACACTAAATTGGGTATCTTACCCTATAGGAATGTAGGGGAGAAGATGATAAGAGGGGGTATGACAGAAGGGGGGCAAGATGAGGGGGAGGATAGTTAGAAGCACACACTTTTGAAAAGGGACAGGGTCAAAGTAGAAAATAGAACAAGTGGGGAGTGGGATAGGATGGAGGGAAATATAGTCAGTCTTTCACAATATATCCACTATGGAAATGTTTTGTTTAACTACACATGTACAGCCTATATTGAATTGCTTACCTGCTCCTGCCAGCACAGTTGGGTGGGCTAGTGAGCAGTGAGAATAATGAAATGGGGGTGTAATCGATAGTCTGTTTATTACAGAGCCAATGATATAAGGGGCCCACAAAGTTTATATGTGCCCTAGCTTAAGACCTACATGACCAGAAAAAAAAAAACAATGTACAAGGACCCTCCTTTACTCTTTACCATTGCTTAAGGTTGGTTATTTATTAGGGCTATATCATAGCATCACATTTGGGGGCATAAACAAACAAGACTACCTGTCCTGATTATCTGCCCTGTAACCCTGCAGATGTTTGTATAGGAGAAGTGAACGTTACGTGAGAGGGGCTATGAGAAAGGTCTCTACATTTATCTTCCCAGTAAGGGTGAGTGAGGAGGGAAGAAGGGAAAGAATCTAGAATTCAAAGTTTTAAAGTCAAATATTTTTTTAAAAATTATAATTTTTTACATGTAACTGGGAAATAAGATATACAGGCACTGGGGTAGGGAGATCCAGCTTGCCCTACCAGAAAGTCAGAGGGGAATGGGGGAGGATATAGGGGAGAGCAGATTGGGAGAGGGGGTATTCAGTGGGATCACCATTTGGGGGTGTTGGGTAGGGGAAAGACAGAAAAAATTCGTAACTCAAAATCTTGTGGAAATGAATGTTGTAAACTAAAAATAAACAAATTTTTTAAAAAAAAAAGGAATTGATACACAGGAATTAGATAGGGGAGGACGGCTGGTAGTTCTGGTAACTTACTTTCATTGGGAAAGGTGTAAGAGAGAACAATACATATGTATTTTTAAAAGTATAGAAGTCTTCTAAATTCAGAAGAAATAAAATGGTAGGGACATAGGGAGGGGGGAGAGGACAAGGGAGGAATCCTTAGAGGGGAGGGTGAGAGAATACATAAATAAGGGAATAGAAGGGTGTTTAGATTTATGGAATGGGAGGATAGGGGAAGGATCCTTGGAGGGGGGTAGGCAAATCAGGAGGGTGAGGTAGTGGGAAAAGTAAAGTAGAGGAGGCAGGACAGATAAGAAACAAGAGATATGCATGTACATAAAAATAAAGATCCAGAGTAGAATAGGTTTGGGAATGTATATATCTATATATGTATGTATATGTGTAAACATATATCTATAGCTTTGGAGAAACATATCTAAACTTTGTTGTGGCATTCTAGGGGGAATTTGGGAGGAGGGAAAAAAATAACAAAATAAGAAAGTGCAGAGCAGAGAACAAAAGAAAACTCACAAGGAAGCAAAGAAAAGATGGACAATTCTCAGCACAATGAGTATTATTTATCATATAGACTTTCTTAAGATGAAAATTTATTGTTATGTATTTTGAATCTTCTCTTATGTTCTGCTATGCACATGACATGCTTTTATTTCTTTCTAACTTTTTATTTAAATTCCAGTATATAAGTTTATGTTTTTGTTTCTTTTCTCTATTTTGTATTTGTGTTCTGGCATTTGAGTCTAAAATAAAATTTCAGGAAAAAAAAGGATAAAATGAGATAATATTTATTAAGCACTTTGAAAACCTTAAGGCACTAACTGTATAATATTAGTTATTATTATTTGTGCACAAATTATAATCTCTCATTAGACTGTAAACTGCTGGAGGGTAGGGGTTGCAATTTTGATCTTTGTATCTTCCATGCCTAGGACAATATCTAGCATACGCTAGTTGATTAATTAATATTTAATTGTTAAAGTATACTACAATCCTAACTAATGCTCAGATTAATGGACTGAAGCACACTATAAACTCATCAATCATAAATACATTTAACTTATACTCCTTAGGAAAATGAACCAATACAGATTTTCATTAATTTTGAAAAAAAAAAAGAATCCTGTTATCGTGAGCAAGAAGAACCAAATTCAGAAGAGGACAGCATTGACACTATATCCACACCTGAAACCTGAAAAAGGAATATGAACTGCTCTCAAGCCCAAAAAGCATTTTGTAAGAGCTCAAGAAGGATTTTTAACAAAGTCAAGAGACTAGGTGAGGAAAAGTATCTTATAGCAAGAAAAAAAAAAGAGAGAGAGAATAAAAAAGATAATTGAACAATTTGAAAGTCATGATAGAAAGAAACACAGCACAAAATATTTCAAGAAGTCATAAAAGAAAACTGCCTAGATATTTTAAAATCAGAAGACAAAGTAGAAATAGAATCCATCAGTTACCTCCTGAAAGAAAACTCAAAATGAAAACTCCAAGGAATGTTGTAACCAATATCTGAAGCTTCCAGATTCAAGGGGATAAAAAAAATGTTGCAGGCAGTCAAAGAGGAAGAATTAAAGCAACAAAGAAGCACAGTCAGGATCACATACAGTTTTAATAGCCATCACTTTAAAGGAGCAGAAAACTTGGAAAATTATATTCCAGAAGGCAAAAGATCTAGGTTTACAACCAAGAATAATTTACCCAACAAAACTAAATATAATCCATTGTGGGACTTGTGGGAAGTGAAAATGGACTCAATGGAATGAATAACTTCAAAACATTTCTAACAAAAGGGTCAGAACTGAATACAAAATGAGATATACAAATATAGGAATTGAGAAGTATAGAAAGGTAAATATGAGAGTATTCATAAGGGATTAAACAAGGTTAAACTGTTTACATTCTTATATGAAAAGATGATACATGTATCCCCTTAGAAATCTATCATCATCAGGCATCATAACGGAAATCTAATTAGAGGGCCTGGGAGTGGTTCTATTATGTGTTGATTATAAAAGAATGGAAAGGAGAGAAAGAACAACACAAAGGAAGAGGGAAAAGAAAGGAAGAATGTAGGAAATTGTCTCACACAAGAGGGGTGTGCAAGTAGAAGTCTACAATGAGAAGGGGATGGGGGAAAAAGCGGGATACACTTGAACCTTGCATCTTAACTGATCAAAGAAGGAAAGAGGGAAAATGGGGGTGTGGGGAAATAAGAGAGTAGATTAAGGTATAGATTAGCAAGAAGCAAAATAAACCCTTAAAGTGTTTATAGGAGGGGCGGCTAGGTGGCGCAGTGAATAGAGCATCAGCTTTGGAGTCAGGAGGACCTGAGTTCAAATCCAGCCTCAGACACTTAACACTTCTTAGCCATATGACCTTGGGCAAGTCACTTAACCCCAATTTCCCTGCCCTCCCCCCTCCAAAAAGCAAAAATCAAAAAAAAAATAGTTGATGAGAAACAAAACCATTTGAGATATTAGGATAGAGGGAAATGCACAATTAACAATAAGAACTTTGAATGGGATGGACTTACCCATAAAACAGAGGAGAATAACAAAGTAGATTTAAAAATCGAATCCAACAATGTTGTTTACAAGGAGCATAATTGCAACAGAAAAACAGTTAAATTAAGGGGTTGGAGAAGAATATATTCTGCTTCCGTTAAAGTAAAATAAGACAAATACCAATCACGATATCAGACAAAGCAACAGCAAAATTAGAATTAATTAAAAGAGATAAATAGGGAAACTACATTTTGCTGAAAGGTACCATTGAAAATAATTTGATATCAATGCTAAACATATACACCAAAAGGCATAGCATTTAAATCTTAAAGGAAATGTTAGATGAGTTATAGGGAGGAATAGTAAAACTATCGTAGTGTGGGACCTCAGCTTACCCCTCTCTGACCTAAATCATTCTAACCAAAAAAATAGATGAAGCACCTGAACAGAATTTTACAAAGGTTAGACCTTTGGAGAATATTGAATGGGAATAGAAAGGAGTATAACTACGTCTCAACATATAGATACACCTTCACAAAAATTGACCATGTATTTCAACATAAAGACCTCACAAACAAATACAGAAAAGCAGAAATATTAAATGCGTCTTTTAATGGATGATCATGTAATAAAAATTATATTCAATAAAAAGCCTTTGAAGCAAAAATTAAAAAACAATTTGAAACCAAATAACTTAATCTTAAAGAATGGGTGCGTCAAGGAACAAACCTTAGAAACAATATTTTCCTTAAAGATATTGACAACAATGTGGGAGAATACACTGAAAACTTGGGAATTCAGCCAAAACATTACTTAGGGTAAAATATATATCTCTAGCTTTCTTCAATAAAAGAGAGAAAGAGCAGATCAATAAACTGGGCATGCAGCTAAAGACAGTAGAAAGCCAAGTTAAAAAACTTAACATCAAAATAGAAACCCTGAAAATCAAGGAGAAATTATAAAAGTTGAAAAGAGAAAAACCAATGAATCAATAAATAAAACTAGGAGCTAGTTGGTTTTTGGCAGTGAGAGGGAGAGAATGAAATAGACCATTAGCTAACATGAGATTTTAAAAATGAAAATCAAATTACCAGTCAAAATTAAAAAGGTAAATTAAAAAGTAAAAAATTTGAAGCTATTTTAGCCACCTATATGCCAACAAAAAAAGAAAATCTAAATGAAATATTTGAATATTTACAAAAATATCAATTGCTCACATCAACAGAATAGGAAATAGTACTTAAATAATCCTGTCTTTGAAAAGGAAATTGAACAAGCCATAAATGAACTCCCAATGAAAAGAAACTCAAGTCCAGATGGATTTATAAATGAATTCTATGTGTAAAGGACAAATCCCATACTCCATAAACTTGGGGGAAAATAGAAAAAGGAGTCCTGCTAAACTCCTTTTATGACACAAATAGAATCCTCATGCCTAAATTGGGGACAATCAGAACAGAAAAGTGTGATCAATATCCCAAATGTATATTGATAAAAAAAAATGTGAATAAAATGCAAGGAAAATACAACAACACCATGAAGATTACACACTATGACTAGGCTAGATTTAAACTAAGAATGCAGGTCTGGTTCAATATTGGTGGAAAATAAACAATTGACCATATTAGTTTAAAAGAAAAAATATAACTTTACTGATCAGTGCAGAAATAGTTGTTGACAAGATGCAGCACTCATTCTTATTAAAACACTGTAAAGATTAGGAATAAATTGAACTTGACTCAAAATGATAAGTAGTACCTATCTAAAATCAAGCACCAGCATTGAAGTTTTGATGCTGATGCTTTCAAGTCCTTCACTGATTCCAGCAACAGGGACCCCTATTGTGGGTGGGCTGACTTCTAGAAGGCATGTAGTTTACAGAAGAGATACATAACACATATTTGTTGTTACCCTTGGATCTAGTTGAAGTCAGTCCTCTGTTGGCTACTTTGGAAGAAGACATGAAGGCCACCATTGGATTGATTATGGAAGTGATGACCTCAAAAATTTGTCCAGGAAAGAGAAAAGGGGTACAGTGGCTGTGACCAGTTCCTCATTTCAAGTTTACCAGATGAATCATAGGCTCCCAAAGTGAGCAATACCACCCCCTGGGAGGCACTAGAGTAATGGGGGAGAGGGGAGGGTGGTAGTAGCCTCATGTGCAGTTGGGGGGCATTGAATAAAAATAAGGGGATGGTAGAAGCATAAGGAAATAAGATAAGAGAATTTTTTAAAATTGTACACATTTCATCTATTGTATAACAGTTAAAGTTTAAGTGATTACATTATTTTCCAAATAAACACACAAAATACAAGTAATAACCAAGCAGTGTTCGAGTCCACGAAAGGTCTTAACAAGCAAGTGTTGGCAGGTGAGCATGTCATATATTGTTGGGAAGTTCAGCATGCATCAGCAGGAATATGTGCATTTAATGACTTATTTACAATACAATATTATACAGTTACATGACTGTAATAGCAACCACACTAGCACACAGGGTTGGCTGCTGGCACAGATTCTTTCATCTATTTTTCTAGGAAAGATGGTTTTAAAGGAGTTAACAATCTTACTTTAATTAATACGCAGATATGTACAGATAAGTAGGAAGAAATGAGTATCTAAGAAAGAATCTAAAAGGCAGGGCTCCAAACATCTAAACAGAGTAATAGACACCTAATCGCCAGGCCATGGCGCCAACATCTGGGTTCAGGTTCATCCAGGGGGCTCCTTAGCAATAGCTACCCAGAGTCTTGTCTGGCCACATCACAAAGAAACATTCTTCCTATGAGTAAGCCCCAAAGTAAGATACCAACCTCCCAGTACATATCATTTTCAACTAATAGACTCAGAGTCAGAAGGCATCACAACCCACATAACTCAGTGCCTAATTGGCTCAGTGCCAAAAGGTGTGAAAGCCTTCCTGAAAGCAAACCTTCCTGTAAGCAAACTTCACCCTGAACAAGCTTCCCCTTAGGCAAGTTCCTATCCCAAGGCAGTATAAATCTCCCTGAATCACCTAATGGGCTCTATGTGATTCAGGGTGTGTCACAGCTGTGAATTGGGCCAGAGTTCAAAGCAGAAAGACATCCATGATTGAAATACTCATGTACCTTTAGACCTGGGAACATGGCCCATGTTCCAGCAGAAAAAGGAACAGATGCGGTAAAATAGGCCTATTAATGAACAGGGAAGATCTTATATTCCATTTACCCTACAATGACGCAATATTGCATCATCAAGATTTCAATGCAGGAAAAAACACTAATTAATGACACAAATTTTTTTTTAAGGCTTGTTAAAAGGTTAAAGAATATAAATTTCAGGGCTGCTAGGTGGAGCAGTGAATAGAGCACCGACCCTGGAGTCAGAAGGACCTGAGTTCAAATTCAGCCTCAGACACTTAACACAAAAACTAGCCATGTGACCTTGGGCAAGTCACTTAACCCCAACTGCCCTCCAAAATGCAAAAAAAAAAAAACCCGAAATTAAAAAAAAAGAAAATAAATTTCCAGGGGAATGATGAGTAATTTTTTTTAAGGGAGTAGTAGGCCAAATGAGTTTGGGAACCTCTGAATTAGATAGTGCAGACTGTGTTCAAATTTAGGAAGGTAGAATTTTTTCCATAATGACAGAAGTACTTAAGGGGCTACTAAATTGACTATGTTAATATTGCTTTAAGGAGAGCATTGTTTTCACAATTAAAAAAAAATCCCTCCTCATTTTTGGTAACCAACATTACTATATTCTGCAATTTTTCTTATTTCGTATGAATTAATACTAGAATACTACATAAATTTAAAGAATTAATAAACACCATATTTATTGCCCTGGTGTAGTACCTTCCCCCTGACAAAAGTGAATAAATTAGAGGCTTTTCCACTTAGATCAGGGGTGAAGCAACAATGTCCATTAAACCTGAATTTTTAGCTATTGCAATAGTACAAGGAAAAGAGGGAATAAGCATGAGCAAAAATGACTCAAAATGATCACTTTTTACAATAAAATTACTAGAGACTCAACTAAAAACCGATTGAAACAATCAACAACTTCAATGAAAATGCACATAAACCCATCATACAAATCATCAGCATTTCTGTCTATTACAAACAAAATCTGGCAGAAAAGATAGAAAGAAAATTTCTATTTAAATGAATCATAGAAAAGTAATACTTGGGCATGTGCCTACCAAGACACACAAAGGAACTATGTGAACATAATTGGAAAACACCACACACAAATAAAGATACGTTAATATTGGGAAAAATATTAATTGCTGCTGGGTAACCCAAGTTGTCAATATAATAAAACTGGCAATGCTGCCTAAGTTAATTTACTTATTTAATGCCATATCACTCAAATTTATCAAAGGATTACTATATGGAACTGGAAAAGTGACAAAATCCATTTTGGAAGAACAACAAAAGAATATTGAGGAAATTAATGAAAAAAAATGAAAAAGAAGAGGGACTAGCAGTACCAGATCTCATACTATAATACAAAGCTAATAAACTATTCTATGTAATCATCAAAACAAGTTGGTACTGAGTAATAGATATGCTGATCAGTGGAACAGATATATAGAAGCAAAGGTCCCAGACTTGGGGCAAAAACTTACTACTGGGCAAACATTATTTGGAAAACTTGAAAGTAGTCTGGTAGAAAGTAGGTGTAGACCAACATCTCACATTATGTGGCAAGATATGCTCCAAATGAGTTGATAATTTAGCCACAAAGGGCAGTATCATAAGCAAATTAGAGGAGCATAAAAGAATTACCTGTCACATCTATGAATAGAGAAGAGTTCATGACCAAAGAAGAAATAGGTTCATGGTAGGTAAACTGCACAATTTTGATTATGTAAGATTAAAAAGGTTTTGTGCAAACAAAACCAAATATCTATCATGATAAGAAGAAACAGAAAATGGGTAGGGTAATGTGTGTGGATCTTCGCAGCAAATTTCTCTGGTAAAGGTCTTGTTTCTAATATATGTTGAATACTGAATCAGATTTATAAGAATAAGAGTCATCTCCCATTGATAAGTGGTCAAAAGATATGAATAGGAAGTTTTTAGAGGAAGAAATCCAAGCTATCAATGGCAATATTTTTTAAATGCTCTAAATCAGTGGTGGCAAACAGAAAAGGAACAATGCCACTACATGTTAACTTAGAAAACCAAAAATTAATATGATATATTAAATTTTATTTATTTTGTTAAACATTTCCCAATTACATTTCACCACCACCCAAGTTCAACACCTCTGCTCTAAATCACTAGAAAAATGCACACTAAAAAAACTCTGAGGTACTACTTCACATCTTTCAGATTGGTTAAGAGACGAAAATGGAAAATTAGAAATGCTGGAGTTGCTGTGGGAAAAACAGATGTTTTAATGAACTATTGTTAGAGCTACGAACTGGGCCATCCATTCCGTAACGCAAATTGGAAATGAAACTAACCTAAAAAGATATTAACTGTGCAATACCCTTTGAGGTATTGAGACTACTGCTAGGTCTAGACCCATAAAGAAAGCAAAGAAAGAGGAAAAAGGATCCGTATGTACAAAAATAAAACAACTCTTTAAACAGTGACAAAAAATGGGAAACTGAGTCCTCCTGACTCCAGGGCCGGTGCTCTATGTGGAAGGGCTAATCAAGCTATGGGAGCTGATGGTATATAAAAGACAAATTGATCACGCTTATCGAAATGCAAATAGAAGTATTTTTTCCTTCTCTCCCTCCTCCCTTCCTTTCTTTTCCTTTCATCCTCCCTCCCCATCTTTTCCTTCCTACTTCCCTCCCTTCTTCTCCCCTTTCTACCTATTTTCCTCCTTCCTTCAAACAAGGAGTCACTTCTGTCAGGTAGGGGGCCTAACTAGCAATAGACCAATGCCCACACCTTTGGAATTGTGTTTGGTTATTACTTTGATCAGAGTTCCCAACTCTTTCAAAATTGTTTGTTTTTAACCACATTATTGTCATTTTGTAAATTATGCTCCTAGTTGTGCTCATTTCACTCTACGTTATTTCATAAAGTCTTCTCAGGTTTCTCTGAAAGTATCTCCCTTATTTCTTAAAGCACAACAGTATCCCATCACATTATATACTGGAACTGAAATATTCCCCATTGATTGACAGCCCCTTAGTTTCCAATTCTTTGCCACCACAAAAAGAGCTATGAATTAATATTTTTGTACATCCTTAGAGTTTGTTTTGTTTAGGACAAATCCCTTCTTTAATCTATCCTCCCTTTAATTCTCCCCTTCTCCCTTCTCTGCTTTATTTCCCGTTTCCCTCTTGAGTAAAGAGGAAATCTCTACCCCCACCCCCTATTTGTATTCACCCTCTCTAAAATGAAATTCCAGGACCAGATGTGCTCTAAGGTCCCTTCCAGTTTTAAGTTCTCTGAAGATAGGGAAGATTTGTTTCTGTCTTTATATCAGAAGCATTTGACTTTTGCAATAATTTTGTTGTTGCTCAGTCATGTCTGACTCTTCATGACCCTATTTGGGGTTTTCTTGTCAAAGGCACTAAAGTGGTTTGCCATTTCCTTCTCTGGATAATTTTACAAATGAGGAACTGTGTCAAATGGTGTTTAAGTGACTTGTCTAGGGTCATACTGCTCTTATGTGTGTGAGGCTGCATTTTAATTAATGTCTTTCTGACTCCAAGTCCAGCCACTGTGCCACCAAGCTGCCCCTTGGCAGTAATAGTTATGCTTAATTTATATTTATTAAACTAAATCTGATTCAAACATGAATGTCAGAATTCATATAAATGTTTTTGTAATGGAATTGATCCGGGAGTTTCCTGGAGTTGTAGAAACTTGAGGTAACCTTAGGGACTTGAGCCCAGAGCCTCATCTGAGCACTTAACCTCTATAAGACTTTATGAGAGCCGTCTGTTCCTCTGATCCTCTGGGATCCCTTTGTTCCCTCATCTGTGATAGAAAATTGTTATTATGATGACAGAAAATTGTTAATATCAAATCTAATATGGATTGCCATAATATCTTAATCATCCTAATAATATCAGAATTCTAGTAATGTCCTTATATTCCTATCCTTAAGAGAATATTGAGGAGAGGATTGTGAAAAGGTAGCAGAGTAGGTCAGAAAATTCCAAACCCTCCAGATTTCCCCCACCAATGAAATAAAATAGCACCTCAGGGTAAACATAGAACAGTAAAAATAAGTAAGAGTAGGAACAGAACAGTGGTTCTCCTGAGACAATTGGAGAAGATCTGAGAAAAACAAATCGCAGGATGAGGTTTGGTTCCTGCAAAGAGTAAACACCTCCAGCCAGTTCCTCTTAAACAACAAGAGGTGAGCCCTGGGGTTAGCTGGGTGGTGGGGGCAGCCTCAGCCACAAGCACAGGAACTTTTGCCCCCAGGGCAATGATGGGATTTGGGTGTCTGAACAGGAGGAGACTCAGGGAACCTTTGTTGACAAGGACCATCAGACCCAGCTATGTGGCAGAGATACAGCCCTAGGTGAGAAGGAACCAGCACATGCCTGCCTAGTGAGTGCAGAAGCAATGGAGGTGAGGGGGGTCATAGAACACTAGCTGTGGGCACTTACTGGAGGCTGGAGGTCTCAGTTTTGGTTCCAGGCCATAGGGGAGAACTGAAGGAGAAGCTGCGGCCAGAGGCACCATCCCTCATACCTCAGGGCTAGAGGTGATTACAAAAAATAAACTGCTATAAATTCTGAAACCCTAGCTGAAGGATAAAATATGAGTAACAAGAAAAAAAAATGAAATATGGTGGCACCACAATTAGAATTACACAAGATCTAGTAGCAGAGACACTAAATGATGGCAGGTCTTGGAACACTATATATCAAAGAACAGAAGAACTGAAATTCCAGCTGAAATATACCCAGCAAAGCTAAAAATAATCCTAAATAAAAACAATGGATGTTTAATGAATTGTCATACTTTCAGGATTTTGTTTAAAAAAAATCTGAACTTAATAGATGATTTGACATACAAGAGGCAAGAGAAATATAAATTACATGCCAAAGACTCATTATAAGGGACTCAGTAAGAACAGACTATTTATCTTTTATATGAAGAAATGTAAAATGTATGATGAAGACTATTATTAATTGCAACAGCCACTCAGTTCAGTAGTCTAAGGGCCAGCTTTAGGCTGTATTCTTAGGAGGGACTGAAGAGACCAGAGGCGAGAGAAGCCTGCAGAAGCTATGTTTTATTTCCTCCCAGTGCTCCTTAAATACCCTAACGGCAACGTGATTCAAGTACAATCTCCTCATGTACAGGAAATGTAGATCAATGGAGGAGGGCTGAACCAGCCACATCAGCTGCTGCTCATCAAGCAAGCAGTCTTGTAGGAGACTTCCTTGTGAGCCAGCAACTGGGCTGTGACCCTCAGCACTTCCTTATCTCTTACAGGCACAGGGAGACCTGAAACCAAGAGGCCCCAAGGCAATCCCTGATTTCCCATGGGACAAAGGTGCTTTTGACTCTCATTGTCCTCTACAATTAATAATTGGTAGTTCATCAGAACGATTGGGGTAGACCTGAATATGATATGATTTTAAAAAGTAAAACCATTTAGGAACAACTAAAAAGAGTATATGTGGGGGCAAAGCCAAGATGGCAGTGTAGAAGCAGCAAGGTTTTGCAGCTCGCACATAGTCACCTCAAATACTCATAAAATATGACTCTAAACAAATTTTAGGGCTCCAAAACTCACATAAAAATACAGAAAAACACATCTCCCACTGAAGGCAGCTTGGCAAGAAGGGCTCAGTGCAGCAAGCTGGAAGCCGAAACCAGCCCAACCTAAAACCATGGCTTGGCCCCGGGGCGGCCCGGAGGAGCTGCAGCTGGAGCTTCAGGAGAGTGTATCAGTGGTAGCTGTGGCAGTTTCCAGAATTATCAAGCTATAAGAAACAAGGACTTAGAGAAAGGTCAATGGATCTCAGCTAAATTTGGGAGAGAAAAGCAGTCTGGCCAAACTGCCTCCAGGGCAAGGAAGCGGCAGAAGTGACGGCCCTGCAGCCACCTCTACATGGCTGCTTCAGAGCTCCTGGCCTGAAAACTGCAGGGGGGCCAAGCGATCATTCAGAGGCTAAGTGCTCTTGTGTTGAGTGGCCTGGATCTGGATCGTGGTCTTGGGTGGTGGTCCGGGGTGTGTTTTCAGTGAGTCAAAGCTGGTGGGGGCTGCAGCAGCCTCCCAATAACTCCAGCAGCTGTGAA
>CM053582.1:172048031-172074763 GCA_028627135.1 Pseudochirops cupreus
GATTGATCTGATACAGAAGAAACAAAAGTGGGTTACACAGGTAGTGCTGGAACCTTATTCTCATTGGAAATGGGTTAAAGAGGGAACATATATATATTTATAAAGGCATAAAAGAGATTGAGGGGATAGGGTGGGGGGTGAGAAAAAGGGAGGGACCCTTAGAGGGGTGGGAGGCTAAAAAATAAGAGGGCAAGGTAGTCGATAGAAGTAAAGCAGAGGAGTGAGGATGGATAAGGTAAATAGGGTGAGAAGGCTAGTGAGGAAAAATGGGAAGGAAGGAAGTCCACAATAAGTAATCATAGCTTAGAATGTGAATGGGCTGAATTTACCATGAAACAGAAATGGAGAGCAGATTAAAAAGCTGAATTCAACATTATGTTGATTTCATGAAACACAATAAAAACGAGAGATGCGCAGTAAGATAAAATGAAGGGGCCACTGCCGCCGCCCAGAGACCGCTGAAACCCCCGTCCCTCCGTCTGCCGCCGCCACTCACGCCGGGCACAGAACACTCAGTCACGGATAAAAATGAGCTGGTGCAGAAGGCCAAATGGGCTGAGCAGGCTGAGAGATACGATGACACGGCAGCCTGCGTGAAGTCTGTAACTGAGCAAGGAGCTGAATTGTCCAATGAGGAGAGGAATCTTCTCTCTGTTGCTTACAAAAACGTCGTAGGGGCCCGAAGGCCATCTTGGAGGGTTGTTTCAAGTGTTGAGCAAAAGACGGAAGGTGCTGAGAAAAAACAGCAGATGGCCCGAGAACGCAGAGAGAAGATTGAGACCGAACTAAGAGGTATCTGCAATGATGCACTGTCTCCGCTGGAAAAGTTCTTGGTTCTTAATGCTTCACAAGCAGAAAGCAAAGTTTTCTATTTGAAAACGAAGGGAGACTACTACCGTTATTTGGCTGAGGTTGCTGCTGGTGACGACAAGAAAGGAATAGTGGATCAATCACAACAAGCGTATCAAGAAGCATTTGAAATCAGCAAAAAGGAGATGCAACCAACGCATCCCAAACGACTGGGTCTGGCCTTGAACTTCTCTGTGTTCTGTTATGAGATCCTGAACCCTCCAGAGAAAGCCTGCTCCCTTGCAAAGACAGCTTTTGATGAAGCCATTGCTGCACTTGATACATTAAGCGAAGATCATACAAAGACAGCACACTAACAATGCAGTTACTGAGAGACAGCTTGACATTGTGGACATCGGACACCCAAGGAGACGAAGCTGGAGCAGGAGAAGGAGGGCAGAATTAACCGGCCTTCCAACTTTTGTCTGCCTCGTTCTAAAATTTACACAGCAGACCATTTGTCATCCACGCCGTCCCACAAATACTTTTTGTTTACGATTTATGACAGGTTTATGTTACTTCTGTTTGGATTTCTATATTTCCCATGTGGTTTTTATGTTTAACATTTGGGGAGTTATCTGTTTTCATCTGAGGTGGCCAATATGGGGATATGGAATTTTTATACACGTTTTACATGTTCGTCATAGTACTTTTGGTACATTGTGGTTTCACAAGGCCAGTGTTAAAACAGCTTCCATGTCTAAGCAAAGAAAACTGCCCACATATTGGTCTGTCATGGTGGTGGTGGTGGGGGGGGGGGATAAAGGGACAACTGGTTCCAGCCACAGGCGTAGTTATTGTGGGTACTCCAGGGTTGGAGCACTCACAGCTGTGGTAGAAACAGATGTCCCATAGATATTACATGTCATTTCATGTGTATCTGTGGAATACACAATCTCAGCGTGTACACCTTTACGATTGCAGTTGCAAAAGTGTTCCTTAAGACAAAGTTTTAAGCCAGTCAATTTGCTCTGGAGAAGGGCAGAAACGGTTCACATTCCGCCATTTGTGAAGTCACCTGCTGTTCGCTTTCGTTATTTTTGCTACCCTCACTTTATTTGTGTTTAAATGGCTTGGGCGACCTAAGAACAAGTGTGCGAGTAAAGATGCAGCAAAAAGGAGCTGCTTGATATTCATAAAGTCACTGTATATCAAGCACAGCAGTGAAACAGAAAACCCATGTACTTAACTTTTTTTAGGTTTTTTGCTTTTGTGATTTTTTTGATACTTGCCTAACATGCATGTGCTGTAAAAATAGTTAACAGGGAAATAACTTGAGATGATGGCTAGCTTTGTTTAATGTCTTATGAAATTTTCATGAACAATCCAAGCATAATTGTTAAGAACATGTGTATTAAGTTGATGTAAGTGGAATAAAAGTTTTATGAATGGAAAAAAAAATAAATTGTTTTAATCTTGATGCTTTTAATAGTTTTTTCTTGAGCTGGGGATTTCAGAATTTGACTATGATATTCTTATGAGTTTTCCTCATAGGATCTCTTTTAAGTGGTGATGGATAGTTTCTTCTCTTTTTACTTTCTCCTTTTGTTCTAATGATTCAGGACAATTTTCTTTAATTATTTCTTTTATTAATTTATCGAGATTTTTTTAATCATAATTTTCAGTTAGTCCAATTATTTATGTTTTCTCTTCTTGATCCATTCTCCAAATCTGTTGTTTTTCTTATAAGATGTTTCACTTTCTCATCTATCGTTTCATTATTCACATTTAGTTTAATCATTTCTTGATCTCTTATAATTTTACTGGCTTCACTTTGCCCAATTCTAATTTTCAAGGTGTCATTTTCTTCCTTAAGATTCTGGATCTCCTTTTCTAGTTGGCTGACTTTCCTTCCATATCCTTCTTGTCTTTTTTGTATTATTATTTTCTTTTTTAGTCTTTCCTCCATCTCTATCTGATTTTTAAAGTCTTTTTAAAGGTCTTCTATAAATTCTTTTTGGAGAAGTGACCATTTGACATTACTCTTTGTGGGTTTCTTTACTTCAATTTCCTCCTCTGAAGATGAACCCTGGTCATCTCTATTCCCAAAACAGGTATCTGTCTATTTCTTCTACTCAACCTATTCATTTTTTGTTTTTTTGTGGTTACAGATTATGTATTTGTAGTCACCTCTAGCCCTGGGGCATGGGGAATGGTGCCTCTTGCCCCAGATCTTCAGTTCTTCCCTCTAGCCTGAAAGCAAAGCCAAACCTTTAATCTCCTTAAGTGTCCACAGCCAGGGGCTTTCTGCCTCACTGCTTCTGCACTCACTGGGTGTGTGCTGGTTCTTTCTTTACCCTGCGGCTCTTCGCAGCACAGCTGGGTCTGGCATTCCTGGTCAGGAGAGAGTCCCTTCTTCTTCCTGGGCTCAGCCACTCAACTCCCCTCACTATCCCAGGGGTAAAATTTCTAGTGGTTGGGACCGAGGCAGCCTCTCAAACCAACTAACCCCAGGGCTTGTTGCTTGTTGTTTAAGAGGCTTGCAGCTTGTTGTTAAAACAGAACCTAGTCTGGAGGTGTTTACTTTTTACAGGGATCAAATCTGTCCTGGGATTTTTCTTCTCATCTTCTCAAATTATCCCAGGATCCCAGTAATGCCCCTGTTCTTATTTATCTCCATCGATACTTTGTTCACCCTAAGATGCTATTTTAACTCGTGGGAAAGGTCTTGAGAGTTTGGAATTTTCTGACCCACTCCACCATCTTCCCAGAATCCTCTCCATAATAGGATCCTAAGGTGTTTGTTTTTCCAATTTACTTTTTGCCCATTGTGGTTGCCTATTTCCTGGCTTTTAAAATGGATCTTTTCTTCTGGGGTACAGAGGGCTCTGACCCATCTTTCTTATGCTGAGAGTTAGGGGCCTGATTATTACCTTTGTGTGCTGCGGCCTCTGAGGCCAAGACCAGGACTTTCAGCTTTTCCTGGGGTTACACTGAAGCTCAGTGTGAGGTGTAGGGGAGGGGTGATCTGGCCACCTCAGGATTCCACCTCCACCCCTTGGGCTAGAACTCAGACAGGCTCAGTCGCTGGTGGCTGGGGCCATGCTAGTGTCTGCAGATTTCTCCGGCTATGCAAAAGCACACCTGGGGTTCTGTTATTAGTGCTTGCTGGCTCTACCCCCTTATGTTTCAGGAAACTGGTAGGCTAAGATGGGGCTTGCTGGGATGCCTTCTGCCCTGGACTTTAGCCTCAGCACAGCCACAGCCACACCCTTCCTCGAGGACTCCCAAGCCTCCAGCTGGTCCCACTATTTCAGGATTTTACGTAATATTCTCTGGGTTTTTCTGGGTCAGAGAGGGAGATGACAGCTGTGGTTTACTCGGCCATCTTGGCTCCCTGAAGTTCAGGTTTGTTAAATATCCAGACCATGGGCTGCTAGCCCCAGGAGTAGCTGCTGCTACAAGGCCTACACTTGTCCTTTACCCAGCTCTGACAGATCCCCATCCTGCAGTGAAGGGTCTGGGAATCACCCCTGAGGTGGGTGAGTCAATTTGCCCAAGCTCACTCAGGCTCTGCTATGATTGGGTCTGTGGGGTGCAGCCCCTAAGCTCCCCTGCCTGGCACAACACATCTGACCTGTTCTCACTATTCTGGGCTGGAAATCTGCCACACTCCATCTTCCAGTGGATTCTGCCACTCTAAAATCCATTGACTACCTACTTTCATTCTGTCATCTTGGCACCTTGACTTTGTTTAAATGTTTCTTGCCTCATTCATTGGCTTCTATTTGGTCCTTTCTTATTTTCAGGGAGTTTGATGCTTGTGTAAGGTTTTATACCTCTTGTTTTGAGCTATTAATTGCCTATTCAATTCTTTCTTCCATAGCTCTTTTTTTCTTAGTTTTCCTCTATTCTCATTTGGTTTTTAAAATCACTTTTTAGCATTTTAAAATTTCTTGCTTTATCTCTTCCAGGAATTCTAGCTGAATTAGTGTCTAAGCTGTGTTTTTGAGGCTTTGTTTGTAGATATTTTTAAACTAGAGTAATTTTGTTCTTCCCCATCACTAGAACTTTTTTTGGTGGGATTCTATTTTGTTTACCTATCCTTTTAGCCTCTTTCCAGATTTTATGTTATGGTTAGGCATGGGACACTTCTGAAGGGAATATCTGGTCTGCACTTGTCTCTTGCATTTCTCTTATGTTCATAGCTCAGTTGGTGGACCTGAAAATTTTCAATGCATCCAAAGTGATATGGTGTGGTGGTCTGGGGTAAAATTATGCTCAGTTCTGGTGGTCCAAGTTCTGCAAGTTCCTGATCCAGGTTTGGGTCTGTTGCCTGGTCCTTAGAAGTTTAAATAGACTACTATTGGACTCAGCCCTTATTAACCCACTGGGAGGAATTAGGGTTCCTAATTACTTGGTTTTTCTACCTACAGGCTTCAGCCTGGGCTTGAGGCTAGAAATGAGTTCATCTTCTGCTCTTGGGATCAGTCACACAGATACTGTTTACTTAGGGCTCAGTACACTACAACCTCTGTGGCCACTCCCTTCTGCCATTTCTGGATGAAGGTTCCCTCCTTAGTCCACCTTGGATCTGTGACCAAAAACAGCAGTGGAAGACAGACCTTCCAGATGGCACCTGTTCTGGTACCCTAATTCAGGGATACTGTGGGCTATCTTCTTGATCTGGTTCCTAGTCTCAGTCCTTCTTTATTCCCTGGGCACTGAAGTGCTCCACATGAAACATGCTCCTGGACACTCAATTCCAGGAGCATGCTGCTTGCCAACCTCTGTCTTCCCTAAGCCAACTTAGACAGGAAAAAAAAAGTCTTGCTGTGTCTTTTTCTTGGATTTCTAACAGAAATTTGGTGTAGTGCATTTTCTAGCTTTGTGGAGGCTCAGTCGGGGAGCTAGGTTGTCCTTTCTGTTACCTCGCTATCTTGATTCCTCCTACTTCCCCATCCACCATGGATCTTTAATCATCCTTCTTCATTGTCTTGTAAACTGCCTGTAAATATCTTAGAGCCCAAATAATCCTAAAACAAATCATCTCTTGACTCTTCTCCCTTTTTACTGTCAAACTTCATCTGAATGCTATTCATATTTAATACCTCCATTCCCTCACTACACATTCTCTCACTCTGCCCCTTTACTCAAACTGACCACAGTCAGATCCAGATGACCTTTTCTTCCTTCTTCTTCTAGACCTTTATGCAATAGAGACTATTCCCTTAAGTGTTCACTTCTCCCTTTTTTTGAGTTATCACTGTCCTGCTTTTCATTCCATATGTTAAAATTCACTTCTTTCACCAGTTTCTTGACCAATACTTAATGTGGGTTCTCTCCATAGATTTCTGGTTTTGGCCTGCTCCTCTGCTCTCTATAAACTCTGTTCCTTGGCAATATAATTCACCTACCTGGTCTCAACTACCACCTCCATGCAGATATCATCAGAATCTTTATCTTTGGTTCTAATTTCTCCTGTGGGTTCTAGACCCACATCTCCAATTGTCTACAGAACACCTCCATGAGGATCTCACCATCCCCTTAAGTTTAACCTAAGCAAAAGTCAAATTTATTCCCTTTCCTCAAAAATTTGCTCTTCCTTGTCAGTGACACCACCATCACTGAGTCCCTGATTAGAACTCAGAAGCCTGACTCTTTTTTCTCCTACATTTCTAACATCCAACCAGTTACCAAAAGCCCTGCTAAATCTCCTTTCATAAGATATCACATCTCAGGTAGACAGCAAATTTTTCCTACTCAACAAGTATTATTATGACTTATTATGAATAAAGCATGACAGGCACTGGGAATATAGACAAATGAAAATCAATTTCTCCCCTCAAGGACGTTCTTGAAGGAAATAAATAAATTAATAGATTAATAAATAGAAAACACTAACCACTGTGGGGGTTGGGTTGTAAATCAGGAAAGGCTTCCCTGGGAGGTGGTAAATGAGCTTAATTTTAAAAAGCTAATTATTTAAAAATATAATTAAATTTTATTTTCAAATAAAGATCCACCTTCCCTCCCTCCTAGCTTACATTTCTTCCACTCCCCTACTGAGAAAGGAAAAAAAATCTGTTGCAAGGATGTATAGTTAAACAAAACAAATTGTCACACAGGCCATGTCCAAAATGTCTCACTCAGTCTGCACATTAAGACCATCAACCCTCTATCTGGAGGTGGGTAACATGTTTCATCTAAGTCCTCTGGAATTCTGGTTGGTCATGGTATTGATCAGTTCCCAAGGGAATATATATCACGCATAGGAAATGGGCTGTGTGAAGGCACAGGAGTAAGAGTGGTATGCTGAGTTCAGAGAATAGCAAACAGACTAGTTTAGTTGGCATTTCATTTACATGGAGAATAATGTGAAGTAAGTCTAAAAAGTTAAGCTAAGGTCATTTCAAGGTGAGAAAGCCATTAAACCTCTGAACACAAATGATAAAGTCTAGACCCTTAAGACCACAGCAAATAGTAAAACATGAAATTTAGGCTAAAATGAGCTAGCTGTACTCCCTAGCCAGCTATGTTTATTGAAAAATATAAAGTGAATAGAAATCCCAAGATATTCGAATAAAGTGAGCATCCCTTTAAGTTTGAAAGAGATTTAAGGACAAGCATTTTGTACAGGAGAAAGTTTACTTTGAATTTGGTACTGTGACAGTTAGTGCAAAATGGACCTAAGTCAGAAGTGCCAATCTCTTCAAGAAAAGTTTGATGAACGTCAATATGTTGCTCTATAATTGGGTGAGGTAAACTAAGTTATGTTTTTGCACAATTCTAATCATGCCTTTCTACAAAATGTCCTATGGTGTTTCTATCAAAGGCTTGATTTAATTAGATGTCTAAAAGCAGTGTGCCATTTTCTTATGTTGTTTTCATCTTTCCATCCTTTTGTTTTTCATCATTCATACCAATGCCCCTAATAGAAAGCTAAAACAAGGTGACAGCGTCCAAAATTTTACTCAAATATCAAGATAGGGCAGTTAGGTGGTCCAGTGGCTACAACAGCAGGTAAAGTGTCAGAAAGACCTAAGTTCAAATCTGGCCTCAGGCACTTACTAGCTGTGAGATCCTGGGCAAGTCACTCTTTGCCTCAGTTTCCTCATCTATACAATGAGCTGGAGAAGGAAATGGCAAACCACTCCAGTATTTTTGCAAATGGGGTCACGAAGAGTTGGACATGACTTAAACAACTTAACAACAGAGAGATTCTCCAAGTCAAGAAAACTTGGATTTAAGTACTGCCTCTGACACACAGTAGCTGTGTTGTAACCATGAGCCAATCCCTCAACCTTCTCATTTGCCTCAAGCTACTCTCTTAAGACTACAAAACAGAAGAAACTGGCTATCTGCATGGGAGATTACTATAGTATTGAAATCATAGGCAGGGCTAAAAAAACACCAGCAACAAATCTAAACCAAAAGGACATCCCACAACTATAATCACACTTTTTCAAAAGGAGTTTTCAGATATTTCATGGAAACTCATTACCACAGTAAAAGAAAACAAAACCACTATATTATTCAGACATGACACAATATTCCACAATTCTATGTATGTCATGAAAAAGGATTTATGTAACTTACCTTGGACCCTACAGAGCAAAATGATAAAGGACATTTCATTGTCTTAAATTTTTAAATGGAGATAGGACAAACAACTTATATTTCTGCCTGACATAAGAAAACTATCTTCGTAAAATTCTCGGGCAGTAATCTTGTTTTGGTTTGTGGTTCCAAGGACCCTAGTGAATTTCATAATTTTTTAGAACTGCTCCAGAGATCACATGAATTTATGAGACTGGATCTATGCTGAAGTGGCTCTCAAACATCAAGCCAGTCTTTGAGCAGCCCCTTTCTCCCCCTGTGGTTTTCTGGACCAGGAATAATTCATGACCAATTCAGACTTCCTTAACATTTGTGCTTCAACTGATACATGAATTCCCCCATAGATGAAGTGATATTCAAATCAGGAGGAAAAGAAATTTTTACTTTGCTGCACATTTCATCTTTTCAATACCTCAATGCTTTGCCAACCAAATACTTAATGAAAGATAAATTCTTCCTTCATGTAGTCAAGTCTTCTCACTTTCAATGACCTTCAAAATACAAGTTTAATTGATGTTTTTTTTCATTTTATAAATTGTTACAAAAATTTTATATCTTGGTTAGCTATTCCTTTCCTTCAGACTTTACCATGAACATTTAGAACATAATCACAATTAGAACAAAATTTCTCCATTACTTCCACAGTGAAATAGCTTTTTAAAAACACTTTCTCAAATGGTCAAATTCTTCCATGAATTTCTCCACAGACAAAATGCCAAAGCTCTCTAAAGACATATGGCTGGATCCAGGGGACATTTGGAAGTGATGAAGAAAATACTGGTTAATTCTAGTATGTGATTTTAAGCAGTACTTATTGCCAAAGTAGCGTTACTGTTTCAATGTTTGTCAACTGGAGAGATACGCACCTGAATTCACCAGAGGTTCTGTATAGTTCCAATGGTATAGCTGCAACTTATAAACAGGTAATGCAATTTAGTTTTCATTGGAGTAGAATCTGTCCATCCTTATTAGCTTATGCTAATTAATGGTTATCCATTAATATAAGTTCTAATTATAAAGTACAAATTTAATCACTTACGATTAAAAAAAGAATTTAGTGACAAAAATTTTTTAGGTGTCAAGTACCTACATACAACATGGTAGGGTCATATACAAAGATAAAAAGACATGGTATTATTTGTTAAAATCAAGAAGTGAATTTGCTTATGTGTATTAGAGCCATTTTTACCAATGATGTGTACTGACCACCAGGACATGTCTAATTTCACAGAATCAGTATCTGAGGGTTGGACTGGACTTTGGCAGCCACCTAGTCCAGTCACACACAAAGGAATCACCACTATGACATACCCAACAAGTGGTCGTCCAGTCCTTTCTTGAGGCAAGCCATTTTACTTTTACACAATTCTGGTACTCAGTTTCTCCTGATAGTGAACTTTTGCAATTTCAATCTATTACTCCCAGTTCTGCCCTCTGTGACTAAAAAGAATAAGTTTTATTCCTCTTCCATATGACAACACTTCAAATTCTTGGAAGAGAGATACCTCATAATGCCTAAATTTTCATTTCTCCTATACCAGTTCCTTTAAATGATCCTCATTTGGCAGGGGAAAATGGTCCTCCATCATCCCGATTGCCTTTCTCTGGCCACTCAACTAAATACAACACTCAAGATGAGGTCTGACAAGCACATAAAGAGTGAAATAATCATCTCCCTATCCCTGGAAATTAGGTCCCTTCTAATGAAGTCCAAAGAGACAGCTAGGTGGTGCAGTGGATAGAGCACTGGGCCTGGAAGCCGAAAGACCTCAGTCCAAAATTGGTCTCAGATACTTATTAGCTGTGTGACCCTAGACAAGTCGCTTAACCTTTCCTAATCTAGTGGAGAAGAAAATGGCAAATGACCCAAGAAAACCCCATGGACAGCATTGGTGTGTTATGGTCCATGGAGTCACAAAGTCATGTCATACTGGACATAACAAAGTCCAAAATTATATTAACTTTTCAGGCTACCACATCACAATTCCTACTGATCTTACAGTCCAACAAAACTCCAAGATCCTTTTTTAGAACAATTGCTAACATTCCTCTACCTGATAGTTGTGTAGTTGAATTTTTGTTGTCCAAGTATAACACTTTCTATTTATCTCCATTGAATTTTATTTTATTTGGTTCATCCTAATGCTCTAGCCCGGGGAGGGGAACCTGTGGCCTCGAGACCACATGTGGCCCTCTTGGTCTTCAAGCACAACCCTTTGACTGAATACAAATTTCAAAGAACAAATCCCCTTAATAAAAAGATTTGTTCTGCAAAACTTGGATTCAGTCAGCCTCATTCAAGAACCTAGAAGCCCACAGACTGCTTACCCCTGCTCTACTCTTTCAAGGTCCTTCTGTTTTTTTTTTTTTAATTATTACAGTGTTAGACATCCTTCCTAGATCTGTACCAGCTGCAAATCTGTACCATCTCTTTAATAATTTCTCCTAAAATTTTCTCTGAAACTTAAGTCAATCTCCTTGGTCAATAGCTGGTAGTTCCATTTGTTGTCACATTAGAGAATGATGGAGAAATGGTATTAAGACCATACTGTCTGCTTTTTGGAGGGCAATTGGGGTTAATAACGTGACTTGCCCAAGGGCACATGGCTAGTAAGTGTGTTGAGTGTCTGAGGCCAAATTTGAACTCAGGTCCTCCTGACTCCAGGGCCAGTGCTCTATTCATTGCATCACCTAGCCGCCACCAAGACCACATTTTCTAACCTCAATAGATTTCATTTCAAAATAAAATATATAACATGAATAAAGTCATTGCCACAACATTTGTCCTTCTTACAGGATGGCTAGGAGTTGTTTTTTTTTTTACTTCATTTAAGATATAACACAACAAACCTAGCACAAGAGATTTTATTCAAGTTCAAAAACTGTTTCATAGTAGGACACCAAAATTTCTTGGATAAGAGGAAGTCTTTTGTATTACATTTTTTTATTTTGCAAGAAAATAAATTATACAACTTAAAAAATAAAATTTAAAAATTAAGCAGTACATCAAAATAGTTCAGCCGACTGCCATACGGAAACTGCTACCATTCAAAATTGTACAGCATTATTATCTCAGTATGTAGTGGCACACATTCAATATTGTAAATACCATACATAGATAGATTACAACCTAGAAACTCAAGTTTTTTCAACACTCCAGACTACAAATAATGTATATGACAGGAAAGCTCTCATGTACTGTTTATTTCACAAACATGACCTTGGAAAAATTTACAAGATAGCATCCCAGTCATTTACATGAAAATAGAAAAAAAAACACAGTTTGAGTTTAAGTTAGTAAATCTTTCTGTAAAACTATCAAATCTCTCGCCCAAATTGAATTGTTAAAATTTGCACTTTACAGGAAAAATAACATCCTAATGCAAAAGGTTTTCTGACTATTCAGTTCATATTTCTACTAAATTTTACATATTAAGGTGAAAACAAGAAAGCTAATATTTGTTCATTTTACTCATGCTCAAAACAAGCAAGAGATACACAGGTCAACAAACATGAAGGAGACCAACCACCTGTGTAATGAAAAATATGGAAGACTTGAGAATTTATATGAAGATCTTCATTAAATCATTGGAAAGGAAAAAGATTCTAATATTTTTCTCACTGAAACTCATAGAAATGTGATTTACAGTCTGTCACATTTTTATTTGGTCAATTTTGTCTCACATCCATTCACTATGGCAGTGTATGTGGCAACATTTATCTAAACTTTCTAGATGCAGCACCTGTATAAGCTAGGTCTTTGGAGATAAATATTCAAAGCTAAAATTAAGCTTTAAAAGTGCACTGTTGCCATATTGCAAATGAAGAACATCTTTCATTTTATCTGTGAATACTCTTCTCACAAATAACACTTTATTTCAGTTATCTCCCCTAGCCCAGATAACACTAGCTTTAAGTGCATATAGGTGAAACTGACCTGATGAAGGATGCTAAACGTGATTCTGCATCTTTAGCAAGCTGCTGGTGTCATTTGTCTATTTTTTTAACATAGCAAATTTGTAGTCAAAACATAGTTAAATAAAATTGAACAATGTTATAGGCACCTTGTTAATGGTTTCCACAAACACTGAAAAGTAGTCAGATAACTTAATGGTTATTAATTTTGTATATATACCAGAAAATTGACAGTAACTACAATGCTACAGTATTTGTTCCTGTTTGGATGCGCAAAATATAATTAGGACATAATTAGCTATGAAACAAAATTTTACAAAATTTAATAGAAAAGTCTGCTATGGGCTTAGAGCTACCCACTTTTGTATTTTGCTTGTCTTGCAGGTCAACATAACATGGCTCTCATTCTTAAGTTAAATGACAGAAAGATTAGGAATTTTTAAAAAGTGCTCAAGACAATTATGGCAGAAAGACCTTAAACTTTCAAAGTGGCATGTCAATTTTACCCAATTATTTCCTATTCTGGCATTCTTGTATTACAAGTAAATGTGCCAATATCAAAAGTTTTGTTACACATAAAGTCACCATTATTATTACAAATTTTATTTTTCCAAATTTCATCCATTGTTAGCCTTAATGTAGCTAGAAAATAATATACATTAATTTTAGTTCGATTCAGAACATTTCTGGGCTAACATTTTTGACACTTCCAAACTACCTTAACAAGTGAACTGCAACATTTTAACTCTTTAAACAAAAAATTCCAATTTCCTATGAGCTTCAGCACGGGCATAAGACTATGAACAGCAAAACTTTAATCTAAGTTTTTATTTGCTTTCTTTCCTTAATAGCAGCTACCTCCAACAACATTTTGGGAGTTGGGAATTTAGTCTATAAAATGTTCTTGAATGCATGCTGCTAATTCTATAATACTGTACTCCTTTCAGTGCTGCAGCATTTCATTTCCTACTCTCTTCATCAAAATCATATTTGTTTATGAAAAAGTCTGATATTTTATATCACACAGTATATAAAATAATTATTTGCAAGAAAAATTGAAACTTGCACCACAATGAATAAAAATCCAACTTGAGCTTTTCTTTCCCAATGGGGAATATTTTTTCCCGTTTTCTTTTTAAATTATTACTTATGTCCCCAAGTCCAAAGAACTCTATTACTCTGGGCATCAGGGTACCAGCAACCATGAAGTTACTACTTTGGACTGACAGAAAAAAAACAAAAGGTAATTGCTGCCATCTGAACATCTTAAAATGTTAATTTTTCATATATAAGCAAGTTTGCCGCTCATACTATGGTTGTATCAATTCTGCTTCTTTGTTTATGTGTCATCCTATGATGATGATGCTTCTCTTATTTCCCACCTCAAGGTGATTTACAGGTCTTTAAAAAAAGTAGCTTCCTTATCTCCCTTCCTCCCCCCAACAGGTATTCTGGGCTATAAAAAACCAAAATGTTACTAATATAAAAATGAAAAAAAATCAATCATGTAAATGTGTCACATTCCAAGTAGGAGGTTTTTGTATTGTTTTTAATGCACTTATCAGATATCTGAAACATAAATATTAATTGTATGTAGCAGATATTTGGATCACAAATATTAACTGTACCACCAAACACATTTAACATATTCATTTTACTACTGCAGGCCCTGAAAAGTAACTGTAACAATATTTTTTTAAACAAATAAAGCAACTATCTCATTCACTTCTTCAAAAAGTTTTGTTAAACTACTTGGCCAAATAGACAAAAATATCCATGCCACTTTATGGCAAACAAAGAAGAGACTGATCTCCTTCCTAAAGGAAGCCAAGATTTAAAGGATGGAAATATTTTACATCACCTGTGTATCATTATAATCCAGTTACCACACAGTGAAGCACTATTTAAGCCAACAAGTTGCTACTGTAACAAAGGCATATCTTTTCAACAGGGATGTATGTCTCTCCCATGTTATACAAAACAGCTCACCAGAGGTACATTACGCTGTTATCACAAAAATAACTGGAAGTGCTGTTTTTAGTCCTACTTGTATTTAAAAAACAAAAATAACAGCAGGTCGTCAGTGCATGAACATCTGCAGATCATTCCTTGTGCAAGTACTGTTTATCTTTTAAATAAAAAAGGAAGTAAAAGGAAAAAAAAAGAATACCCTTCCCCAGAACCTCTCCCACCTCCACTCCTAAAAACCTGTAATCTTCCTGGTGGGTATAAATGAAATCAACTTTAGAAAGCTCACAATGGGCTCTTCATGAATGCAAGTTTCCCCACAAAACAGCATGCTGTTAAAAGTGTGCAACATGAAGGGAGTGCCATCATGCTAGCTGATGAATTGGCAAAACATAGTCCTTTCTGTAAGGTAAGGCAGAAATTTTGATATTTATGTAATAAAAATCCAAATGAGTTCATCTCCAGCACACACTGTTGTAACTGTCTGCCCAAGCACACCTCTCATCTGGGTTTTCCGCTTCTTCCACAGTCTTCAAAATTATGCCATGTATATGAAAGTGTTGATATCTGACTCATCTCTTCTGATATACTTGTGCTCTATAAGCCACTCAATTTGCTCTTTTATCATTTTCTTTTGTGGTAAGAACATATTTTTCAAAATTTCTACTAGTTCAGTCTGTAGTTGAGCATTACTAATTTTCTTTCTCATTTTCATTATTTGGATGATAGCCTCCTAAAAATAAAATGATAGCTTACTTAAGTATTAGGATGTATTTTGACATAAGAAAAAACCAAAGCAGAACCTTCTCAAGGAAAATAAAATTGATTAAGAAATAGTTTTTATGAATTTCATCATCTAGGATGATATATCACCAGAGGAGTATAGGTAAGACAAGTCTAATTTATATAGGAGACCTATTTTTTCTATCTACACAATCTAGGAGAGAACACATAGTCTGAACAGTATGATCCCATAAATATTATTGTTAAATCAGAAGATGTGTGTAACTTCTATCTTGATGGAGGGATGGTCTAAATCCATGAAGTCACAGATGCACAAAAATATGTAGGTCCAGAAGAAATGTATTTCAAATTAGGAATCCATGATGTAAGAAGCTAATGGTAAATCTTACAGCACACTGCTATTATCCTGACTCCCTTCCTCAATTTATTAGGATTTTCAGCCAAACAGCAGAAAAGGGAAAGCCCTAGCTGTGGCAGCCTCCTCCCCATTCTCAGCTCCTCAGCTCTGGGTCGTTACTTTCAGCAGTCTCTCTATTCCTCTATCTAGAAGGCTTAAGGCTTTAGGAAAAATAACTTAGCAAAAGTTATTTTATAAAATCAAGAATTAGACAAAATGTCTACCTAAAACCATTACTTCAAAATTTAGTCATTTCTGTCCACATTACATACCTGGGTTCTTAATATTCTTAGCTGAACTATTCCTTCATTCTCTTCTTCTCTCATTCTTTCTGTGGTGAGTTGCAACCGTCCAATCAAGTTAATTTTACCTCTTTTCTGAACTTTAGCATTTTTTCTGCAAAGGCCATATAAGCGACATTAATAACAAAAAGTATTTTACAGCAGCAAATAATGACAAATGGAAGAAAATACAATAATATGACTGGAATACTCAACTATTTTAAAAACTCTGTAGCAATATATAATTTGTTAATGTAATCATACAATATTAGATTTGGAAGGAACCTCTGAGATCATCTAGTCCAAAGTCCTCATTGTATAGATGAGAAAAGTAAAGTTCAAAGTAGTACCACAATTTGTCCAAGGGGTACACATTCATTAAGTGGATCTTGAGTCTAAATTTTTTGATATATATATACACATAACATTCTTAGGCTTGTTGTTGATAGGACCATAGATTTGGACCTGGAAAGGACCTCAGGTCATCTAGTGCAGTGCCCCCATTTTACAGGTGGAGAAATTGAGGCACAAAGTGACTTGCCCAAAGGTACTCTCATTCTAAACCTATTCAGCTTTCCCCTGCCTCATGGGGTTTCCTAGAAGGTGGTCCTGGGACATTGTGCTAAAATGACACTAAACTGAGAGTCACCAAATAAATGTAAAGTAAAAAGTTGAGGGGCAGCTAGGTGGCGCAGTGCATAGAGCACTGGACCTAGAGTCAGGTTCAAATCTGGCCTCAGACACTTAACACTTACTAGCCGTGTGACCTTGGGCAAGTCACAGAACCAAAAATAGGTAAGATTAGGTAAGAAAAATAGGTAAGGTTAGGTAAGAAAACCCTTTCTGTTTTAGATCTATCACCCTATTAGCTATGTGCAAATCACATGACCTTTCTGGGCCTCTGTTTCCTTATCTGTAAAATGAGGAGGTAGAAAATGTGACTTTTGGGATCCTTTCTTGTACTAGATGTATAATCTTACTGATGTATGACTAAGGGCAAATTAAATAATCTCATAGTCCTCTAGGTCATTCTATAAAACTAAGTTGCAAATCAGGTAGAGGACATGTCTCTAACACAATAAGGGCATGAGTCTAGATACAAACACATATCATATTACTCTCCTAAGGAAGGCACAAATTGTTAGTTGTACTTTAAACTACCCTGCTATGGAAAAAATGAAAAAGCAGAAAGGCATTTTGGCAAAGTCTCTATTAGCAATGTTTTATTTTCTTTTAAAGAGTTATATCAAATCAATAAGCATTTATGTAGAATATTCTGTGTGGCAGGCAGCATGCTAGGCAATAGACCTAGATGAGAATCAAACAGTCTTGCTTTCCAGAATGCTGTGTTATCATACTGGCCAGGGGCAGAGAAGGACATTGGTCAGGACAGAATGCCACATGCTTGAAGTTAAAGATAGGAAAAATCTGACTAGGGTCCAGGGATGAACAAACCTCTGGAGGAATAAATAAATGTCTCTTAAAGGAGGTGGCACTTCTCTTTGATGGGAGCCAGATATTCCCAGAAGTGTCAGGAAACAGAAAAGCATTCCAGGCATGAAGGCAAGCCTGTATAAGGCCTTGATCTAGGAGATACACCTGGACCTGGGTGTCATATATGGGGAACAGCAAGTTGTAATTTGGCTAGAATGTAAAGTGTCTGAATTTTGTGTATGATACTCTTTGAAAGAGATGAGTCCAATTGCAAAGGGCTTTAAATACAAACAGAATTTCCGTTTTATCTTAAAGATAATGGGGAACCATTGAAGCTTTCTGAGAGGAAACTGCCATTGTCAAACCTACACTTTAGGAATATTATTTTGGAAGCCATAGGATGGATTAGAGAAGAACTAGAAAGGATACAGAAAGACCAATTAGGAGGCCACTGGTACAAGTAAAGGGAAGGGTAAAACCAATTGGCTATGGAGCAATAGTGGATGAGAATGAAAGGTTGAAGATGACTCCTAAGTTGTCAACCTAGGTGACAGAAAGAATGCTTAAGTATTCTTAATAGGAATGGAGAAGTAAGAGTGAAGAGTAGGTGAAAGCAGAAAGATAATGAGTTTGAATTTTAGACAATATGGGTTTAAGAAGCCTGTGGAACATTTAAGAAGAGCTGTCAAAAGCAGGTAGTTGGAAATACAAGTCTGGAGTTCAGAAGAGAGATGAAGGCTGTTAATTATGGTGAATTTTTTTTTTTTTACCACATTAAACACAAAACCCAAACTACCAAACAAGAAGCTATATTTGTAACTGGCAACATGATTTAATGAAGTTTGTGTTGACATATAAAATGATTAAAAGCACAGAAATGAAGAAATACTACATTTCAAGTAGCATTTGAATGTAACTTAAAATTTATAAAATTTAAAATATAAGTAAATTATAAATCAGATTTTCTGATTTTTTTTTTGGAGGAGGGAAGGCAAGGCAATTGTGGTTAAGTGACTTGCTCAAGGTCAAACAGCTAATAAGTGTCAAGTGTCTGAGGTTACATTTGAACTCAAGTCCTCCTGACTCCAGGGCTGGTGCTCTGTTCACTGCACCACCTAGCTGCCCCAATTTTCTGATTTATTGTCCTCCAGACTAAGGACTAAGGTAATATAAGTAAAACTTAATTAACATAGAAGTTACAATATTGACAGTCTGTATGATAAGTCTATTACCATAGTATATTTTATTCTGACAGATGCTCAAGCACCAGGATTATCTCTTTTACGACTCCTAACAGTTTTTGGAACTAAACTTGAATAGCAACACTATATAATGCCAGAGTCAAACAAGTTCTTAGTCATGTGATACATTCCTAGTGGGACATGTTAGACCCGAGATTATAAAATGGTTAGATTCTTACTTTTATATTTCCTCTAAGAAAAATAATAAAGCTTTATCCTGGAAACAAAGCACTAACCATCATAGGAAAGATTTTACTTTTAGACCAATAATCATCAATCTTACATTAAACTGAACTCCTGGTTCACTGAGAAGAGGGTCCCCTCTGTAAAGTCTTTGGGTGAGATGACTTGTGGTTCATACAATAAAACTTGTCGTTTGAGCTTTGGAAAAGCTACAAGAGACTATGTAGAAGAAAAAAACATTAGTTTATAAAAAGCACCAGAAAAATGCTATCCAATACTTCCAAACAGGCTAATAAAAATCTATTCTGAAACCATCTATTTGCTGCCTACTTCAATGAAGCAGTGATCTTTGTAGGGTCAGAGTACTTCTTCCAACAACAGAGCTCACAACCTATCCTCTGACCCTGTGTGCATAACTATGGAAACATGCTAGTAGAAGGTGAGGTAGAAATAGGGATTACAAGGTTTGTTCATGCTGTCATGGAAAGGCAGTGGCAGTGTTCTCGAAAAGGACCATGATGTCAGGAAGGAGATGTCATGACTTGCAAGTGAACTGCTTTTAAGTGAGGGAGGGCTGTGCAAAGTCAACAGTCTTAATCTCTCCTCCAGAGCAATCTGGGTCCAGTGGGAGACTTTAGTCTTTTTAAGCTAAGGTCTTTCCCAGGTCTCAGTTTGAGGCAACACCCATTCAGTGATTAAGGGCTAGGTAAGAAATGAGATAAAGAATGGCCTCTTTTACCTAGTCAAAAAAATAAAATCAATCTGGGAAGGGAAAACCCTCACGGTTTCTAGCCAAAACAGAAACAACTGCTATTTACACTTACTCTGAGTCATCAGAATCCAAACAACAACCAAGTGAGGCTTGGGCTGGGACCCACTGTTGGCCAATCAAGGAGAAGAAACCTAGCCTATAAATCCCAAAATAGAGTGCTAGGTTTCCAACTGAGAGAGGGGAAACATTAGAAATGCTTTGTTCCTTCCACCTTCTATCTCTCCGCTAACTACAGATCATTTGTGAGTTCTCTATTAGTTGTCCCAAGCCCAGACACTATTATCTGCAGCTTGAGTTTATTTACCAGTATGTGGAACAGTAGGAGACTGTAGCTCTTTAAAAGGAAATGAAAGAAAAATGTTTATAGTCCTGGGACTGAAATGATTTCAACAAATCTATAAAATATCCTGTGTATATTATAGAGGTAATATGAGCTATGAAAGACTGTAAGAACCTATAAAAAATCATAAATGGATAAAACAAAGGACCTGATACTTCAGTGTAGAAAACCCTTCTATGTCCACCAGTACAGAAACTTTTCACCAATGCAGAATGTGGTCCTCTGACTTAATAGGAAAGATAATGAAAAGAAAAATGTGAAAACTCTTGATTGTAGGTAGAAAAATGTGGTTGCCAGTAGCCATTCAAAGTAGCACCAGGATGTTGAGATTTGGAGACTACTGAGCATCATATGCTAGTTAAAATACTTGGTCAAGAATCTAGTCTAACAGATTTTGTTGCTAAATTTGGTCAAATATAACTTATAGACTCTCAGAGACTTAAGAGATCAAAAGTTGATTATTTTCAATGAAGTGAATGAAAATTCAGGTGGAAACTAAATCTCTAATGTAAATAAAACATCTGTAAAAATAAATATATTCAGAAGTTATCATACTGAAGCTATAAAGAAAAAAATCCATACCCATAAAGTCCTTCTAAGTTCAGCATCAGGAAGCTCAGTTGCTAGCTTAAGATTTTCAAAACTGATCTTTTCTCTTGGTCTTTGGTTCCAAGCAAACAGTACAGCAAGCTGAAATGTTGTTACCTCTAAGTCATACTGCCCAACTTCGTTCTTAAATGTTATCTGTAAACATTAAAAATCAAAACTGAAAATTTTTTGGTAACAATCATATTTATGTCAGTAAATTAGTATTAGACAATAAATATTGCACAATAAAAATTAGGTCAAAATATACTTACAATCCCATTTGACATGAGATGGTGCCAATGTAATTTTCTGCCACTATGATTTTTTTTGTAGAATTCTTCTACTTCAGGGATCAGATCCTCCAGCTCAGTGGGAAGGGAAACAAATACTTTTTCAGAGCTTCTGGACCAGGCACCAGCATTCAGAATTTTAATATTCACTGAATCAGCTATAGGCAAGACATTTTAAAATATGAAATGTATGATATGTAAAAGCTCATAACAATTAGATTGTAGATGTACTTTCCTGATAAACATAAGGGACTCCATAACCAAGAAAATGCCACACTGAGCAAAATCAGTAATCCCATTAGTTCAATATTCTGTTTCTGATTGCCTTTAAGAGATGTGTATTGAAGTATACAGGAAATATCTTCCACGATAACAATCTCGAAAAGTGAGGGATATATGAATATCTCAAATATAGTTTAATCCCTTTAATTTATTTTGTTTCTATGAACTGTCACAGAAAGTAAGCTATCCAAAGTCAGGGTTCAATAAATGTGTGCTGATTTGAATTTGGAAGCTACTTTTTAAGTTACTAAAGTTACAGCAGATTAATTTTTCTTTCAACGTATCTACTAAAAAACCTGAAGATTATAAAATAGTACCTGGTAAAGCCAACTTATTATTCTTGTGCATTTCCTTAAAAGCTTGGTTCAAATCTTCTGACACTTTAATGTCCTGGAACATCCTAGCGAGCTTGTTTACATAATCTGCTGGCATACCCACTTCCTATGCGTACAGACAAGAGGATAAACAAAACATCAATTACAAGCACAGCTAAAATCCAATGCTGGCTCTGCGGGTTTGGTGGTAAATTTCTTTTCTTTACTTTACTTAACATATTAACCAAATTCAAATAAAAATATTAATATTCTGCTCAACATTTAGGATGTTCCTTCGAGTCAAGAGCAACCTTGTTTTTGTCTATTTGTAATGTACTACAAGTGATGCTTTATGAAGATGCAATGCATATAAGAAAAAGAACTTCTCAGAAAGTCACCATTAAAAGCTGTGGCAAATTCACATGGTTTTAAAAATGGTTAAGACAGTGACACTTAAGTATATTAGTGGCTCTCATTTCAGTTTTCTTACCTGAACTTGTGTAATAGTAAAGCCCTTCTGGAGTTAAAATTTCCTATGGCTCTATATATGCAGCACTAACTAGACTGTGGACTTTAACAGCTGTGAGTTATCTTAAACTTTCAATGTTAAAGCCGAGTCCCAAAGTCTACACAACTACTGGGGGGGGCAGGTAGGTGTGTGTGTGTGTGTGTGTGTGTGTGTGTGTGTGTGTGTGTGTGTGTGTGTGTGTGTGTGTGTGTGTGTGTGTGTGTGTGTGTGTGTGTGTGTTAGCTTAACTCTAAGGACAGTAAGGGGCTTTGTTTATACATTGCAAGAGGAGACAGGCAAGTTGTTTCTCTCCCTCTTATGTTTCTAAATTCTTCTTGGGGGTTCCTCCATTAGACTGTGAGTTCTTTAAGGTTAGGCCTTTTTTTCTATAGCCAGTTCTTACCTCAGGTCCTGATACATACTAGGAAATTAATAAACGCTTGCTGACTTGACTTCTTGTGACTTGAGAGCTTCCAGAAAATTTACCCTTTTAACTCCAGACATGCCCCTCAGCTTAGGTTATATGGATAAGCGTCAAAGGCATACGAAACACCAAAGAGGGAATGGCAAAATCTTTTTCCTCTGCCAGGAAAGGGCAAAGATCCCTGTACCTTTTCTACATCATTTCAATTAAGCTGTTTTATGCTTATAAAACAGGGTTATGTAAAATAAAATTCTGTCTAGTTTGCTAGGGTGCCTAAAACATACTAAATTCTATTCCCCGAGAATAAGTCAAAATAGAATTTGTGGTACGTGGAACTGAAACAGAGGCGAGGAACACATTTTAATTTTTGTTCCTGTATCATGAATAAAAGAAAAAGTTTAAAAATTTTAAGTGCTTACTATATACAAAGCACTGTGCAAGCACTAGAGACAGAAAAGGAAATCAAGACAGTTCTGTTCTTAAGTAGCTACTGGGAGAAAACAACATAAAAAGTCATTTCAAAGTCTCTACCCAAGAGGAATAGAAGGGTTCTCAAAAATAAAATCCTAAGAAATAAATGAACATTCTCTTGTGACAACTCAGCAAAAACAACCAATACAGTGACCACATCCAGCAATACATAAAACAATTCTCTCCTGGTAATCTCTTGACTGGGAGGGGGTATTTCATTTCTGGTTTCTAGAACCTTCACTATTTTAAAAAATTATTCAATATTCAACTTCCTTTTAGTGATCCTCCATTTTCATCATCATAACAATCACGTATGCTGTTCTTTGGCCTGTGACTACTTTACGCAGTATCAGTTCATAAAGATTTTTCCGTTTAATTCTCTTAATGTCACAGATATTGTTAACTGTAGCAACAGAAGACGTGCAACTGGGGAGTTAAAAATCTGAATTCAAATCTCAGCTACGCCGTTTACATTGCTTATCTGACTCTAGACAAGCAGTTTGGCCTCTGTAAGTCTCAGTTTCTTCATCTGTAAACTAAAAGAACTGAACTTGATATTGATAACCTCTAGGGATGCTTTCAACTCTAAGCATTCAGAGTTCTTTAAAACTAAAAACTCCCTCGTAAAATACAAAAGGAGCTTGCTGCTGGCCCTCTGCATGAACTCGATCAGTGAATCAATCAACCAACAAGCATTTACATTTATTTAAGCTGAATACTGTGTGTCAATGACTGTGATGTCAAAGGTTAGAAAAAAGAAGCAAAAACAATCTTTGCCTTCAAGGAGCTTATATTCTAAGAGAGAGAACGTATGTACATCAACATACAGAAGAAAAGTTCAGAGGAGAAAGAAGGTAACTTTGAAAGGGAAGGCACAAACAACTATCAGCATTAACCTGCTAGCTGGGGTGAAATATAAGAAACAAAGCACAGGGAAGAGAGATTATTTTTAATTCTAGATTACTGGAAACTTCACTTGAATGTCTACAATTATATAGGAAACTTTACAGATTTGTAATAGCTATCTTTTTAAAGCCAATCCATTTATTGATTTATAGATCCAGAATTTTAAAAAATCTCTTTCCTACGCTTTCCCCAAAGAGGGCAGCTCAACGGTTCAGAAAATTAATCAAAACTATCAACTTCTAAAAACATTCTATGAAGTGCCTACCGTATTCTAAACTGAGAAATAAGGAACTGAAAAATCATATAAAAACATTAGAGTTACTTACTCTTAGCCATTCTACCATATTCTCTTCAATTTCGCTGTCAGCAGAGATATCCAATATTAGACGCCGTGTTAAGTGAGCTTTGTGATATCTCATAAAAACATCTTTGTTTTGTACATACTTAAGTACCAAGAGCTGCATTGGAAACAAAACCACATTCAGTTTTTTGTCTGCTTAGGTGCTGATGCCTATCTCACCCCAAATATATAACAGAGCAGTAGGAGAGGCCTCTTCTATCTAAGAACTTTATTTCATAGGATAATTAATCCTGGTAGGGCTACTGGTTCTCTGTTTAAAATAAAAACAAATAAAAAGAAGACTTAGAATCTCAAGACAAATGGCTAATTTTTCTGCTACACAAGAACAGTTCGCCCACTCTCACTTCTCTCCATTTTCCCTTTTTCCTGTCTTCCCACCTGTCTCTATGCTGTCTTTATGACTGTTTTCACTCCTGTTCTTTTCTTATTCTACTCTTTTTTCCCCCTTCTGTTTAATTCTGGTAGCTACAATGATGAGGGTGATAGAGCAGCTATTTTTGTTCGGCTGATCATTTGAGGACCTTGTGAAATTCAGTCAGAATGGGTACCAATTGTGCTCCCCAGCACTTGGGCTCCACCCCATTCTTTACCAAGAAGTTTTGCAAAAATAAAATAAGAAGAAAGCAACATGGTGATGTTCATTCTCAATGTTGTCTTTGGGTAAAACTGTTTCAAGTTAAAAATTGATAACCTTATACTGACATTAAAAATCTTATATTAATTACACTTAAAGTCTTTATGGATGCTATCAGAGAAAGACCAAAATCAAAACAAGGATATTTAAATAAATGATCACAATGTAAAATTCACATACCACTTCTTTAAGTTTGGCTTCAATTTCTTCAGAGGTTAGTTTTTTGCTTAGTGGTGTTTTTCTTAGCAACATGTCACAGTAATTGGCAAGGAGTTCAGGGCATTTTGATTCAGGTTGTGTTTTTAATCCAACCCTAAAAGTAAAATACAGGCAGTCTATCAAACTGCACTGCCATTTGTGAATATCCTTCTGGCAACCACCAGTCTTTGACCCACTAAGTTCTTAGGTTGTACAATTCCTCTCTAGGAAGTACCCATTCCTTTCTTTCTACACCCAAATGCCATTATCCAAGTTCAGATTCCTATCACACCTTATGCCCAAATCATTCCAACAGTCTCCTAAACTGTAGTCTTTACAACCTCTAGTCCATTCTGTGTGTATTACTACTATATTTATCTTCAGTCTAACAATGGAGAGACGACATGAAAATAAACAAGTGCATACAGCATACAGAGAAGATGGAAGGTGACCAAGAAGGGAATGCTCGGCCTTAACCTGAATTATCTTCTATGCATGAAGGCAAACCTGAGAAAGTTTGTCTCAGTGTAGAATCAGAAGATTCTACATACTTTAAGTACAAAGCTTACTACATTTTTAAAAATTCTGTAATTTGGACTTCACTTATTCAGGCTGGTGTTCCCTCAAAACAATTAAGCTAAGCCAGTGAGGTTTACCACACATGTAGAATCACAGATAACGGAAAATATATGTGATATAAAAAAACAATACCCCACTCCTTACTATAGAAATTATTTCCTGATTTCTTAGAGGTGAATGGAAGAGCTGAAGTATGAAGAAAATAAACCTCAAATTATCTCTGAATCATAAATTAATAAAATCTCTGTACTACTAACTGAAGCTTAAATGTGAAATGTGCCCCATTTCTTATGGTCTCAATGCTGAGATCTTCTATTTGTAAATAAACAGACTAGACTTGCTGAAGCTCAGAGAAAGATCAACTCAGGGTTTGGTTTTATTTTGCAAGTAAAAATTTAAAAATACCAAGTCATGTAGATATTTTCCCTGAATTAAAAAAGGATTTTATTAAGTTAATCGTTCACTGATATAGAAATAAGAAATTCCTTAAAAATGCAAATATACTTTTAAGTTGGAGATTGCATAGAATCAGTTTGTTGATTTGCTGATGGGATGATATTTGTGAACAGGTTTGTTTTCACATGTGGACATATAAGGAATATGTGTACCAAAGAAACAATGTCCAAAAATTTAGCAACAATCTCTCTTGTTTATTTTAATAATTTTTTTCCTGAGAAGAGATAATCTAAAGGGAAAGTTCAACAATCAAGCGTTTTCCCCCAATTTAAAAACTGAAGGAAAAAAAGTGAACATTAAATAAGCTAAGGTAGCGTATTACTAGGTAAGCTACACAAAACAAATATAATGAGGGTTAGCATGATGCACTGAACATCTAAAACATGGTAAATTTCAAATTATAAATTCGATCACTTTTTCATTTAAAAATTAATATTCCCAGGGTGGCTAGGTGGCACAGTGAATAGAGCACCAGCCCTGGAGCCAGGAGGACCTGAGTTCAAATCTGACCTCAAACACTTAACATTTACTAGCCGTGTGACCCTGGGCTGTTATGGTCAAGAAATAGTTAAGAAATATTTTCTCAAGTTAGTAGTCAGCCTGGTGAAACTATGGTATTAGCCAAGTGAAACTCTGGGAACCTGGGAAGCCTTCCTAGATTGATTTACCTGTACCTGGGTACCTGGAAAGTCTCCCTAGACAGATTTACCTGTACCTGGGAACCTGGAAAGTCTCCCTAGACTGATTTATCTGTACCTGGGAGGCTGGGAAGCCTCCCTAAACCAATTTCTCTGTACCTGGGAGGCTGGCCTAGGATAATCTATCTTTCCCTTAGCTTACCCCCTCCATTTTCCTTTGTAACCACTTGTTTGCATCTATATGACAAATTGCTTAGCAACAAATCATGTTAGTCAGATACACAAACCTAATGAAATGTATAAAAGATTCTACATCTCTGAACTCGGGGCTGCTCCCCCTTTAATTGGCATGGAGTAGCCCCAGCTGGTAAATTAAAGCTCCTTAAAACTATTTTTAAT
>CM053582.1:172075263-172090613 GCA_028627135.1 Pseudochirops cupreus
AAAAAAAAAAAAAAAGGACAGCCAGAAATCAACTGCTACAGAAATAAGACAGATAACTTTGCTAAATTGTTCAAACTTCTTTGATATTTTTCTCCACAGTCTGAGATCTTGAATAGACTCCTGTTTAGACATTCAAAAGCAGTTCTTTATCATGGGTGATGAAACTTTTGTTGGGAACTACCCTTTTCAAAGCTTGCCTGAATTTCTACTAGAAAAGCGTGCCCTTTGGGTTTCTTGAGAGTCTTTTTCAAGTAGTCCTGACCCTTTGAATCTTGTGTAGATACTTTGAATCTTTTCAATTCTGGATTCTGTACATTTTTTGCTACAGCACTAACAGATTTCTTCACTGAAGGGATCTTCTTTTTTTCACATTCCTCATCTTCATCATCTTCTTCAAATAGTTTTTAATCATTTTCTATGTTAAATGTACCAGCACTTCTTAAAGATCACCCCCAGGAAATTCTTTAAGAATATAAATTGCCAAAAAGGTGTCAATTTTCATTTATAAAAGAAGTTTCTCATCAGGAGCATAATATCCCAATGAAATTACAGGTCAGGTTAAAAACAAACAAGCAATAAGAAGAATTCAAAGAAACAGAGGAAGCCATGTATGAATGAAAGCAAATAAAGCACAACTAGCAGATCAGTGTACACATGAAAAGTTAGCTGAACAATACTGGTTTCAAAGGACAGATGCAGAAACATACTTTCCTTCTCTTAGTACAGAGGTAGGATAGTAGGGGTACAAAATATAGTCAGATGTAGTTGCTGGGTTTGTTGAGTTTTGATTAACTGTTTCTTCAACAGATATCAGAAAATATCTAGCATAAAAAATCAGAAGGGACTGAAAAAAGAAACCAACAAAAGAAGAGAAAAAAGAAAAGAAAAAATGATTGAACTGAATTTGTAGGGAATCCAATTCCACTACAAATTCAGTTCATATTGGGAGTTTTCAATTCTTGAAACCCACTGTTTCATGCTATAGAGTTTGACGCTTGATATCTTACCTTTATCAAGATTGGAAAACAAGAGACGACAAATATTTGATTCATCTGCCTCAAGCTATGTCTAATCAGGGATCTTACAACATTTTCTAATTTTGCATTTGTGAAATTTAGAAGCACTGGGTAAAACTGAGTCATTGCCTTAAAATAATATTTAACAACACTACAAGAAAACCAATAGGTAACTACTGGTATTTTCTATATCCCCTTTTATACAGGTTAATGTGGTAGACACAAGACTGTGCAGCAACAACTTAGAAATACTGTATACATTAGACTCAACACAATACCTGTTTAATAAAAAACAAGCATTTATTATGCACCTACTACGTGCCAGGTTGGTGACACAAAGACAAAAAAACTTTCCCTTGCCTTCAAGGAACTTCTGTTTTTATCATATGTACACCATCAGACCTTCATTTTCACTCTGGGTATCTTTATAAGCATGCCAAGTTCTACCAAGATTTATATCTAGAGAATTAATTTTGAGTTGACAAGTCTCTTGCATTCAACCTATGTTCCTAACAGGAACTATGGCTTTCTGCCTATGTTATAAGGGGCCTACAATCACGGATTCTACTTAAGGAAAATCTGTTGGGAAATCTGAGTAATCTTCCTAATGTAAAAATCTGATCGCATCATTTCTTGCTCACAAAAAAACTTTCAGTGGCTTCCTACCATCTATGTAATACAATTATTAAAGTCCTTTTTCTTCAAGGCCTTCCATGATATAGCTCTAACTTATCTTAGTAGACATATTTCATACTATTCTCTTTTATGTATAGTTTAGCCAAAATGGATTATAGCTGTACCTTGATTTTACCTTGCACTCTCGCCCATTTCTCTGCATTTGGGCAATTCACATCTTTTAACTGGAATGAATTCCTCTACATTTCTGCTAAAATCCACTGAAGCACAGCTCAATACTATCTTTTCCTTGAGGCCTTTCTTGATCCCTTCAGTTAAAGGCAATCTACTCTTTTCCTTGAATTTCTCCTGCCTCTTTCTCTCTATTTGACCTTTCTTATAAACTTATCTCATCCTACCACAATTATTTTATAGTTGTCTTATAACCTTAATAGATTGTAAGTTCCTTGAAGGCAAGGATTATGTCACAGAATTATAAAATTTGATAGCCAGAAAGGACCCTTTGTGGCCATACAGTCTAATCTATAGTGAAAAGAAACCCCCATTTCATTGCATCAGACAAGTCGTCATTCAAATTCTCCTTGAAGATCTCCAAAGAAATAGAAGTCCTTTCTGACATTTTTCATTTATATATAGTAGGGGCTAGAGATGACTTTTGAGAGTTTCTCAGATACTAAAGAGATCAGATCAATCAATACTTAAAGAAATTAACTCTGACTATTCACTGTAACGACAAATACTCAAGCTGAAGCTGAAGCTTAAATATTCTGGCCATGTAATAAGAAGACAGGACCCACTTGAAAGGACTTTGATGCAAGGAAAGCCTGAAGGCAAAAGGAAAAGGGAACCGCAGAGGATGAGGATAGTGTCACAGAAGAAACAAACATGAACTTGGACAGAATTAGGGAGAGAGTGGAGGAAGGAAGGGTCTTGCATGCTATGGTCCCCGAGGTCTCAAAGAGTTGGACACAACTAAATGAAACAACAACAACAATGCACTTAATAAATATTTGCTGAATTAAAATGGATAATACTATTCTTTATATGCTTTTGTGGAAATGGTACACATATAATGTTACTGACCTTTCATTTAAGAAGGAGAAAAATTAGACTTCCTATACAAACAACCATGGATAAAAACTGGCAAGCTCTATAAAATAGTATAAAACTTCCCCTTTTGATCTTTAGCCAAGTATTAGGCAATCCTTTTTAGTAAAGTGAAGAGGTACTGATGTCCAAAAGGAATAAGGAGAAAAAAATTATTCGAATAGGGGAAAGAATCTAAATTTGGCCTGCCATGTATGAGGAAAGAATTTAAAAAGGAAAACTAAGGCTTGGAAAGGAAGAATATTAAAATTACAGAATGAACTGTTTCAGAGAAAACTAGGAAGATATGTATAAACTGATGCAGTGTGAAGTGAGCACAACGAGGGAAAACAATTTATATGAAAGCAAGAAAAACAACTCTGGAAAGAAGGCAAAAAAAAATACAGAACCTACACACAGTAAAAACTGGTTAAACAGAAACAAATTACTGAGGTGTGTTAATATTTTAAATATGAAATTGAAACACAATATGAGAACTCCAAATGTTAAAAGGACTGAAATAGGGAAAACTACCTTCTCTGTTCAAGCAGACTATGGGAGCTCTCTCAAAATTCTACGGAAGTATTTAGCTCAAGCAGCCTTAAGTTGGTTCTCCAGAGCTAAAAGCACTCAGAAATGATAATCTGGCATGGTCATCACCTCTGAATAATCATTTTCTTAAATGAGAGCAACCATAATGTAAAACAGATGAACGAAAAAATACAATGATTTTGATTATAAGTAGTTTGGCCATTATTGTGTTAGTATTACCTCTTACCATATGTGTGTGTAGAGATAGATAAAGACATATAGATATAAAAAACAATTTCTTACAGAATAATAAGGTCTAAAAATATCCTAAACCAAGAAGAAATTTTATTTGATGGTCTGACATACTGGTTATTTTAAATATAAATCAAGCTGATAAATAATTGGGCAGTAATGGCAAAGTTAAGTGATATTATGTGTAAACAATGCTACAAGCTCACATTTACTTAAAACAAAAGTATACACCAAACTTTTTCTGTTTAAAAGCAGGGTTTGTGGCTTGGTTTAGTTGCCTTGATTCTCCACTTGATTTGTCCTATGTAGAAATAGCAATGAAGTCTTCATAACCTAATACTTAGCTTCCCATACTGATTAATTTTCTTGTGAGAACAAGGAAATGAACCAATCTGAACCAGACTAGAAAGCAAACACAAAGTTTCCTTCTACCAACCCGACCATTTTGAAATCATTCCAAATCCAAATCAACTGAAAACACAAAAAACGGCAGGATTTCATGTCTTGAATCATAAAACAGAATTAAATTTTAATAAAGGCTAGATCTGATTTCAGAATGAACTGACTTCCTAACCTAAAAGTTAAAAAAAAAAACCACACAATTAAGAACTACTTGTAATTATATTATTAAAAGGTGGCCTTCTATATTTTTAAAATGTAATTTTATCTTTTCTGTGATATCTTTAGAAATTCTTCTAAGACCAGAAATTAAATGCGAAATGAATGAAAATAATTTCTTCAGTCAGTCAACAAACACTTATATTCCAACCACAGTGCTAAACACTACAGATAAAAAGAAAGGCAAAAACATGGTCCCTGCTCTCAAGGAATTCGCAGTCTAATGGGGGAGACAACATACAAACAACCCTATACCCACAAAATATATACAGTGTAACAGAAGGTAATTTCAGAGGAAAAGCTTCCTGTAGAAGGTAGGATTTGAACTTGGTCTTGAAGGAAACTGGAGGCAGAAATGAGAAGGCAACACTCCAGAAATGGGAAACAGTCATTCCAAAGACATGAACTGAAGGATAGAGTGTCATGTACAAAGAAGAGCAAGAAATTTAGAGGAACCTATAACATGATTTCATATTGTAGGGGAATAAAATGTAAGAAGCCTAGAAAGGTTGTGAAGGGTTTTAAATGTCAAATTAAGTATTTTATATTTAATCCTGGATTAATAGGGAGCCACTGGAGTTTAATAAGTGGAGGGTAGAGCATGGGGGGGCTAGGGTGAGACAGAGCAGTAGTTTAGAAAAATCACTTTGGCAGCTGAGGGAAGGGTAGACTGTAATGAGACTTGACACAGGGAAACCAATCAGTAGGCTGTTGTAATAGTCTAGATGTAAGGTAATAAGTGCCTAAACTAAGGTGATGGCAGTATCAAGAGGTGAGAAGGGGATGCACATGAAAGATGCTATGAAAATAGAAACTATAAAATTTGATGACAGACAGAATATATGGAGTGAGAGTATGGAATTGAGAATGACACTAAAATTATGTGCCTTGGTGATTAGGAAAATAGAGTATTCTTGACAGTAATACAAAAATTAGGAAGGAGGGAAGATTTGGAGGAATATATTATGTTATATTTTGAGTCTGAGATGCCTATGGGACATCCCATTCAAGATGTGTAAGAGACAGTTGAAGACATTTGACTACAGCTCAATAAAGATTAGTCCTTGATATATAAATCTGGGAATCATTTGCATAGAGATGATAATCAAATCCATAAGAGCTGATAAGATCATCAAGTGAGATAAGTATACAGGGAAAATGGAAGGGGAACCAGAAACTTGGCAGATACCAATAGTTAGTGGGCATGACCTAGTTACAAAGAAGGCTAAGAAGAAATCATACAAGTAGTATGAGAGTCAGGATGAAGGGAGTGTCATGAAAAACTAAAGAGGAGAGAGTATTCAGAAGAAGAGAGTAATTGATAATGTTGAAGGTTATTAAGAGATCAAGAAGGATGAGAATGAAGACTGAGAAAAATGAGGCAATTAAAAAATCACTGGTAACTTTGGAGAGGGCAGGAGAGTTTCAGTTGAATGATGAGGTCAGAATCCAGATTGTAGTATCCACAAGCAAGTGAGAGGAAGGGAAATGGTGGTACTTAGTATAGACTCCTTACTCAAGGAATTTGACCATAAAGGGAAAGAGAGATACCAGTTGTGTCAGGTGAAGAATTTTTAAAGATGGGGAAGATAGGGGCATGTTTGTAGGCAGCAGGGAAACAACCAGAAGACAGAGATAATGAAATTTGGAGTAAGAATGAGAATGAGAAAGGAGACAATTTGCTAGAAAAGACAGGAAGGCATAAAATTAAGGGTGCATGTAGGGGGACTGTTTTGGTGAGGAGAAGAGCTACTTCTTCATGTGAGACAGGATGGAGGAGAGGGTGGGTGAAGATATCTAAGCGATGTGAGATAAAGAGGGAAGAAGAGAAAGTTCTTGTTGAATGGCTTCAATTTTTTCAATAAGGTACAAAGTGAGAAGATACGGAAGAGAGGATGTCATAGAAGACTTGAAGATAGACAAAAATGCTTTAGAACAGTTGCTGTGGTGGGTGGGATAGGGAAATTATTAGGGAGGTGTAAAATGACTGAAGTGAGGGCCTCATGAACACAGTCAGTTTCATGATTTTTCTATAGCTCCATATGGCAAACAGGAGTGAAGGTGGAAGGATAATCTAAGGTTAGGATTTGGCAAGGCATAAGTGACAGAACAAAATCAAAAGAGATTAGATTGTAGAAGACAGTATAAGAGTTGAACTCATTTACTAAGGGGTAAAGGAATAGAGGAGAGCATAGCAAAACAAGGATAACAGCCTGGGAAAAAACTAGGGTCAGAAGGATTGGAGGTCACAGTGAGAGCAAAGAATAGGGTCAAGGGTTGTAGGGCAGAGAGAAAAACATAATGATAAAATATTGTGATCAAATAAATGAATTTTGGAATTCATTAACACAGAAGTGGAACACTTGAGGGGAAAGAACAAGATGAAGGGTATGAACACCCCTGTGTGTAGCTGAAATGGAAGGGAGAAGTAAGTCATGGGAACTGAGGAAATTAAGGCACTGAGAAGTTAGCATAATGGATGAAGCACCAATTATATGCTGAAGTATAATAGTATGAGCGCAGGAGTTGGGATGGGGAGAAAAACTGTCAGGCTAGGTCAAACTTGTTGAGGAAAGATGGACAATGTCCTGGGTATTGATAGGTAATAGCTACTACAATCTGGATTAAGTGATACATTTTAATATAATGAAGTGGCTAGCTTGGGGGACATTAATGTCACTTTAAAGACTAAAATTTAAACAAGATTTTATAAAACACAATACAAAGTAACTGATTAACTGAACCTACTTAATATAGCATAGTCAACCAATTCTATAGCATACTGATTTGTCAAAAATACTTACTGCTTCTACAGAGTTACATTCTCGTCTTGTTTCTAAATACCGAAGTGCTCTTTTTTCTTCTTCTTTTAATTTAGCATCTGCCTGTCCAAAAGCAAAATGACAATCATTTTAAGAAGAGTAATAGCATAGTAGTAATTATCTTATGTGGTAATTTCTGACTTACATATTTCATATAGTTCTGTACACCATTTTGTTGTAAATAAGAAGGGGCCTGTGTTCTATAAAATCTTTCTGTAGAATCCAAGTATGCCTTTTCAAAATTGTCTCGGTAAATTTGAAGTTTATCCTCAGGATTTGAACAGAGATTAACTGAAGAAAAAAAAACCAGAACAAAATTTCACTCCAGTTATGACACAACTTATATATAAACATTTAGTTAAATAATGAAAAAATATACATTTTAAAACTAAGGCCACAAGATTTTAAGCGCTACACACAGAGACTCCAAACACACAGTGCCAAGAACAATACAAATCCTGTGTCTGTATGGAGCACATCATCTGGTTGGGAAGAAGACATATAAATGCATAAAAAGATAATATAAGATGACAAATAAGTGGCAGGTGTGTGCTACAGACAATATTCTGGTTTGGATGAGAGAAGAGATCATTTCCAGTTATGGTGTTTGAGGAAAATATTATGTAATAGATGGTTATGGAACTGGACCCTCATGACACTGGATAATTCAGGAAAGGGGGAAAATGTTCCAAGGGAAGTGGGAATAAACAGTTGGTAAAGTATAAGCAGAAACACATAACTACAAAAGAACAGGTTATACATAGGAAGGATAGAGTTCCTTAAGGGCAGCTGAAGGATTTAAGGTTTCCACTTTATATACTGGTAGAAATATAGGATTTAGGACCATATATCCAAACATGGAAGGGACATTGGAGGCTGTCTGGTCGAACCCTTTTTTTTTTTCTTTTTACACATGAGGGAACTAAGCCCAGGTTTTGTGACTTGACCAAGGTCACAAAAGTAGTAAATGTCATAGGCAGGATTTGAACTGTGGCCATCTGACTCCACAGTAGGAAATCTTTCCCCTATGTCACACTTGAGCAATAGTATATAAAGCCCTGAATACTAAGTTATAAAAGCTGAACTTAATAGTAAGGAATTATTGAAGGATTTGAATAGAGAGTGACACACACACAAAAGCATTGTGTTAAAAAGAAAAATATAGCATCAGTATACATGGTACATTTATTCAGGAGAGGGAAATGGGCAAGCAAACTATTCCAGTAGTCTAGGAATGAAAGAAAAGAAGCCTACTAGGACTGTAACAGTGAGACTAACTAGAAAGTGTGTATCAAAAGAGTATGATAATTAACTGAATGTGAGAGTCAAGCAACAGGAAAGATTCAAAGAGTCAAAGTCTCAAGCTTAGTTGCCCTAGATTGTCAGAGACGAGAAAATTAGGACTGGCTGTTGGTTCTGAATTTTAGGAATATAAAAGGAATTAGCGCATTTCCCAAACTTAAACATAAAAACTACTTGTCAGATTACTGTCTTTATTTAAATTGATCTACCTGGCATATCTACCAAGAAATTTACAGTTTAAATATCAAGGAGAAAGTTATCAAACGGAGTAAACAAATGCTAAGTTCTTTTTCTAAAAGCATGTCAAAACCATTTTCTTCATCACCATCATCACCATCACCCAATAATTATCTGTTACCAATAGGCTAAAAAAGCTGGGAGTTGCAGCAATCACCAGACCACTATTTCTTTTTTCAGTGTAGTCCCTAAAGACATCATAAGCACCCTCTACGCCTATGTGTCTTGGAAACTTTCTGAAGCCCCTGTCTACTCAGCAACCACTGCTATTAAAGAGTCAGAAGAGAAAGTCTTTGGCCCTGTCAAATTGTTCATCAGAAATAGTTATGATTTTGGCTATGGAAAAGACATTAAAGAAGATACAATAACATTTGCTTTGCTGCTATACTCTAATAAGAGTCATTTTTATCTGACCTGCAACTGAAATCTCCTACGTGTTTTGTCTCCACCATTTGAATGTGAACATCTTGAGAGGAGGGTCTATAAATATATGCTTAGCACACAGCAAATACTTAGTATAATAAATGCTTTTTCATTTATTTATCCAGCACAGAAGTTCTTAACTTTTTTGCATGTCATGGACTTTTTTGACAATCTCATGATGCCTATGGGCCTCTTCTCAGAATAACATTTTTAAATGAATTAAAAAAAATACATAGGATTACAAAGGAAACCAATCATATTGAAATACAATTATCAAATACTATATACACACATATATATTTTAGACAGAATTCTTATAAAGAACCTCTGATCTAACACGGTTACATATATTACGCTTACTGACAATAAGTTCTGTACAAAATACATCAGTCTCCAAAAAAGAAAAGGTAACTAATATCATGAAATTAAAAACATACCATAGGATTCTCTGACTCCAATCACCAGCTGAGAATCGAAAGCTTCTCCTAATCTCTCTGCATGGACTAGCTTCATTGCACTGTCCTGGAGTCTATTCTTTATATTTGAAAAGATTGACTCATTCCATGTATCAAGCATGAGCTATATAAACAAGAAAACAAAATCCAGTAACTATAAATTTTGAAAGAATTATAGCAAATATAAAGAATAAGGGTAAAGACTACAAAAATTTTAAAAGTTAATTATCTATTTCCCAATCTTTGAGCCTTCATCCATTTGAAATACTAAAACATCAAACTGTATGTTTCAAGTCAGAAAGTGACAGTTTTCCAAAATCTAACCTAATCTTGTTAGTCAACTTAATATATATTTTATTATCCTTTTAAAAAATATCATCATGTTAATAAGTACCTAAAAACACACACAAGAATATCACTTTTCTTTAAAAAAATAAATTCCTATGAGGAAGACAGATATAATTCAGTGGAAAAAGACAGAACAAAAATCCCACAATAAAGTAATTTAAAGGAATGTTTTAGTACAAAGAAATCCTTAAAATATTTTTCTTATTTTCTAATGCTTTCAGAATTAAATATGGATGCCTGTAAGTCAAAATTATCTAAATAGGTATTAAGAACATGTTACTAAATGGTTACTAAAGAATTTAATATACTAACATATTAAGGAATGGTTATTAAAGAATTTAATAAATTTTGAGCAAATTCTTTGTTAAATGTTGATTCTCACTATTTGTCAATTATGCCCCAAAAATCAACATTTTACATCTGAATACCTTAAAGTGTATTGAGCTCTTTAAGTTTCTTAAAATATCAATCCTTCTCCAGTTGATAATTGGTCAAAGGATATGAACAGGCAATTTTCAGAGGAAGAAATTAAAGATATCTATAAGCATATGAAAAAATGCTCTAAATCACTACTGATTAGACAAATGCAAATCAAAACAACTCTGAGGTACTACATCTCACCTATCATATTGGCTAACATGACAAAACAGGAAAATGATAAATGCTGGTGATGATGTGGAAAAATCAGAACACTAATGCATTGCTGGTAGAGTAGTGAATTGATCCAACCATTCTGGAGAGCAAGCTGCAATTATGCCCAAAGGGTTATAAAAATGTGCATACCCTTTGACCCAGCAATACCACTTCTAGGACCACATACCAAAGAGATCACAAAAGTGGGAGGAAGACCCACATGTATAAAAATATTTATAACAGCTCTTTTTGTGGTGGCGAAGAATTGGATATCAAGAGGATGTCCATCCCATGGGGAATGGCTAAACAAGTAACAAGTTGTGGTATATGAATGTAATGGAATACTACTGTGCTATAAAGGAATGAGTAGCAGACAGACTTCATAATAACCTGGAGAGACTTATACATAACTGATGCTGAGTGAGGATAGCAGAACCAGGAGAACTCTGTACATAATTACAGACACATCATATGTATGATGACTAACTTCGATAGACTGGGCTCCTCTCAGCAATGCAAGGTTATAATACAACTCCAGAAGACTCATGATGGAAAGGGATATCCACATCCAGAGAAAGAACTACAGACTCTGAATGCAGACTGAAGCAAACTACTTGCTCTCTCTCTTTTTGTTTTGTTTCTTTCTCATTGTTCACTCCAATTATTTATAATCCTTCTTTACAACTTGACTAATGTTTATATTTGTAGATCCTATATTTGATTACACGTCACCATGGGGGGGAGGGAAGAGGAGAAGGAGGAGAAGAAAATTTGAAACTTGAGGGATTGTGGAACTGAATGTTCTAAATTAAAAGTAAATAAATAAATATTTTTAAAAATCAGTCCTTTTTCTACCAACAGTCACAACTTAAACATCCTAGTCCTTTCTAGTAAAAAAAAAATAAAAACAAGAAAAATATACATTTTTTAGCATAGCCAAGAATTTATTTTTCTTAACCATGCATATTGATTATAAGAATTGGTTTTTGTATTTTGTAATTTGGGTACAGAGAGAACAGAGGAACAAATAAAGGTTTGTTAATTGAAACAAAAATTTTTTAAAAGTCTGCTGTTTTTCTTTTAATGTAAGATTATTTTTGCCTAAAAAGGGCAAAATTATTCACTCTTAAAAGTTAGAATACTAATATTGAGGAATTTTTAAAAACCTTTCTATCAATGTGAAATTATGTCCAAAGGACTATAAAACCATGCATGCCCTTTGACCCAGCAATACCACTTCTAAGACTGTATCCCAAAGAGATCATAAAAACAGGAAAAGGAACCACATGTACGAAAATATTTCTAACACCTCTTTTTGTGGTGGCCAAGAATTGGAAATCGAGGTGATATCCATCAATTAGAGAATGGTTACACAAGTTATAGTATATGAATATAATGGAATACTATTGTGTTAAAAGAAATGATGAACAGATGGACTTCAGAAAAACCTGGAAAGACTTATATGAACTGATGCTGAGTGAAATGAGCAGAACCAAGAACATCATACACACTAACAGTCACATTGTGTGATGACTGACTTTTATAGACTTAGCTCTTCTCAGGAAAGCAAGGATCTAAGACAACTCCAAAAGACTCTCAAAAGAGAATGCTACCCACATCCAGAGAAAGAACTCTGGAGACCTGTAATGGTTATGGGATTTGAAGATATTCCATGCCCCTTGAACTTGCTGATGTAGCAGGACGGGGTGGGGCAAGAGGAAGCGGGGAGCCAAGCTAGAGTCAGCGTGGTGGTGACTAGAAGCAGTGGCTGTGGTTGCAGTGCAAACTCCTTTTTTTGAGCCAGCCAAAATCTCTGCTAAGGACACCTGCTGAGGACTGTCAGGGATGGGAACTACAGGGGGACCGGAGCTGCTGGGAGTAAGCTGCCTGGATGCTGAGCAGTTGCTGTAAGTGAGGAGAGGAGGATCTTTGCCTGAGGTAGCCCGTCCTGTTTTGAAGGCTTGAGAATGTGGGTGTTTAGTACATTAACTACATGTGCCAACTTCATACCTACTGTGATGGCTTTGACTTTCTGGTTTGGGGACTCAGTTTTCTGCTATCTGAATAAATGTTCTAGATATCTTCCCATGTGGAGAGCCTGTTACATTTTGTGATTAATAACTATGTCAGTATATTTATAGCCATTGTGAATACTGCATTGTTAATACAAGTCTGAAAGCGGATGGAAAAATACTATTTGCTCTCTTTTTGTTGTTTTGTTCCTTCTTTCTGGTGGTTCCTCCTATTAGTTCTAATTCTTCACTACATCATGACTAATGTGAAATTATGTTTAATACAAATGTGTAAGTAGAGCCTATATCAGATTATACACCTTCTTGGGGAGGTAAGGGAGGGGGAGAAAATTTAAAACTCAAAATCTTATGTAAGTGAATGCTGAAAACTAAAAATAAATGTTATTTAAAAAAAAAGAACACAGAAAGTCAGAGCTGGGAGGACCCTTAGAACATGAAATGTCAGAGCTTGGAGGGGCTTTAAAATTCATCAAGTACAACTTCCTCAATTAACAGATGAGAAAAATGCACAGAGAGGGGGTGAAGGGGGTAACTCATCCAAAGTCATTCACAGAGATTCAGTCTGCACGCTATGCTAAATCTCATGCCTTCTGGCTCCTAGTCTGGGGCTCTTTTCACTATATTCCCTTTTGCATTTGAACAGTACTTTAAATTTCTTGATTCTTTGCAGATTGAACCATACTTTTTGATTTCTTTTTGTTTCTTCTTTCTCATGGTTCCTCCTATTGGTACTTATTCTTCTTTACAACAAGACTAATGTGAAAAAGTTTAATATGAATGTATATGGAGAAAACCTATCAGATTGCATGCCATCTTGGGGGAGGGGAGAGGACAAAATTTAGAACTCAAAATCTTATGGAAGTGAATGCTGAAAATGAAAAATTAATTAAGAAAAAAATGAAAAAAAAAACCCCACCTTTCTGCCAACAATGCTGACAAAAAGCATAGCACTATGAATTAAGAGACCTATGTCTCAGTTCTGTCATTAACTAGTTTTGTGCCTTGATAAATCACTTTGCCTATTCTTCTCATTTTCCTCACGCAAAAAATGAGGTGACCATCACATACCTCCCTCGCCTACCTCATAAAGTGGGCCTCAGAACTAAATGAGAGGGATAAACCTGAAAGTATTCTGAAATGCATAAAGTGTCACAAAAATTAATCCAGAGATTAATAATCCTAACCCTATAAGCAAACGAACCTGAGGCTAAACACAATTCTTGCATTCTGAGATCTTCCTTAGATAAGAACTTCTGGTGTCTATCAAGATTTGTTACTATAGTATCTTGGATTTCTAAGCTCTATATTCTATGTCGCCTGAATTTTGATTGAAATAAAGTTCTGCTGTGTTTCCCCACAACTTCAGTGATAACTGATTTATTTATGAGTAAACTAAATCCAATAGGCACACTCACCACTGGATGAGGCTTTAAGTATTATTATCCAATGCATTCAATTTTTATTTTCCTAAGGAACAATATATCAATACAAGGTAGAGAAATGGAGATTGGTCAAATTCTAACTGCTTGTGCCAAAGGTCCCTGAAGAATAGGCAGGGAAGAAACTCAGTTATGATGTCAAGTAATTGCTTCTATAGAGACTTAGTGAAAATTATTTTTTCTGCCTCTCACCCCTTCTTCCCAGTTACTTTAAAGCAAGCAATGACATGCAAACCTTCATAGTTATAAGGTTCTTTTGTTTAGGCCTCCATTAAAAATAGTATCATCCTCCATTTCTAGCTTGTGATAAAATATACTTAAGTATGCTCCCTATTCAGTACTATCTAAATACTCTGTTCTATCACAGATAGATAAGTAAAAGAGAATGCGTGTTTATTTACATAAGAAGGCATGACTGAATGAGGCCTCAGAAACAGAATCCACACCTAAAAGTGATCTTTCTGGGGGGCGGAGCCAAGATGGCGGCATAGCAGAAGCAACATATCGCAGCTCTCACATAGCCACCCCAAAACACCCATAAAATATGACTCTAAACTAATTCTAGAACTCCAAAACGAACACAAATATACTTTCCACTAAAGTCAGCTCGGCTACCAGGAACCATATCAGCACTGTGAACCGAAACTAGCCTGGCCTGAAGCCCTGGCTATGCCCCAGGGGCGGCTGGATGAGAGCCAGCTGCAGCTCCGGGTGAGCTGATTGGTGGCAGCTGCGGCAGGATCCAAAACTAGGGGAGTGGGACTTGCGAGGTAGTGGGAGAAAAGCAGTCCGGCCAAACTGCCTAGAGGGCTAAGACACGGAAAGTGGAGGTCCTGCACCCGCCTCCACATTGCTGCTTCAGAGCTCTCGGCCTGCAGACTGCAGGGGGACCAAGCGATTGTTTAGAGGCCAAGCACTCTCGCGTTGAGCGGCCTGGATCTGGATTGCGGTCTTGAGCTTTGCTCTTGTGGTTCGTTTTTACTCAGTGAGCCAGAAGTGGTAGAGGTACCCAGGAACTTCCTAAGAGCTCCGGCAGCCGGGAGGACACCAGCGATTTAGCACAGAGCTTTCCCCTCTGGAAGCAGAGCTCCACAGAGACTTAAAAAAAAAAATCACAGTCTGACCAACCATGAATAAGAATAAGCATAAGAAGCAAAGTAAGAACAGCAACCAAACCCTAGATTCCTTCTTTGAAGAAAAGAAGGACCAAGACAGAGAGCTGCAGGAGGACAGCACAACCAGAGCTCCCCAACCAGGGGCTTCCAATAAACATGAAGACTGCCTTAAACCTAGAGATCAGCTGAAGAAGGATTTTGAAAACCAAATGAGAGAAGTAGAAGAAAAATTGGGAAGAGAAATAAGAATGTTGCAAGAAAATCATGAAAAGAGAGTCAGCAATATGACTGAAGAAATCAACACCCTAAAAAATAGATTAACTCAAATGACAAAAGAGGCCGAAAAAGCCAATGAGGAGAAGAATGCCTTAAAAAGTCGCCTTTGCCAGATGGAAAAAGAATCT
>CM053582.1:172091113-172114323 GCA_028627135.1 Pseudochirops cupreus
ATTATTATTATTAACTACACCCAACTGGAACTTGAGATACACAGGCACTGTGGTTGGGAGATCCATCCTGCCCTACCGAAAAGTCAGAGGGGCGAGGGGGGAAGACATAGGAGAGAATGGAATGGGGGAGGGGGGGATACACTGGGATGGCTGTTTTGGGGCGGTGGGTAGGGGAAAGATGGGGAGAAAATTTGTAACTCAAAATTTCATCGAAATGAATGATGTAAACTAAAATAAAATAAAAAATCATTTTATAAAAAAAAAACAAACTGAATCCAACTTCACTGTTAACCCAATTAGATCACATACACAAACATTTATCAAGAGAATATAGACTATAGATCAAAAGCATCTAAAAACAAATGCTATATATATATATATATATATATATATATATATATATATATAGTCAGTGGCACATTGTTAAAGTACTAGGAGAGGCCCACAAATCTACAGAAAAAGGTGAAGCAGAAATTCTAAAGAAATGACAAAGACGGCAGGGCATTACCAAGTAAATGCAAGTTAGAGATAAATTCAAGAAAGAAAAGATAATTCACAGGAACAACACTCCATTTTTTTATTCTATAACTTTCCCATAATCTTAATTCTGTCAAGCTCAGAGTTCATCTTTTAGGTCTACTAACCATCAAAGAGTTGTCTGAATATTCTTTGCTCTAGTATCCTTTGTCACTACTGTAAATTTTAAGGCAAAAATGGAGAAAATGAAGGAAGAATCCGAGGAGTTGTAAGATCCATAAAGCTCACATTATTCACAAAAGGTCCACTGTGTACCACTGTGAGCATCACTACTGTTAGAAAGCTGGCTAAAACCAAAATATACCATTCTCTGTGGCACTGCCAGAAATCCTAAACTAGTTTCAGAAGCTAAATAGAATTAAGACAGAGAAATTATTTCCTACTTATCCTGTACATTGTACATACTTCCTCTCTCTATATATCTGTTTGCATGTTATCTATACCATTAGAGTATAAGTTCCCTAAAAGCAGGATTGTCTTTTGCCTCTTTTCTATCTGTTTTTTATCTCTTTTGTATTCCTAGTGCCTGTCACATAGCAGGTACTTAATGAATGTTTACTGATTGATTTAAAATTGATTGACTGATAGAAAAGGTCAATGAGTTTTAAAATCAAGAATATAGTGTAAAACTTGACAAAGTAGTAGTCACTGAAACTAAACAGGTATAAGGTAAGATGAACATAAATGACCAAAACTGAAAGCAGTAGGTAAATGACACGTTCAACAAACGCAGATGTAAAAGGAAGATGAAAAGAAAGGGAGAACAAATTCATTCAGTAGTTAAAACTATAATAAGGACAAATGATATCTTACATTTCTACTGTACTAACTTTTCAATGTGCTATTTAATCTATTGTCTCATTTTACTCAGTAAATCGGGATGTGATCATATTTGACAGAGAAGGAAACAGACCCTAAGATGTTAATGATTTTAGTAAGGCCACAAATAGAACTGTAAAACAAGGAATGAAGACCATGTCTCTTCTTTCTCAGGCTTATACTCCTTCTTTTCACCATAAGGTGGTAAGCAGTATGTACACATAAGAAAAATTGTTAGCACAGCTCCCTTGCCCCCCCAATTTTAAATTTATTAAAGGAGACAAAAGATACACATGAAATGACTTAACACCTTTAAGTACAAAATGATATAATAGAAGCTGAATCTATAAATAGTGAGATGACTCAGAAAAGTAACATCAGGTCAATGAAAGCTGAAGGGTAAACACAACTGAAGCATGACTAAACAAAGAGAAAGGGTTAGAAGAGAATTAAATGCAGTGGGGAAAAAAGGAGTATATGAAGGTGGGAAAGGGGTCATATTACAGAAAGCAACACAAAAATATAAGAGAAGCAATGAAATAATGAAATGGAATAATAATGCCTGCAGAAAGAAAGGAAAAAAGAGGAGAGGGAAACAGGGGTGAGAGGTAAGTAGTGATGTCTGAAGGAAATGAATCAAAATCATATGAATTGGTCAAAGTTGCAACAAATAACAAGAAAAAAATGTTGAAGCTAAAGAAAATCCTGTGAAGTTAATAAGGGAAAATACCTTGCTATCAGGTAAGAATCAGCAAGGATTGAGGAAGGCCTATGTATTTGAAGACAGTGAGGCAACTTTACATACCTTTCTAACAATACTGTCTTCCACGTTGGATTTTTTGTTGCTGCCCTGTTTGCCCATTAATGTAATCTCTAGCTGACAGAATGGTTTTGGTAAGATATCACACTGAGTAAAGAATTTTCTCCACTCTACAATGTATGCTTTTAGCAGTGCTGTATCATCCTGATGGCTCAGTACTCTCTGAAAGGAAAAAAAAATCCCAGTTAAAAAGAACACACATAGCCAACACTGAGAACAAAATAACTTTGAAATATAAGGTATTTTAATTTGGTATTGTCAATTAAATTAGTGTTAATCTCCTAAGTAGCTATACTAACAGTTTAAAAAAGTACCCTCTTTCAAAGATTGTATCTATATGTCTCTTTCTAGCACTTAAATTCTAAGTCAAATACATTAGATTCTGTCCTCAGTTTGACCCTGTGAGACACCACACATATCCTAAACTAGAGAATATCAAAATGAATTCTCAACTCTGGATTTTACATATAGTGTTCAGCACAGATATTTATCAAGTGTTAAAAATACAGCAAATTCTATTTTCAATTTATTTTTATGTATTAATAAATAAAACCATTTACTTTTAGAGGCAGAATTCAACTTCATCAGAAGCCACAAATTTAAAATTTAAAAACAAAAAAACCCCCTCATGAATGCGTTTCTAGATTCTAAGATTTCAAATTGTACTTAGAAATAATGTATGTAGAAACAAAGTTTCTAATGAAATTGTGTTAACAATAAAGCATTCAATATTCTAAAGAAAGTCTACATACATTATCATTCCTAATCAAGACATTAACTGCCATGCAATATGTAATAGAAGACTTATGAATTCTCACCTTTGATACTTTAAGTCCCTTAATTGCAAAGGAAAATTTCTTAACCCAGAATAAAGATTATGTGTATAAACAAAAACATTCATGTGCAGAGATACAGAACTGCTTGTCTGAACAATCACTAGCACTGGGAAATGAGTGACATATAAAATTTCATTAAAAGACCAGAAACTCCAGTTTTCTATGGGCTCCAAACTTCATAACATAGAAAGCAAAATCTTGTGGGTCTTTCAAATTGGTATAAAAATAGTGCTTAAAGTGACATAACTGACACAATATTGAGATATTAATATTTTGCTTCAATTTTTATTTTCAGAAAGTTTAGGTACTAAAAATCAGTTCTGAGAAGTATAAAAATATACATTTATACATAGGTCAATTATCAATACACTCAGTTCCCAGAGTAGTACTTTGGTCCATATGACAGGAAAAAATTCAAGACATTAATTTCTTCACATTCAGATACTTTTTAACAAATCATTAGAATCTGATAACCTTGGATATAGTGCAAGAATATTGTCCTCTACCTCTTTTTTGTTTCTTTGGAATTAACAACATCCATATCAGAAAAAAAAAGCTAAAATTCAGTCATCACTTAATTAATAAGGAAAAGAGAAAGAAAGAATAACTTAAAACCCCTGATAATCCAAAAAGCAATTTCAGTCATTCGCTTCAATCTCCTCCTACCAATCAACATACAAGAGCTTCCAGCAAGCAACTGATCTGACTGATTTGGGTTTCAACTCACTGGCTTTCCTCTGTTACTTTCGAAAGGACTGATGAAGAATGAAAATGGATAAAAGGTAAGCAACAGTGAGGAAGAACAAAAAAAAATACATACATACATATATATATATATATACATATATATATATATGTGTATATAGTCAGTACCATAAATATTTGCTGAATTGAGCTAAATGGATAAACTCCTGAGTAACTGAAAGTTGGCTATCTGTTAGAAGTTCTAATTACAGTAAGCTTTACAGTGCTACAATACTTGAACTTTAGATTCAGTAGCAAGAATAGAAGGCAACTTAAGCATTTCCCAATGGGTTAAAGACTCTGGGACAGAAAAAAAAAATCTGTTATCCATGGATGGAAGTCTCATAAGAGGGCTCAAAATCAACATACCTGCAGCTACTGGCTATAGTACAAAAATAATAATCTTGTTGGGGCACACAGTTTAACACTAAATTAGCAAAGCAGGAATAAATACCTAAGGAAAAATATTTTAGGCATAAAATTTTAAAGTCCCACTGAATTCCCAAATAATGCAACAAACAAGACAGATTATATTCCACAAATCAGTCGTCATTGAAAGCAAAATACTAATTTCAAAAAGTAACCATATCATAAAAAGGCTTTTAAATTAACTTTGAAAGACTCACTGCCTGTGCTTGTTTAATAAAATCAAGTATATCTTCTTTCAAAGCCTGGTGGATTTTTGCTGGGCCTTTATCATCCCACAAACAAACTGCATGAACATCCCTAGAAAATAATGAAGGCAAGTCACCTTTAAGGGCACAATTGTTTTATGTAGTCAGTGTATAGACACAAATATGTAACACACACACACACACACACACACACACACACACACACACACACACACTACACAACTTTGGAAAGAAGTTTCTGAGAGATACTAATCTACACATGTTTTATTACTCTTAATAACAAAATAATACGTATCAATGCTCCCTACAGAACCTAGAGTCCATCCAAACTCCAGGTAAGCGCCACACACACAACTTAAATCAGTGTCACATTTCTTCAGGTATTTACCACTTACACATTCCTAAGGTATTTACTTTATGTTAGAAGTGTTTACTCTTATTTAAAAAATCAATAGCAACCAACAACAAAATCCTACTGACAAAAGCTGAATTTACAAAAAGGACACATAATGGGATAATTAATCACATTATTAAAAAGTATGCTTACAGGTCACTTTAAAGGGCAAACTTCTAACCTCACAGATATAACTCCTTGAGGTTCTGGCCAACTGATAAAGCAATGCCAGTCTGAATTGGTGGCTGAAACACTCATTAAAATAAGGTCTAATTTAGTTACAAGAGCTATAGTAATTTTGGTGGTCATATCACACCACAGGCTAAAGTCCTTTTACTTAATAACAACACACACAACAATTATAGTGCTTTAGGGTTTGGAAAGCACTTTACAAATATAATCTCATTTGATCTTAGATCTTATTTTCTCATTGACTTAAAACAAATGGCACACAGAAAAGAGATGTATATGCATGAACATTATGTAATCACAAAATGTTTAGAGAAAATAAAGACTGCAGCATTCAGTCCCCTTATCTTACTTATTAGAGGACTAATATTTAAGGAAGCTGAGTGACTTGTCCAAGGTCACCAACGGGTTAGTAGTAGAACTGGGATCAGATAATACAGAATGGAAAATCAACTCAACTGCTGGCTCTTAGGCTTTACTTCTCTTAGGATATAAGCATGACAGCCGTGATTATGAGATTTCTTCCACAGAAGGAATTCCCACTACCAACTCTGACTTGGTAAATAAATCTTAAGTTACTGCTTGAGGCACATAAATATTAAGTTATTTTCCCAGTTTGTGTCAGTCTAGTACTTATACTTGCCTCAATATACAAAAAAAAAGCAAAAGACTCAAAAGAGGGCAGCAATGCATGTAACTAAAAAAGTCATGTTGTTCTTTTAACTCAGAAAAAAGCCTGAACAATCTCAATAAAACAATGACAGAGTCAAAACTTGTCATTAACTTTACTTTGCATGTAAATGTGCCAGTTTAAAAGGCACATTTATTTTTGATTCATCAAAAAATTTAAAAATATCTGCTTACAGCAGCATTCCTATTATGTTGCCCCAAAATTAGAATGAAAAGGTTACTTACGAAAACAAATCAAACCACTGCTGTTTTGTGACAGATTCCTGGCGTAAAAGCTTCAGAACAATAGGACGCATAAAATCCCACTTGTCTTCAAACTGAAGTGAGCCTTTATTCTTGAAAAGAAAGGAAAAGTAGTTTAATTTAAATCCCCTTAAGTTAAAATTACATTAAGTCAATTAAAATCATTTACTATTTTTGTCTTTTAATAATTAGCTAGAGAACGTTGAGATTCCAAATTTAAGGTCACCCATTTTCCATAACGGAGTATAAACTCAACTCTAAATTTCACCATATGTCAAACAGCCATGATTACCCTGGAATTTCATTTCCTCATCTTGTTTTTCTTCACTAATGCTTTTCTCGGTAATTTTGTAGAACAGCAAGCAGCATGTATTAATAAATGCAAAATTCTGCTAAAATTATTGAACTTTAGAGGTTTTTAGAGACCTCTAGGTCTTTTAGAAACCTTTTTAAATGAGCTTTCTTCATTTCACAGATAAGGAAACTAAGGTTCTGGTGTTGTGTCTGACTCAAGGCCACACAATTTAGTGACAGAACTGAGACTAGAACCCAGTTTACTGACCCCCAGTCCAGTCCAGACTTCCATAATACCACACAATTCCATAGAATTAATGTTAAAGCTTGCTTTGGAGAGCTATCCTGATATTATAAACACCATGATAAGAACAGTGGAAGGATAGGCAAATCCTATCACACAATCAATGCCTTATTTAAAACATTACTATTAAGACTAATCAGTAACTCTTCTGTAATAGTGTTTATAACACAAATAAGTAAAATAATAGACTTGGTTTATACACTGGTCTTTTGCATACAACAATCAGAAACTGTAGCCTTATATCTGATTGGCTGATGTGAAAAACAAGATTATTTTTCTCCTTCAGACAAAAATGGAGTATGAGCATCAGTACTATCATATCAAGTAGGTTAAATCAAATAATTACCATTGTTTTTCATAAAACAAGAAGTGGTAGATGTCTACTCAAAAACTGTTTTTTTGTGTGTGCCATTTATTAAAGTGCTTAATTTTCTATGTTACTTGTCCTTGCTTTATTTAGTATTTGAAAAGATAAAGTCACCATAGGAACATCTTCCTGGGCTAGATTTATCAGTGATTGCATTCCAAATTTTGAAAGGTTTCTTCCTCTATTAAGCCAGGAGCACAAAAAACTTTACCATGTTACTAACATATAAGGCAATAAAAAAAAATAAATAACATCTTTCTAGGTGTTACCTCCACCTTACTCGCTTTCAAATTACTGATACATTAGCATATAATTCAATGTGACCAGAACAGGCCCCTTAAGGTCTCCATGAAATGGGGTCAAAAATGTTTACCTACTGGAAAGGGTCCATGGTGAGGATAAACTAAGGTAACATTAATGTGCCATGGAGACACTCTAAGCTGTAACCAAATCCTGTCAGTTCTTCCTTTGCTACTTCCTTTAAATTCTACCGTTTCACTCCATTTCTGCTACCCCAAGGAGCAACACAGTATAAGAACTAGAGAGTGGCCCTGGAGCCAGGACCTTCACCCTTCCCCAGGTTACACAAATTGACTCATCTATATGGGATTTTTTTCTTCTGTGCCACAGTAATTCCTTTAGCCTGAAAGCTCAATCTTTTTCTGGACTATTTCTCACATTCTGATTGGTTGGTTTTTCCCAGAACCTCTGACTGAAGGAGGAGGCCCAGGCCAAACATTCCTCTCCAGGCTGTGCTGCTGTCTCATCTCCACAGGACTTTCCTTCTCTACCATGCCCCTTTAACATTTCTCCAATCTCTTTCAGCTCTTTTGTGTTATCTTCATCCATTAACTACTTGAGGGTAGGGGCTGTCTTTCTTCTGCTTTTATTTGCATTTCCAGTGCTTAGTAGCACAGTACACATAGTAAGAGTTTAATAAATGCTGATCTAGTTTAATAATAATCTAGTCTAGTCTAATAAATTGACTGATCTAGTGCTACATCTGACAAACTGCCTGTTTGACCATGGGCAAGTCACTAAATGTCTCTGTGCTCTAGGTAACTATTTAAGACTATAAATTACAGAGAAGGTACAGACCAGCATTAGTATCAAGAGTTTTTTCATCTATCAATCAATCAATATTTATTAAATACCTACTATAATGAAGGCACTGTGCTAAGCACTGGGGAAATAAAAAAGAGGCAAAAGAAAGTCTCTTCCAACAAGTATAAAATAAAAAAATTTACAAAAAAAAAAAGATGACAGGGAGGTCAACAGGCAGAACTGAGAAGCATTCTAGGCATGGGGGACAGTCAAAGAAGATCTCCAGTGTCTTATTTACGGGACAGCCTAGAGGTCAATGTCACTAGATCAAAGGATATGCACTGGGGAGTAAGGTGTAAGAAAACTGGAAAGGTAGGAAGGGTGCTAGGTTATGAAAAACAGAGCATTCTGTATTGGATCCTAGAAGCAACAGGGAGCCACTAGAGTTTATTGAGCAGAGTGGAGTGTTTCCAACATTACTCCAATCACAAGTCCAGTTTATATCCCAAGTACATAGAATACATTACTTAGTAAGATGAAACCCTTGCAAAAATTCTTCAGTCCAAAGGCCAGGAGCCGCTGCCCCATGTTCATTGTATTTGTCCTTCGAAGTCCACCTCGAGTCCCACTTTTTCCATGATGTCTTTCATGACTACCCTGGATCTCCAGTAGTCTCTAAATTATTACTTAATTAGAATCATAGTCTTTTAAAGTTGGAGGGGACCACAGAGGCCATCCTGAAAAATCCTGACCTAAAGCATGAACCACTACTATTAAATTTCTGAAAAGTAGTCCCTTAGCTTCCCTTGGAAGACTTCTATTGGTAAGGAAATGTAATCTACCTTAATCCAATTCCCTTTTTGGACAACTGCAATCATTTGGAAACTTTTGTATATACTGAGTGAAAATCACTACTGTCTCAACCATAACCACTTTCTACTTGCTGGCAACATTTTGGGACCAAAGCAGAATAAAACTGATTACCCTTCAAATATGTTCCAGAACTACTGAATCTCTAAGTTAAGAATCTCAGAAGTCATCTAGGACAATTAGTACCTGAATAGGAAGACAGAAGCTATGTCCTTTTTCTTTAAAAGCTAGTGGGAGACCAACATAGAAGAGGTAAAATAATTTAGGGCTAAAACGTATATATCATAGAGATAATTTAATCTACCTTATTTTCTAGATGAAAAAACGGGCCTAAAATAAAAAAGTATTCATTAAGCACCTAATGTGCTTTCCTAAGATTAGGAAAAGGCTTAAAAATGAGAAAATAATAATGAAAGAATAATAATAGCTAGCATCTATGTAGCAACTTTAAGGTTTGTCAATCCTTTTATAGGTTAACTCCTTTAATCTTCATAACAACTCTGATGTAAGTGCTATCCCCATTTTACCGATGCAGAAATGGAAGAACAGAGAGTTTAAGTCATTGCTAACAGCTAACAGCTAATAGCAAGTAAGTGTCTGAGACAAAATCTGAACGTGGGTCTTCCTGACTCTTATGTCGGACAACACTGAGCTATCTGGCCAGGAGCTGAACTTTGAAGAAAAGAAGATTCCAGACAATGGAGGTGAGAGAAATGCATTCCAGGAATCAGGACAAGAACAAAGAGAAAGGAGAGTAAATTATAAATAAATGAACATTTATTAACCACCTACTATGTACCAGACACTGTGTGAAGTGCTGGGAATACAAAATGATAAATCCTTGTCTTTAAGGAGCTTACAATATAATGGAAGAGGCAACATGCAAACAAATACAGTGTGAAAATAGAGTCAATTTGGATAGATCAAAAAGTATTTAAGGGGAGCAAAGGTTGGTAAGGTAGGCTAGAATCAGGTTTAAAGGGCTTTAAATCCAAACAGGAGTTTTTTGAATTTGACATCAGAGATAATAAGGAATCACTGAAGTTAATTATCATTAAAGTGATTAGTCTAAAATCACAAAGATAGTTTATAAAATGAGTTATAACTCAAAAGATGAGATCCTAAATAACAATTAGTGCAATTATGTACAAAGTTATCCTGTTTTAAGTCCAAAGACCTTATTATTTTACCATTGCTATTTGGGACACTATTTGCTACACCAAGATATTAAATAAAATTCATTATTGAAGAAAATTATTCTGCCACTTTGTTTTCATGAACTGCATTATCAACTTTAACAATAAATGTGATGTGTGTATATAGACACACACACTCAAGGATACAGACATACATGTATACATATCAATATAAAAACAGACATGGATGTATGCACATATTAAAATATACATTGCACATATATTCATGTGTGCGTTTAAAATACCAGTAATTAAAAAGAAAAGAAAGAAGCCAATAGGGTTGCTGTTTTTTAATTACCTCAACTTACCCAATGAAATCCTGTCTATTCTCCTATTCATTTGTTCCTCTGAAGCTGAAGTGTGTCTGTTCAGTGTTCATGTGCCTGATGTCCATCTAACTGCATATCACAGCCTGGACAGTAGGCATTTTCATCCACTTGTTTTTTCCTGAATGGACAATCAGTCCAATCTCTTTTGAAATACTATAGTTCTCATTAGCAGGCTTTCAATATTCCAGGGCTATAGCAAATTAACCCAACATGAGCTGTAAATGGGAACATCTGGAGGACCCCAACGTCTATAGGTTACCCCTCTTCCAACTGGAATTGGTGTAAACATCCATGTCACTTGCAAATAAGATTGGCAAGGATATATCTATTATGTATTTTATACCTTGCTTAAACACGTAAGTACTTAATAAATAGCTGCTGACTAATCTTTTTTTGTGTGTTTACTTCACACGTATTGTTATCAAGTCACTTTTCAGTCATGTCTGACTCTTCATGACCCCATTTGGAGTTTTCTTGGCAAAGATACTGGACTGGTTTGCCATTTTCTTCTCCAGCTCATTTTACAGATGAAGAAACTGAGGCAAGTAAGATTAAGTAACCTGCCCAGGGTCACATGGCTAGTAAGTATCTGAGGCCAGATTTAAACTCAGAAAGATAACTGTACCACAGTACTAAAATACACAGGCAGCTAGGTGCCATTCGATGGATGAGAACATTGGGCCTGGAGTCAGGAACACCCAAGTTCAAATCTGGACAACGACACTTTATAGCTGTGTTTCCTGGGCAAGTTACTTAACCTGTTTGTCTTAATCCACGGGAGAAGGAAATGGCAAACCATTCCAGTATCTTTGCCAAGAAAACCCCATGACAGTACAGTCTCCAGGGTCAGGAAGAGTCAGACATGACTGAATGACAAGCTAAATGTAGGCCAATTTCTATCCATTTTAATTGAGATTGCCTCCTTAAATATATAGATACTTTAGGTGTTTGTCACTCAAATTTTTCTAATGTCAGGGACCATAATTATAGTTTGTTTCATCTTGCTTCTTGATTTTTATGATTCTAGAAAGCAAACAAGCAGTCCCGAAAATAGTATCACATGATCTCTGTGATCTCATGAATACCACAAATCCAATTATTGTATGCAGATATATCCAAGGCCCAGTCTCTCTTCTGAGCTCCAGTTCTATCTCACCAAATGCCTACTGGCCATGTTTTACAACCTAGGATTCATGCTCAATTCCACATTTTCCACTACTCTAAATATCTAATCAGTTGCCAAGTTTTCTCGACTCTTCCTACACAGAGGCCTCTTGCCTATGTTCCCTTTTCTCCACTCACAAGGCTACCCAAGTTATGATCCTCATAATCTCTCAACCTGGATTATTTGGTTTTTCTGTCTCATTTTTCTTTTCTCCAATGCATCCTTCACACAGCTGCCAAAATAATTTTCCTAAACTATGTTATCTACCATGTTACTGATCAAAAACCTCCAGTGCTACCTTTGACTTCTAGGATCAAAAAACAAACTCCTCTAATTAGTATTTAATAATGCCCTTCAGAATTAGGTTCCAACCTATTTTTCCCAGGTTTATTTATTACCATTACTCTTCTACTTTATGTATATTATTCTAAAGTACACCCAAACTGGCACATTTGCTCTTTTTTCCACGTATATCCCATACATGATGTTCCATCACCCAGCTCCATGAGTTGGCACCAGTGTGTATATACATCCCTTCCCTGCCCCCCATGTATTCATTCCTTACTTTCTGCCTGGCAGAATCCTTAACTTTCTCCAAAGTTCAACCTTATATGGCAACTTCTACATGAAACCTTTTATCATCTCTCTGCTCTGCCCCAATTTAACTTTCATTAATAACTCTGTAAAGATTTTGTATTCACTGATATGTCTATATGTTGTCTTCTCAGTGCCTGGTACATAATAGGAACTTAATAAATGACAGCTAACTGATTACCAAATTATGACCTCAAATTTTTTACCAACCACTCTCTTTCTTGACTCCTGAAATGACTGTGATCATATGAATCCTCCCTCATTTTGCTTTTTTACCACTCATAATTCAGTTACTACTATACGGCCAATTCCAACAAAGGTAATCTTTCTCAAATGCACATGTATTGCATTTAACTCCCTTTAAACCCCAATTTACTAAGACTGAAAAAAAAGTTCCCTTGCTTTTCACTTTAGTCATATGCTCAAAAAATTCTCAACTAATAATCACTGCTAGTCAGCCTATGATCATAATAGTTAAGAACATAGAGCAAAAAAAATTATGTCATAGAAAAGGAAAGACATACATTTAAGAGAAAATAAGCACAAAAAAGAAGCAATATCACCAATTACTAAAAAGTCTCCAAAATTTCCTTCAAAATTTTTCAGTCTCTACTGACCTTGTTACCATCTTCTAATTAAAGCTTTTCCTTTAACTTCAACAATCAAGATGAATAAAAAACAACTTATTCAATAAGCTTTTCTTTTGTTTAATTAGTAGTTTTACAATAACTTTTTCACTTTTAAATTACATGTGTATAGTATTTTGGCTACATGAGTTGAATAGAATTCTATGGGCTATGTTATGTATCTATCATTTACAATAATGTTCCAATTTAAGAAACTATTTTAAAAAAAAACCTATTTGTAAATCATAAATTTCTTGTCTCCATTCCCTGACCTCAGTGCTTTCCTTAAAGATCAGCTGGGTCTCTTGTTATTTCTAATACTAATGCACTCATATAACAATAAATGACACATTTCTTATTAAGTTCAACAAATTTTTCCCCCTTCATACACTAAAGCTTACGAAACAAAATAATTCATCCCAACAAATCATTCAATTAAGCCCATAGTTGAGGCCACATTTTCATTTATAGCAAGGGTAAAGTTTAACTGTGCAAAGCTGTTCCATTTTCTGATATAATTAGTTCCTCACTCATTCACTGTAGCTACTTCAGCAGGATAAGCAATTCTCAAGTCTCTAAAGCCCTGCCTCTTTCCGGCTTCTCAAGCTCCCATATTTAGTTATTTAACTTCAATGGAACTGAATAGTCTTATTTTCTATTTATTTTTGTGCTCCCTATTTTCTCTCACTTGGATCATTCAACTATTACTTCTAATCTGGGCTCAAAAAATGTTACAGTACATCCTTGATTAAAAACATAAAAACAGGAAAATCCTAAAGAGATGTAAATAAAACAATTAAATTCTCCCAAAAGCTAGCACCAGAAGAAACTTCTAGAGCTTACTCCCAAAAGATATTACTGTTACTTTAAAATTACAGCTTAAATATCACCAGGCATAGTCATCTGTAGCAAGATATTACAATTAAGCCACTCTTTTTTCCAGTCTCCTCCTTACAGAAAGATCATTTCCCCACATCTGCTCATTGTCATTTATAGTAAACAAATCTTGCCTCTGAAGTCAACCACTAACTCCTTCCATATATGAGCAGAGCTGTCTTGACAAAAATAACAGAATCAAAGAGCTGGAACGGACCCAGGGATCATCTCCAGACTAAACACACCTGAAGAGATTATGTTTTGTATTATCCCCATCTACCTCTAGTAAAAACCCCAGAACTCACCATCTTATGATGTACCCTATTCTATTATGTATAATTAGTTGATGTAAGAGATGAAAAGTTTATAAAAGGTAGCACTTAACCCCCATCACCCTTACATTCTAAGGTTTTTGCTCTTCTCATATAGAGATGGAATTTTCAATGGAACCCCCGAGCTATTGCTCCTAATTCGACCCTGCTACTTCTGCTCTATCATAAGACCAAGTCATCTTCAAACATTTAAAGACCACTGTTAGGCTCTGCAGTAACCTTCGAGTGTAGGGCTTTACATTTTTTCCTCTTTAAATTAATCTTACTAGACTGTCCACTGATCTAGCTCAGGGAGACTTTTTTGTCATGGATTCTCTGGCAATTTGGTGAAGACCATGGACCCTTCTCCGAACATTTGCTGTCTACACTTGTAATTGAGCACCTAGGCAGTGCAATGTATAGAGTATGGGACTTGGAGTTCAAATCTGGTCTCAGACACTTACTAGCTGTGTCACCCTGGACAAATCTCTTAATATTTGTCTCAGTTTCTTCATCTATAAAATGATCTAGAGAAGGAAATCCTCTATCTTTACTAAGAAAATCCTATACGAGATCACCAAGAGTCGAACACAACTGAAAAACTGAACACATTCATAATTGAAGGAATGCTGAATTTGAAGTTAGTAAGATTAAAGATAGAGGGGAGTGGAGCCAAGATGGTGGAGAAAAGGCTGGGACTTGCCTGAGCTCTCCTCAAAACAAATGCTCGAGCAGTGGAACGCACAAAAGGATGGGCTAAAACAATTTTCCAGCCCAAGAAAACTTAGGTCAGCAGGAAAGGTCTATTGCACCAGGATGGGAGGGAAATGCAGTCCAGTGCAGGGCATGCCAGCTCAAATCCTTCATGTAGTCCAGAAACTGTTTTGGATGCCATCATTTATCTACTTTCCCCTAATCTGTGTCACTCATAAATTTGATAAACATAACTATTTTTTGTCTTTTTTTATGTTTAATATTTTGTTTTTCCCAAGTTATATGTAAAAATAATTTTTAATATTTGCTTTTAAAACTCTGAATTCCCAATTCTCTCCCTTCCTCACCATGTTATATATGTGTAGTCATACAAAACACTTCCTTAATAGTGATGTTGTGAAAGAAAACAGACAAAAAAAAGCCTCAAGAAAAATAAAGTAAAAAACGTATGCTTCAATCTGTATTCAGACACAATAAGTTCTTTCTCTGTGGATGGAAAGCATTTTTCATAAGTCCTTCAGAGTTGTCTTGGATCACTGTATTGTTGAGAATAGCTAAGTCATTCACAGCTGACTATTTTACAATATTGCTGTTACTTTGTACACAGTACATTTCACTTCACATTAGCTCATGTAACTCTTTCCAGATTTTTCTGGGTATTCTGCTCATCAATTTTTTTTTTTTTTGCTTTTTGAATGGGGGAAGGCAGGGCAATTGGGGCTAAGTGACTTGCCCAGGGTCACATGGCTAGTAAGTGTTAAGTGTCTGAGGCCTAATTTGAACTTAGCATCTCTTGACTCCAAGGCTGGTGCTCTATTCACTGTGCCACCTAGCCATCCCTGCTCATCATTTCTTATAGTACAATAGTATTCCATCATAATCATACATCACAATTTGTTTAGTCATTCTCCAATTGATAGGCATCCTCACAATTTCTAATTCTTTGCCCTCAGAAAAAAGCTGCTAAAAATATTTTTGTGTATATATAGGCCCTTTTCCCTTTTTTGTTTTTTATCTCTCTGGGGATACAAAACTAGTAGTGGTATTGTTAGGTTAAAGGGTATGCATGGCTTTATAGCTCTTTGGGTATAATTCCAAACTGCTCAACAAAAAGGCTGAATCAGTTCACAATTCCACCAACAATGCACTAACGTCTCATTTTTCCTATAGCCCCTCCAACATTTGTCATTTATTTTTCTGTCTTATTAGCCAATCTAATAGTGAGGTAGTAGTACCCAGAATTGTTCCAATTTGCATTTCTCCAATCAATAGTGAGTTAGAATACCTTTCATATGGCTATAGATAGCTTTACTTCATCTGAAAACTATTATCTTTTGATCATTTATCGATCAGGAAATGGCTATTTTTTATAAATGTGACTCAGTTCTCTGTATGTTTTGAGAAATGAAGTCAATCACAGAAACTTGCTCCAACATTTTTTTCAGTTATTACTGCTAACTCTTCCTTTTCCCCTTCATCCTATCTTTCCCACTCCTGTTGATTCTATCCTCTCTCGCCTTTCACCGTTTCTCCTCAAAAGTGTTTGCTTCTGACTACCCCTATCTGCCCTCCTTTCTATCACTCCCACCTTCTCTTACCCCTCTTGACATCTATTTCTTAATTCAAGTCACAGACCAAAATGTTGATTATTGAGATCTCCCTCAAAATTGATATTTATCCATTAATCACTACATATTGGATCCTATCAATCGATAAACACTTTTTAAGTACCTATTATTGTTGTCAGGCACTGCATTAGGCACCACAGCCACAAAAATAAATAAATAATCCCTGCTCTCTAGGAATATATATTTTAACTTCTCGGTCATTTAATAAGTTCTGAATCTACCTACCTGTACTAAAATTTAGACTATGTCTCTTCATCTTGTTTATAAAGACATCAAGAAAGATTTAATTTAGATTTAATTTAAGGTCTTGTAGAAATTCAAGTTGATTATATCTATGACATTCTCCTGTCAAAAAAGGAAATAGTGTTTGATGTGAACTCATGTTAGCTCCTAATGATCTTCGTGTCACTTTCTAAATATTTATAGACTATCCCTTAGACACTGCATTACAGACTATTTGCACTAAAAAAATTCAAGGTCATGGCTTATATTTTGAAGGATCTATCTTTTCTCTTATTTTGTGGATGGGTAGAAAAAAATGAGATATGCTATTACCTCACCTGTTTACTACGATTTTTCAAAAATACAAGCTGTTCACCAGTCATATCCACTGAGGGTAATTAAGTTCATACATATATACATATATATATATATATATATATACATATATATATATATATATATATGTGTATATATGTACACACACGTATCCCAACAAACCTTTAAAAAAAAGTCCTTTGTTGTTCTGTTCCTTCTGGGTTCTCTTTAAGAATTCTGACATTATACTTACAGAACTACACTATTCTTGAATTCATTCTCTACTACGTGCTCTTGTTTCCATCTAAAATTGTTTTATTTATAACTAAATTGACTAATGAGTTCCTTGTCCATCCACATCTATAGCTTCCCTTTTTCTCCCTCACTGGAAGTGCATTTATATCCATCAGAATTCTGTATACGAATGCTTCCCACACTTCTTGGGCCAACTTCTTTAACATAGAGTATATACCCTGAACTTTATGAAATTTTCTCTCAAAAATCTTGGGACTATGCTGTGATTACTCATTTCTCTCTGTCAAACCTCTATGTTGGCATGGTCTTTCTTCCTCCCCAAGTACACATAATTCCTTTTTTTAAACCAATTTTCATTATCTTTTGTTTTTATATCACCTATACTTTTTTTTCTATTTATCCTTTTCCCTCCTGGGTAACCAACCCTTAGAATAAAAAAATTTTTAAAAAAGTTTTGCAAAACTAACCAATAAAAAAAAGTCTGACATATCATATATAGCATTCCACAGCCATGGAACCTTATTTCCTCAAGAAGAGAGAAGAAGTGTCTTCTTGTGTCTCTCCTTTGGAGCTAAATTTGATCATTATAATTTTAAAGCACTCAGGTTTTTTTTGGTTCTTTTCATTTACATTGTTGTAGTCACTGGGTATGCTGTTTTCCTGGTTCTGCCTACTACACTTTGTATCAGTTGACACAAATCTTTCTCTTCTTCTCTGTACTCATCATTTTCAATGTTTCTTACATCACAGTAATATTCCATTGCATCCATGTGTCATGTGGTAGAATTTTTTAAGAATTACAAGTATCATTGTCCCATGTGGGGATGCACACAGTTCAGCTCTACTGAATCTCTTATGTTTTCTTTCCCTGTTTAGGCTTCTTTTGGGTCTTGCTATTGGAGATCAAATTTTTTGTTCAATTCTGGCCTTCTTATGAAAGCTTGAAATCCTTCTATTTCACTGAATGACCATATTTTTTCCCTTAAAGAATTATGCTTAATTTTGCCAGGTAGGTGATTCTTGATTGTAGATCTAGCTTCTTTGCCTTCTGGAATACTATGTTCGAAGACTCCTCAGTCCTTTAATGTTGCAGCTGCTAAATCCTGTGTAATCCTGATTGTAGTTCCCTGATATTTTAACTGTTTCTTTCTGGCCACTTGCAGAAATTTTCTCCTGACCTGATAGTTCTATAATTTGGCTATAACATTCCTCAGAGTTTTTATTTTAGGATCTCTTTACTGAGATGATCTACAGATTCTTTCAATGCTTATTTTGGCCTCTGGTTCCAGGATATGAGGGCAATATTCCTTGATAATTTTTTGAAAGATGCTATTCAGGTCCTCCTTTGGATTGCGGCTTTCAAGCAGTCCAATGATTCTGACATTAGCTCTCCTGGATCTATTTTCCAAGCTAGTTGTTTTTTCAATGAGGTATTTTACATTTTCTTCTATTTTTTCATTTTTTTTATTTTGTTTGATTCTTGATGTCTCACAATCATTAGCTTCCACTTAGCCAATTCTAATTTTTAAAGAGCTGTTTTCCTCAGTGAGTTTTTGTACCTCCTCTTCCATCTGGCCAATTATACTTTTTAGAAGTTGTTTTCTTCAGCGGATTTTTTATCTCCTTTTTCATTTGGGCGATCCTACTTTTTAAGTTGTTTCCTCTTTCCAAGTTGTTGACTCTTTTTTTGTAATTCTCTTGCATCATTCTCACTTCTTTTCCCAATTTATTTTTAAACTCCTTTTTGAGCTCTCCCATGAGTTCTTTCTGGGCTTGAGGCTACTTCCCACTTTTCGCGGGGGTTTTGCCCATAGGTGTCTTTGACATTGTTGTCCTTTTCTGAGTTTGTATTCTGATATTCTGTCACCAAAATAACTTTCTATGGTCAGATTCTTTTTTTTTTTTGGTCATCTTTTCTGGCCTTTTCCTTTATTTTTAAATTTGTACTCTGCTTCTGCAGTGAAACAAGCTTCTTTTGCCAGGGGCTGCTGACCCTAGTTATTTGCTTGGTGCTGCACTACTGCTGCTCTGAGGCCTCTGGGGTACCCTTAGTCTGGTGCTGTGCTGAGGTGGGAAGATGGGGGTTTGCTGAAGGCCATAAGGATCTGGTAGCTTACTTGGCACTGAGCTGGAGTTCCAGTGCTGGTATCTGGCATGTGCTGAGGCTCATGATATGCCTGCATTGGCATCTACTTATTTGCTCAGAGCTACACTGAAGCACCATGACAGTCCTGGTATTGGTGGCTGCTTGTTCACCTGGCTATGCTGGATTATGTGTGGGGGTCTCAGCACTGGTGTCTGCCTGTTTCCTTAGGCACTTATTGGGTCTTCCACAGGCATCTACCTGTTTGCTAGGGGTTACACTGAAACATTTAGTGGTACCCCTGGCTAGATTGAGGCATGTGGGGGGGGAGAAGGAGTCCTTGTGATGGTTTGTCTCTACTGTACTGGGGCTCAGGACCTCCTGCTGGTTTGCTGAGGTAGGGCTTTTATACTTTTACCAAAGTGAGGGAAATTTTTTCTGCTGACCTTCCAAGTTTCTTGAGTTAAAGATAGTTTCATGCTTTTTGCTGGTGCTGCTGTTCCAGGGCTCATACTGGGGTACTATTTTATGGTTTTCTTGGAGGTGAACATGGGAGAATTAGGGAATTTCCTGCTTATTCTGCTATCTTGGCTCCCAAAAGTGAAAATCTGATAGTCTTTTAACAATTAACAAGATGATAGAGCAAAATCTTCAGTCCTGTGTCTTCTTCTGATTGGCCTGACATAACATCATGACAATTCTGATTGGTAGACATCTTAATGAGAAGGTGGGTTGAGTTGTCTCAGCTCCTCCCCATTACTTCCTCCTCAGGAGACGGGAGTAACTCTTGAGTGATAAGATTAGTTTGTAGTCTCCAAATGCTTTGACTGAATCAACTTGAATTTGAGTTAAAGTAGGTAGTGGGTGACAAAAGGTATACAGGATGTTTGGGGTATTCAGGGAAGACTAGTACTTCTGGTATGACAGTTTGCTGAACCTTTTTCAGAGCTGCTTATCCACTTCTGATGTCTACCTCACCCTATTCTCTCACCTGTAGCTCCAACAAGCTGTAGCATGTGCAGCATCCACACCTTGGTAAACTGTCTCATCAGACGGGAATTGAGGGTAACTGACAGGCTTCAAACTTGTCAATGAGCTAAGGGGATGTCTACCTCAAGCATGTGAAGACTTTCCCCAGAAGGATGGGTAAAAGAGAACAATTTGTTCCAAGAGCAGAAGGTGGATAAGTAGGTACCGTGGTGGACTTAGAGCTTGGTCAGGCATTGAAGATGCCACAGTGATCCGATACATTTTGAGCCATCAACATTTGTCTTGATTTTTGTCTTGCCACTGGACTTCAATGACTCTGGAAGAGAGAATGAGGCTGACAACTATGCAACTCTGCCTCACTTGAACCCAATTCATGAACAAGTCAACACCTGGGAAATCTTTGGTCCTCTCAGAAAAGGAGAAACAAAAACAAAAGTAGACAATTCAAGATTTAAGATTCATTTCACAAAAGAACTGAGCCCTAAGTGGGGGTAATTAACAGACAAAAGCTTGGCCTCTGGCAAGTTTGGAAGATAGGTGAAGAATAGAGTTACAAAGGTAAAGAGTTTGGACTTAAAAGTATGGGAGAGTGTTAACCCTATTCCAGCTTGATTAAGTGTTAAAAAAAAACACAATAAATCAATTCTCAATTTTACAATGTAATATTCTCTATTTTTATTTATTTTCTGAAATATTTCCCAATTATGTTTTAATCTGATTGGGGCACACTCAGCAGTGTCATGGGGGAACATGAGCTGTGTGCTGGATGCCTCTGAACTACATGACTTCAAAGGTCTCTCCCATCTCTAAATCTATGGTCTAATTTTGGGGGGGTGTAGGGTGGGAAGGAGATGACCAGGAAAGGTCTCAAGCAGAAGATGGCACTTGAGCTGAGCTTTAAAAGAACCTAGATATCCTAAGAGGCAGAGGTGAAAAGAGAGTATATTCCATGCATGAGGGCAATCTGTGTAATGGAACTTTGGGAGATGTAGATTTTGTATCAATACAATGTAAAACTTTCTAAAAAACTGTTAAAAAGAGTGGTTTGCCATGGGAGGTAATAAGTTTCCCATCACTATTTAGGTAGGAGTTAAGACGATATGACTGCTGTTCCTGCAAATCTAAAATATTATTAGGATGTCCTAAGGGTATGCAAAGCTATAGAAAAGTGCATCTAGATAGGTAAAGAAAAAGAAAGTGGGGTGGAGCCAAGATGGCAAGTAAAAGTACAAACTTGGCGTGGCCTCCAGCTTCGACTATCTCCAATACCTGTAAAAAAAAAATGACTCTAAACCAATTTTAAAGCCACAGAACCTACAAGGAGACAGCGAGAAATAAATCTGCTGAAGGCAGCCTGGCAGGCCAACAGGAAAGGTCTTTTGCAACATTCTGGGAGATGAGGGCAGTCCCTAGTGAGCCGTGGTTCTGGCCCCGGGGTGGCCCCAACTAGCATCCAGGCAGGCCACAGAAGACTTCAACAGAGTGAATCATCAGCAGCTTTGGCAGTTTCCAGGCTCCTCAACCCATAAACGCCAAAGAGAAAATAAAAGGTCATTTGGGAACTCTGTCACAAGGGTGAAGGAACAACATAGTCCGGATCCTGCCCTGGGGGTGAGAAGCAGCGGGAGGCGCAGTGGTGCTGCCTTGCTGCTTTCAGAGTTCCTAGCCTGCAGATCATAGGGGGACTAAGCGACTATTCAGAGGATAACTGCTCTTGCTTTGACCTGCCTGGATTTGGATCACAGTCTTGGGTGGTGGTCCTTGGGTGTGTGGCCAATGAGCCAGAGGTTGTGGGGGCTGTAGAGAGGGTGCCCAACTAATCAATTCGCAGATGCGAAAACCCCAGCAATTTGGAACAAAGCTCTCTCCATTCTGTAAGCAGAGTTCTACCGCAGCAAAGAGCTCAAAAGTCAAGTAATTGTCAAGATGAGGAAGCACAATCAGATCATACAATCCTTTTGGGGGGACAAAAAGGATCAAAGCATGGAACTGGAGGAGGACAATGAAGTCAGAACTCCTGCATCAACAGCTTCCAAGAAAAATATGAACTGATCACAGGCCATGGAGGAGCTCAAGAAGGATTCTGAAAATCAAGAGAAGTAGAGGAAAAACTGGGAAGAGAAACGAGAATGATGCAAGAAAATCAAGAAAAGCGAGTCACTAGGGGGCGGCTAGGTGGCACAGTGAATAGAGCACCGGCCCTGAAATCAGGAGGACCAAAGTTCAAATCTGGCCTCAGACACTTAACACTTACTAGCCATGTGACCTCGGGCAAGTCACTTAACTGCAACTGCCCTACAAAAAGCCAAAAAAAATAAAAAATAAAAAAGTGAATCAACAGCCCGCTAAAGAAGACCCAAAAAAATTCTGAGGAAAATAACACCTTAAAAACTAGACTGACTCAAATGGCAAAAGAAGTCCAAAAAGCCAACGAGAAGAATCCCTTAAAAAGCCAAATTTGCCAGATGGAAAAGGAATTTCAAAAATTCACTGAAGAATAATTCCTTCAAAATTAGATTGGAGCAATTAGAAACTAATGACTTTATGAGAAATCAAGATACTACTAAACTACTAAAGATCCAAACAAATGAAAAAATAGAAGGCAATGTGAAATATCTCACTGGAAAAACCACTGACCTGGAAAATACATTCAGGAGAGATAATTTAAAAATTATTGGACTACCTGAAATGGGGAGAAATGGGACTACCATGATCAAAGAAAGAACCTAGAAATCATCCTTCAAGAAATTCTCCAGGAAAATTGCCCTGATATTCTAGAACCAGAGGGCAAAATAGAAATTGAAAGAATTCACCAATCACCTCTTGAAAAAGATCCCAAAAGGAAAACTCCTAGGAATATCATAGCCAAATTCCAGAATTCCCTGGTCAAGAAGAAGATATTGGGCGGAGCCAAGATGGCAGCGTAGAAGCAGCAACACATCGCAGCTCTCACATAGCCACCCCAAAATACCCATAAAATAGGACTCTAAACCAATCCTGGAACTCCAAAACGCACACAAAGATACTTCCCACTAAAGTCAGCTCGGCTACGAGGAACCGTATCAGCACTGCGAACCGAAACCAGCCTGGCCTGCAGCCGTGGCTGTGCCCCGGGGGCGG
>CM053582.1:172114823-172146949 GCA_028627135.1 Pseudochirops cupreus
CTAGTACCAGATTGAATAAGAGGGGTGATAATAGACATCCCTTTTCACTTCCGATCTTATTGGAAATGCTTCTAGTTTATCTCCATTGCATATAATATTTGCTGATGGCTTTAAGTAGATGCTACCTATTATTCTAAGGAAAACTCCATTTATTCCTATACTTTCTAGTGTTTTTAAGAGAAATGGATGTTGTATTTTGTCAAAAGCTTTTTCTGCATCTATTGAGATAATCATATGGTTTCTGCTAGTTTTACTGTTGATATGATCAATGATACTGATGGTTTTCCTAAGATTGAACCATCCTTGCATTCCTGGAATAAACCCAACCTCCGCTTCATTTCTGCCTACTATCTACAAAAGGGATTTTGACCTGGAATTATATCTATCTGCCACTCCTTAAATACTGCTAAAATAGGAGGTATGATTTTGGTTTGGAATAAAAGCTAATTCCTTGGTCAATAGTTTTTAGTTCAAACTCAGCAGTTTAGCTCCTTCTCAATAAATACTTGTGTGGGGTAACAAAGGCCCTTACCCAAATTAAACTCAGAGGCTTCTCAAGGTAGAAAGTAGAAAAGAATTTATTATGATTCTCATGAGAAAAGGGCGACTCCCACTGAGTGCATTCAATACATTCTCAGTGTCTGCACCAGGCAGAAAGAAGATACATACTTTTATAGCCCCCGCCCCTTTATCTCCTCGAAATCCCTTCCCTCCAGGTCCCCTTCCTCTCAGCTCATTCTCATGAGCTTTGAGGGCACAATCTAAAACGTGATAAACCTAACCCAAGGACAGTGATGACATATATATAGTAAGCAGATGCAATTATTTTGTAAGTTTAGCAGTCTATTGACTTTGGCACAGCTCCTACATTTTTGGGGGCCCCCTTTTTCTTTGATTAATGAACAGACATGATCAAAGCCTGTGTTCTTATCGTTGTTCCTGTAACACTTCATGGTCAGCTTGCCCTTACAGTATAATTGGGCAAGGAACTAAGCAGATATGCTTATCCTGCAGATTTAGTAATCTAAGTGAAGGGGGGTGCTAATGTTTTGGGGTGACTTTGTCTTCAATCTCATCAGTGTTCCAGTACCTGGGTATGTGATATCAGCCTGTGGAAAGTCACCTTTCCCCCCCAGCTGTAAGTCATTAACTCTGTCCCTTACCCCGCCCCCAGCCTGTAAGTATCTTCCGGAAGCTCTTTAACTATAACCAGCCACACCTATGAATTCTTAAAAGAACTCCTTAGAGAAAGGATTACCCCTTTTGTTCTAGTGGCCAGCTGTAAGATAACTCCTAACAAAAGAACTCCCCCTTTTCAAAGGGGGACCTTTCCGGGCAGACAGGCTCCTCCCTAACTCCACCTTTGTATGACTTTGTTACTATATAATCAGTACTCCCAATCCCCAAATTAAGGGATTCCCCTTAATTTTCTCTTGCCCGCTTGACAAGCGTAATAAACTCTCTTAAAACTGCCAAGAGTGCTTATGCCTGGTAATTCTTTGAGACTGATAGAACCCTCAAAGGATTTTATTAGAAATCCATCCTTTCTAACCCTCAACATAAGAATTCTTGTACAATTCCTACCCTCGTTAGTCTCTTGACCTGGGTAACCATGCAGATGTGTTTGCATCTTGTGTTCCTATCCTCCTCTCCTGGAATACTTCAGGGTCAGCAGCTTGTTTTTACAGAAAAACTGGATTGAAAACCCAACCTTTAATTCTATGAGGGTCCCCTAACCTAAAAATTTTATGAGGGGTCTTCACCATATCTCACACATACTGGTTACACAAAATTGTTGTTGAGTTGTTTCAGTTGTGTCCAACTCTGCAAAACACCATCACAAATAATAACACCACACAATATTAAGTAAACCCATTTATCCAAGCCAAACAGCAAACAGAATTTGGATGAGTTCTATAGAATATACCAAAAAATACATAAAAATGAATGTGCTTTTTGTTGGGAACCAAGAAAGAGGCCCTAATCCCACCCAAGGGGAAATATTTTCTCCAAAGTAGCAAACTAGATAACAGGGATATGTTGAGAAACACTGACTATGCCCAAAAAGTATTGAATGGAAAGCTTTTTAAGTTGAGAATCTCCAAAAAGGCAGTATTAGAATGCAAATCGGAACTTTTGTTTAGAGAGGGCTGCCAGCAGACCGGTCTCATTTAATTACCGGAATGCAGACGGTAACTTTTTGTTTTGGGAACAGGCTAGGAGAGGCAGACCGGAACTTTTGTTTCGGAATAGAGTGAGGACAAAAATCCCCCGGGAGTTGCTTCTCTACATAAGATTGTGCGCCCCCCACCTTTTGCTCAACCAGAAGCAGAGGATAGTGGGACAGCAGGACAAATTCTTCTTTGTTTAAATTCGCGCCAAAAGGAGACTCCGCCCCTCCTCCAATGAGAAGTCAGAGACACCTTTGACTTTCACCCTTGCTCTCACCCAATAGAAGTTAGGTATGACAGAAAGAATGTACTTTGTATGAACTTTTTATGACTCTCAGGTTTTTTAAAAGAGGGCTCCTGGAGGGGCTTTTTCTCTTTTTCTTCGGACATGCGGCGGGGAGGGGTCCCTTCCTGCCTCCAGGGTAATTTTAAAAGAATAAATATTCCTGTCCAGCCGCAAGCTCTCTTCTACATTCCTTTGATTAGGTAAGTGGGGATTTCTGACCCACACAGTATGTTGTCTCTTTCACCTCTCTGTCAAGATGTAGGTAGTGTTGATGAGGTGCAGGCTCTGGGAGCCCCCTTGAGCTCTCCTTGAATCTTCCCATGGAAGGTATTTGCCTGAAGCCATGGACCTTAAGTTGTGGCTCTGCCAAAGTCTTTAGCCCTCCTATGTCCAGCAATTTCCCACCCTTGATCCTCCTGTTCCACCCTTGAACTGGCTTAGCCCACCATAGTGTCAGCTCCAGGTAGCCTCCAGCAACTTCCCACCCTTAATAAGATCCTCCCCAAACTCATTACTGGAGCCTGACCTCATCTGGCTACTCCGGAAGACCTTCCCCAAACTCTTCCTTTAGACCACCTCAGATTACCCCATCTTCCCTCCATGTCAGAGGTTCTCAACCTTCCTAATGCCGTGACCATTTAATACAGTTCCTCATGTTGTGGTGACCCCCAACCATAAAATTATTTTTGTTGCTACTTCATAACTGTAATTTTGCTACTGTTATGAATCATAATGTAAATATCTGATATGCAGGATGTATTTTCATTGTTACAAACTGAACATAACCCACAGGTTGAGAACTGCTGCTCCATGTGGTGTGAGAGTGCCATAGAATGACCTAGCACAGACTTACTGTGTCAGACTTGCTCTGGCCGGCTTGCCCAATGCAAGTGTCACAGATACCTTAGCTCTTTAAGAGTCCACCCAAGATGGCAAACTTTTCATAAACTTTTTTTTTCTTTGGCTGAGAGAAGACTTGAGTCTAATTCATTCGGCAGGACCTGGCATATTTGTATTTTGGGGTCTCGAGCACCCCTAACCCTGACCCTCTTCTTTTTATGGGTAATCACAACAGTGTGGTTCATTCCTCCAGAATCCAGGTCTTTGTATTGAGAGCTCTCAAGTCTTTCCCGCTTTTCTTTTCCCTCTATTGTACTTCACTAGGTGATCTTATCAGTTTCCACAGATTCAATTATCTCTATGCTGATGAATCTCAAATCTATTTATCTAGCCTAAAGCTCTCAGCTGATCTCTAATCTTGCATCTCCTCTACCTTTCAGACATTTAAAGATGGATGTCCAACACACATTTTAAACTCCACATGTCCAAGATTGAATTCATTATCCTTCCCCCTAAACTTTCTCCTCTTCTAAACTTCCCTGTTACTGTTGATATTTCCTATTATTGGGAGAAGAGTATCCTCCCAGTGCCCTTTTCTCAATTATTCACTATCTCTTATCACCCATATTGGGATCACCAAGGCTTGTAGATTTCACCTTTGTAACATCTTTGGAATGTATCTTTTCTCCTCTGATGGTGCCACCAGCCCTCACTCCTGTACTACTGCAGTAGTCTGATGGTAGGTGTGTCTGCTTCAAGTTTCTCCCCATTAGATACACCCTCCAATGAGCTGCCAAGTAAAAGTGACAGTCTAACCACATGACCTCCATACTCAATAAACTCCAGAAGCTGTCTATCACTTTCAGGATCAAATACAAAATCGTGTTTGGTATGCAAAGCCCTTCATAATTGAGCCCTCTCCTACCTTTATAATCTTCTTACATCCTACTCCCTGATACATATTCTTTGATCCAATGACACTAGCCTCCTCAGAGCTGTTCTAAAAACAAAACACTCGATCTCTAGGCTAAGGGCTTTCTCTCTTGCTGTTCCCATGCCTGATCTCCCTCCTACACTTTACCTACTGACAGCCCTGGCTTCCTTTAAGTCCCAGCTAAAACCCCACCTTCTATAGGAAGCCTTTACCAAGTTGTGTGGGGTATGGAGACCCCCAAAATCCCCTACCCAAGAAAAATCAAAAGTCGGAGGTATCTTGAAGAAGGAACAGGAAGTTTTATTCTCTTCCCCTGCAGGATGAGGGCAGTCCTCTCCATGGTGGGGCTCAAGGAGAGGAGGCCTGTTACAAAAGACAGAACAAGAATTTACACCCTAATGCAGTCAAGTTTCTCCCCATTCCATTGGCTGAGAGGTGGGCTCTCAGTCTTGGCATGAAATCTAACCCAGTGGTGGATGACAAAGAAACTTGCCACTATCTCCTATTGGCTGGGAGGTGGGACAGGGAACCAGTTCATGTCCTTATTTGGAAAATGCCAACTTGAAGGGGGAGGGGCTGAGATTCCTAAAATTCCTGAAGGGCTTAAGGCTGATGGACAGCAAGAGAAGGGGAGAAGGGTCTAGGTTGTGTAATTTCTATCTCTTGTTTCCAGATAGTTTCTCTCCCTTCTCATTCTGAGGAGTCATCACAGAGGGTGCAGAGTGTAACTCACTCAAAGCCCTCTTTATTCTAGTGCCTTCCCTCATTAATTATTTCCTATTTATCCTGTGTATGTAGCTTGTAGGCATTGTTAAACAGAATTGTGAATGCCATCTAGACTGGATTGGTCTCTAACATGGGAATGGTTGGAGATGATCAGAGAAGGCTAGAGGCAGGTGTGGCAGGATAAAAAGTAGTGGTATAATTTATTTCAGAGTGAGGAAAACTACTTGCATTCAACAAAGACCCCGTGGAGGGCTTCACATGTCAGGGTACAGGAAATGCTTATATGTATTAATTATAATTGTGACATAATTATATTAATTATTATTAATCATTCTTAGGTCTTGAGTAACTGTTCCCATGGCAGCTTCATGTGTGGACAATGCAGATATTCCTGGGTCCCATGGGAGCAGTCTCTAAGTTGATTGTCTCACAGTGGGGTACTACAGTACCTGGTTTGGTTCACTTAGCTGTTATAAGGAACAGGGATTGTGAGTAAGTCAAACAAGATGATGAATAGCTCTCAGATTCCTGGGAAATAGGGAGAGAGCATTGAACACTTGGTGCTGGTCAAAGCAATATACTTTGTCAGAGGGTGTGATCATCCAGAGTGCAAAGGATTGTTGTTATGCCAAGTTTAGGGCACAGCCTGCTTGCTGACCCTTATTTTAGCTCCAGGAAACGGAACCTCCAAAATATTTTGACAGTATATATTAATAGAGACAGCTAGGTGAGAGAGGATAGAGTTTAGGGCCTGGAGTAAGGAAGACTTATCTTCCTGAGTTCAAATCTGGCTTCAGACAACTAGCTTTGTGACCCTGGTCAAGTCACTTAACCCTGTTTGCCTCAATTTCCTCATCTGTAAAATGAGCTGGAGAAGGAAATGGCAAACAACTCCAAGTATCTTTGCCAAGAAAACCCAAAATGGGTTCCCACAGAGTCAGATAGTGAACAATAACAAATTTTGTAATAGCTAATATTTATTTAGTGCCTACTATGTATGAGGCACTATGTTAAGTACTTTACAAATATTATCTCATTATGTACTCACAACCACCCTTGTTGTCTCTCTTCCCCCATGCCAATTAGATTGTAAGCTCTTAGAAGGCAGGGACTGAGGGCAAATGCAGAAATGGAAGCAGTGGCTGTGGGCAGATTTTTGAGGAGTTTGGTTGTGAAAGAGCGAGATAGCGCCGTAACTCAGTGGTTTGAGGCGATTAGAGTCTAAACAGAATTTTTTTAAGTATGAAGGAGACTTAGGCACGTTTATGAGCAGCATGGAGGGAGCCCGGGGCTGGAGAGGGAATGAAGATTAGAGAGACAAGAGGTGACCAAAGCTCCCTGGGGACTGTTTCATTTTTGTATTCCCCAGTGTTTGCTGCAGTAGGAGCTTAATAATTAGAAACCTGTCTCAGACCGTGAATGTCTGTGTGACCCTGACCAAGTAATTTAACTTAGTTTCTTCATCTGTAAAATAAGGACAATAGCACCCACCTCACAACATAGTTGGGGGGAATTAGTGAGATAATATATGTAAGGTTCTTTGCAAGTCTTAAAACGCCACATAAGTGCTGTTATTCTTAATAAATACTTGTTGACAGATCGATGGATGTCTGGAGCAAGAAGATGCATCTCTCTCTATCAAAGAATGAAGGCAAGGAGTGGAGAATGGGGAGAATCCTGAAAAGCTCGGTACAATTTTTGTGGTTTTCCTCCTCCCGCACCGCTGATTTTTTTTTAATACTCTCAAGAGGCGGCGCAAAGAGGCTTCTGCCCCTTTAAGGTCAGGACCAGGAGACGGCTGACCTCGGCGCCTCCCCGCCCCTTCCTCCTCCTCGGGTTCCCAGCTTCACCCGGGGCTCGCCGAGGCCCAGGCCCTCCCCAGCTCCAGGGCCACGTGATTCGGCCCCAGCCTCAGAACCTCGGCCGCGGGGCTCCCGGTATTCCCGAGATTGGCTGCGGGCGCGACCATGACGGACTGAGCTGAAGGGATAGGGGCGGCTCGTCCCGGCTCCGCTCTTGTTGCCTCTTCCCCCTCCCCGGCTGTTCTATCTTCGCTGTGCAGTGTCTCCGTGTCTTCGCTTGGGTTCGCATGAGCTCTTCCCTTGCGGGGGAGCCCCCCGTGAGCATGTAAAGGGGAGGGGGGCCAACGAGCCAGTCCCGGGGCCTTGGACTGAGAGCGCCCCAGCCCAGTCCACTCTCCCTTCCCCCATCTGGCAGCGCTGGGCCCGGCTGGGAGGTCTGGCGGGAGAGGCCGAAGCTGAGCCGGCGAGCTCTCGGAAATCTCGCGTGCTCCCGCGAGAGGATAAGTTGAGGGAACATGGCGACGTCTAATCTGTTAAAGGTAAGATCCCCCGTCCTGTCGTTCCTCTCCGCTGCTCCGGGCTCCGCCACAAGGTCCGCTCCTGGGAAGTAGCACCCGGGGAGGATGCTGTGCCGGGTCAGACGGGGTCGGTAGTGACAGCGATGACTGAGGGGACACTATCTCCTGGCTTTGGGGGGAGAGGGGCCTTGCTTCCCCCCGCCTCCTTTACCCCCCCACCAGTTGCCGTGAGTCTGTGTGTGTGTAGCCGGTGGGGTCGTGGGGACCCTTGCGATCACTCTTTTCGGGGACGTGGGGTACACTTCCTTTTTAGAGGTTCACCCCAAAGCCTAAGTTGCAAGGATCTAAGACGTAGAAGAGAAAATCCCAGAAACGCCTGGTCTGCAGGATGCTGATCCCATTCGCCTTACCCCCTTTCCCCTCCCTTCCCCCAAGCCAGGCAAGGTTTGTAGGACCCCCCCCCAATTATTTTTCAGGACTCTTCACCCCAATCTTCGTCTGTTTTCTTTCTCTGAAGATTTCAGGTTCTTTGCTCGTATTTTTCAGCTTCTTGAAGAGCTTGAGCTCTTGCTATAACACAATAGCAAGATACTAGATGATTTTCAAAAATCTTTCGTTTCCAAAGAGAGTAATTTTGTGCAAGAGTAAACTGTTTTAGGTTCATTGGATGTTTGACAGGAATATTGTCGGAGATAAGGCTCCCTGAGCGGGCTAAGAGGGGGTGCAAATGAAGTGAAAGGGTCAGTGCATCCCCGTATTAATTTATAGTAATATTCACATTGGAAACTTTTGGCCTATATGTATACAAAGGGTTTTAAACCTGGAAGAGACCCATCAGTATAACCCTCTCATTTTACTGATGAAGAAACAGGCCCATATAAAGAAGTTAAATGACTTGCCCAAGGACACATAGTCAATTTGAAGAGTAACAGGAGCTAACTCTTGACTCTGGGGCCTTTTCTTTTGTACTGCCCTGTATTTCTGATGAGTTCTGAAGGGCTGAAGTTTTTCCTAGTTTCATCCTTTCTTTTTGGACTAGTCAGTTTTGGTCACTTCCCATGAAACAAATCACTTTTTTCGTATCAGATCATAGTACCAGTTAAATACATTTTTTCTATATTTGGGTACTTAAGCAACACTGATGTTTGAAGTCAAGACTGATTTGAGCATGGGTGATGGCTTGGGTACCATTTTCCATGTTATACAAACAATTTAAACTGGTGTACACACATACATACATATATATGTTGTGTGTGTCTGTGTCTCCTCGTGTATTCCAAAGTCTTTTTTTTTTTGAGGGGGGAGGAAAGGGATGCTAATTAGTATTAGCAAATTTCTTTTTTGGTGTCAGTTCAGGCTCTTTTTAGTTTGAAAGCAGTTTTTCTGCTGAGATTCTTTTCTACTTGTCACCTCTTTTACTACTTAAGGCTTATCTTTTAACTTTGATAAATGTGTTGTTTTTTCTGTCTGGGGAAGAGGATTAAGTGATCAGATCTGTGCAGAATTCATGTAGTTCATTCCACATTTATTAAACACTTATTGTGGCCTGAGCCCTGTACTAGGTCCTAGGGGAAATTCAAGCTTAAAATGGTCAGTATTGTCTTTAGAGCAGGATTTTCTAGTCTTTTTTGTATTATTTACTCTTCTTGACCTGTAGATCCTTTCTCAGAATAATGTTTTTAAATGTATAAAATAAAATACATAGGATTACAGAGGAAAACTAATTATATTGGAATAAAGTTAACATTTAAAAAAGTAATGTTTATGGATCCCAGCTTAAAAGACCCTAGAGACCTATTAGAATCTAGAGTGGTAGAAGACATAAAAACAGAGAACTATAATGCACATTCTTACATAATGAATAATTTGGGATTTGGGTTAGGGTTAAATTTTTTGTATCTAGGATATCAGTGAATGCAGTTCATTAAGTCATTGCACTTTGTAATGTAAGAGACTTCCCTAAAGTTAGGGAAATTGTTCATGATCAACCAACCAACTAAGACATATCAAAGACAAGACTTGGAATTAGCTCTTCCTGACTCTTTAGCCTTCTGGCCAGTACATAACTGTCTCTCATGACGAATGCATTAGAAAATTGCAAAACAAATTGTTCTGTGAGGTTTGAGTGGGGGGAACCAAGGAGGCATCTTGGAGGAACATTGACATTTGAATTGGACTTTAAGAGAGGGAAGGAACGTTAAAGAGGACTAGGGAAGCTATTCCAGGCATAGGAACCACACATGCAAAGGCACAAAGCTAGGCACCCTTAATTGGGTTTATTCAGTTGGCAGAGAGCAGTCTCATTTGACTCCAGGGCAATAATGTAAAATAGGGCATCAAGGTGATTTATTGGTTATAGTGCTAGACTCCTTTCACATATTTTCCAACAGTGTGACCCTGGCTTAAGTTACTAACTCTCAGCCTCAGTTTTCTCATATGTAAAATGAGGATGATAATGATATTTTACCTCCCAGGGTTGTGAGGATTAAATAAGATAATATTTGTAAAGAACTTTGCAAACTTTCAAGCGATACATAAATGTTATTATTTTAAGACAGAGCCTTGAGTGACAGGCAAAGGAGTTTTAATTTTACCAAATAGGCAACAGATAGGTAGTCACTGAATATTTTTGAGCAAAGTAATGAATTAATTAGACCTAAACACGGGACTATTATGACAGCAATATGCAAAAAAATTTAAAAGGGGGAAAGAGTGAGGGTCTTCTCAGTTGGCACTGAATGCCTTTTGTGTGTTGGATCTGTTCAGGGAACTTACAAAAAAAAGTAGATGTTTTTTACCTTTGAAAATAACATAATAGATTCTTTTCATATGCTTAGATTGGAAACACCTACTGTACTCTATCTCCCCTGAGATAATTCCAGGGATGCCATGTACTCTCAGCAATGGCAGTAAAATGATGTCACTTGGCCAGAATTTAGAGGGATGGTTTCAGTTTGGGGAATATATATACCTGTCAAAAAGCGATTCTCTTGTAATTAAGAACACTGCCTATCAGAAACATTTCAGAAAATAAAATTATAGAAGCAGTGTTGAAGAAAATTCATATTTTCATTTTTAATGTGCTGTGGGGTTTTTTGATACTTATGGTGAGGGGAAATGAGATTTATTGCCTTCCTTTTAGTACTTCCTTTAAGTACTAGGAAGTTAAAGTAGTCAGATAATGCTAGTGTAACTGCACTGAATTCTTCCATCTCTAATTGAATTAAATTGTTGTACATTTTGTAGGCCTAAAGACTTTTAGAGCTAGAAAGGACCATGGAGATCATCTAGCATAAACTCATTTTTTCAGATGAGGACATTTAAGCCTAGAAAGGAGAAGTGACTTGCAGAAGGCCACAAAGGTAATAGTAAGGTCCCTGTGATTCTAATGTGTGTATGTCAGTACTGTACTAATTGGGAAGTGAATTGAGCACATCCAGCCAGTATCATTGCCTCAGTGGAAGTTGACAGCTTGAGATAGTATTTGCAGCATACTTAGCAGAGTGTCTTCCACATAGAGATGCTTAATGAATGCATGCTTGCTTCCTTCCTGCAGTTGGCACTTAATAAATGCTCGTTTCCTTCCTTCCTGAACCCCCAGGAAAAATAACCCCCAAAATTACACCAGAGCAATAAATGATCAAGAAATCCATTGAGAAGGTCTAATAACTGACTTCTTCCATCACAGAACTGTATGAAAAATCATGTGGCAGACTAAGGGCAATCGGAAGGGGACCCTCCTCAAACATAGCTAGCAGTCTTCTAGGGAAACCAGAGACTGATTTGTAACCAACAGGGCTCTCTCTAAAGACACAGAAAACGAAGCGGGCCTTGGAAGCTGTTGAAACAGCAGTAACAAATCGAGGTGCGGCATTACTCAGAACAGGATACCCGCCTAGACCCAGAGACTCTGACATCTCCAGTACTCTACAAGAGATCCGGAAGAGGGCATGGAAGATCCAGAGCTCCATATTTCAAAGGGACAGGGCTGGTGTTAGCTCCATACGTAGAAGTTGGCTTAGAAACACAGGTCAGGATCAGGCAGGGTTGAACACCCCACCCAAAAGCATAGCAAAGGGTAGATCCTGGCCCAGGCATAGAACCCCAGTTCACAAAATAAGGCTAGGAGAGAATAACTCCATAATAACTGTAAGCAAAGATGCAAAAGAAAAAAATGATTTTTTTTTCATAAGAACTATATAAATTACTAGAAGAAATGAAGCAAGAGATTTAAAAAAATAAAAGGTTTGGAAGAAAGAATTAGAAAAAGAGTAAACAGCCCAGAATAGAAAATGGCAAAAAAAACTTTCTCAAATTTTGAATAGACCACACAAATGAGTGACTTAATGAGACAACAAAAAAGACTAGAAAAAAAGCAAGATTGAAAAAAATAGGAGAAAATGCTGCCATCCACTGGATCTAACAAACTGGAAAACAACTCAAGTACAGATAATTTAAGAATCACTGGGTTCTCTGAAAAACCACATTTCTTTTTTTTTTTTTACACTTAATAGTATTTTTTCCCAATTACATGTAAAAATAGTTTTCAGCTTTTGTTTTTATAAGATTTTGAGTTCCAAGTTTTTCTCCCTCCTTCCTCTTCCCCCTCCCCAAGACAGTAAGCAGTCTGATATAGGTTAAACATGTACAGTCACATTAAATGTATTTCTGCATGAGTGACATTGTGAAAGAAGAATCAGAACAAAAGGGAAAAACCATGAGAAAGAAAAAACAAACCACAAAAAAGTGAAAATAATATGCTTTGAACTGCATTCAGACTACACAGTTCTTCCTCTGGTTGGAGATAGCATTTTCCATCGTGAGTCTTTTGGAATTGTCTTGAATATTGTGTTGCTGAGAAGAGCTAAGTCTATCTTAGTTGCTCATCGTACGATGTTGCTGTTAACCGAGTGCAACATTCTCATGAATCAGTTCATGTAAATCTTCCCAGGTTTTTCTGACATCCACCTGCTCATCGTTTCTTATGGAACAATAGCATTCCATTATGTTCCTGTGTCACAACTTGCTCAGCCATTCCCTGGCTGGCGGGCATCCCCTCAATTCCCAGTTCTTCGCCACCACAAAAAGGTTTGCTAGAAATATTTTTTACACATGTGGGCCCTTTTCTCTTTGTTATGATCTCTTTGGGATACAGAACTAGTAGTGGTGTTGCTAGGTCAAAGGGTATGCACAGGAAAACCACATTTAAAAAAAATTTCTGGGCACCATGTTTAAGAAATCATAAATGGACCTTCAAAGACCTATTCGAAGTATTGTTACTTTTCAGTTTGTTTCTGAAAAGCAGTTTAGAACGATGATAGACATTTGTGCATACCCTTTAATCCAGCAATACTGATTAAAGAAAAAGGAAAAAGACCCATATGTGCGAAAAATTGATAACAGTTCTTTTTATGATGTCAAAGAATTGGAAAGTGAGGGGATTCTCATCAATCTGGGAATGGCTGAACAAGTTATTTGTATATAAATGTGATAGAATACCATCATGCTGTGAAAAATCATAAAGGGGATAGTTTCGGAGAAGCATGGATAGACTTATATGAACTGACAAATAAGTGAAGTGAGCAGAACCAAAATAACAATTTATGGAACAACAGCAATATTGTAAAGACAGACAACCTTGAAAGAAGAACTTTCATCCATACAATGACCAATTACAGTTCCAGAGGACTTGAAATAAAACATGCTGTCTCCTGATAAATAGGTGATAGATTCAGGAAAGATTGAGACTTTTAAAAAAAAATATGGCCAGTTCAAGAATTTGTTTTGATTAATAGTATATGGTTGTAACAGGGTTGTGGGTTTTTTTTCCTTGCTTTCAAATGGAGAGTGGGATGAGATGGAGGGAGAGAATGCACATCTGAAGATAAAATTTATTTTAAAAGGAACCAAAGAGCAAAGTAAAACTAGAAAGAAAACATCAATCACTTTGTAAAAGAGAAATGGTTGAGAAATATTGGATTCCTTGTTCCTCATTTAAGTTTCTGTCCTGTTGATTAGCCAGGACACAATATTCACAAAGGTTAAGGGAAAAGACACTAAATGGCTTTAGTCATATTGACCCACTTGCTATTTCCTTTCGTGATATTCTGTCTCCTGGCCCTGAACACAGACTGTCTCTCATGCCTGGAATATGCTCTTTCCATACCTCTACCTCATAGAAACCTCAGTTTCTATTGTTATTACTTCCAGGGTAGTGACAAGTTAGAACCAGGCCTTCCCTACTACCGCCACTTAAACTAAAGCAGAGAGAGAACAAACATGCCAAGATTTGTTTTCAAATTTAGGCTAGAAGGATGGAATAAAAATAAGATGAAATTTTTTAGAGATAATTTAATTAAATATACTTTTTTGAGCTCCCAGTCTGTTGAGAGGCAGCGTGGTCTAGTTAGAGAAAACTGGCTTTGCAGCCAGGAAGACTTGGGTTTAAATCTTGCCTCTGATGTATATTGGCTCTGTGACCCTGAACATGTCATTTTATCTGTCAGTGCTCTAAGCAACTTTCTAAGACTAAGTTGCAGTGAAGGTACTGATGTTTATTGGTAGAGAAATTTTCTTCATCTAAGAAGTCTGTAGCAGTAAAATCACAGCTCTAGTCAGTCCCTAATAAAAGATATTCCAAAAGTCTTCACATAATTTTAAGGTATTATGGGGGTACCTTGTATGTGCTAGGCACTGTAATAGTTCAAGAATGAATAAGATTGTCTCTGTTCTCAAGGAACTTATAATCTAGAAGGACAAAAATAAAAGTCCTATATCATATTTCCCAAAATCATCTTGTCAAATAAAGGATTGGGAAGACCTGGCTTGCCAGCAGTTCATATTAAAATGACTTAAGTACATTAGATTAATATAATTTCACCGTATGAACCAACAGTATAGTTGACAAGAAAGTCATGTTAGTTTTAGTTTGCACTGGAAGTCATTTTAATATAATAAGAATATTTCAGTGCTTAAATAGATTCATGATCATTGATGGGCATGCCCTCCAGCCATAATAGATTGCAACTCATCCATACAACCAAGATAGTGAAAGGCCTTAGGTCCATGTCATATGAGAAGCATTTGAAAAAACCAGTATGGTTAGCCTAGAGAAAAGAAGACTTGGGGAAGACATGATAACTGATTTCCAATATATGAAGGGTTATCATGCAGAGGAAGGATTGAATTTGTTTTGCTTGGCCTCAGAAGGCAGAACCAGGAGCAATGGAAGTAAATTGCAGAGAGGCCAATTTAGGTTTGCTATCAAGAATTTGCTAATTACAACTGTCCAAAAGGGAGGTGGGCTTTCAGGAGAGGTTATTGGTTTCCTCCTCCTTGCAAGGATTCTCATTTGTTGGCTATGTTATGATGGGGATTATTTTCTTGTTTGAGTTGGGTTAGATGGCCATTGAAATCCCCTCTAACTCTCAGATTCTGTGATTGTATGAATTGTAGAAGAGAAATTATTCTTCTAATTCAAGTTGGCAGAACAAAAATCAAAAGGTAGAAATTACAAGGAGGCAAACTTTAGCTATGGAACTGTCTGTAAATGAAATGGAGGGAATGAGTCTCCTTGCCCCTAATTTAGATGCCTACTTGTGAGAGTAGTCATAGAAAGTTTCTTTGTGTGGAAGATTGGTCTAGATAATGTCTCAGATCTTTATGTCTTAAGATTCTGTGGTTTTATGTTTTGCTTGCCACTTAAAACTAGATTGTTGGTAAACTGGCACAACTAATCCCTATATCTTTTGAAAGAGCCCTAATAATCTCCATTTTTCTGAACATCCTTGAAGATACTTATCAAAAGAACAACATACTTTCACCATAAAGTTCCATCACAACAAATGCAAGGTTCTATGCAAGGTTATTTTTTAAGGATGGAAGTTTAGCTGTGATAATAACAATAATAAGTGATGCTTTCTCATCTATTTGAAAGAGACTAGGGGTCTTAATCGTTTTTTTGTGTCATGACACAAATAATAACATAAATAATAAACACATGATAACACTTTGGTGGTCTGGTGAAGCCTATGGATCCCTTCATAGGATATTTCTAAGTGCATAAAATTTTTAAAAAAAAGATTAAAAAGGAAACCATATATATTGAAAGTTATCAGCACTTTAAAAATTTTTTCCACTTAATATTTTATTTTTTCCAATTACATGTACAGATAGTTTCCAACATTCACTTTTATAAGATTTTGAGTTACAAATTTTTCTCTCTCTCTCCACTTTCCCCAGGACAGCAGGCAATCTGACATAGGTTATATATGTAACAATCATATACATCATATTTTCACTTTGGTCATGTTGTGAAAGAAGAATCAGGACAAAAGGGAAAAACCAGGAGGAAGAAAAAGACCCCAAAAAAGTACATTCAGATTCCATAGTTCTTTCTCAGGAACTATATAGCATTTTCCATCATGGGTCTTCTGGAATCCTCTTGGATCATTATGTTGCTTAGAAGAGCTAATTCTATCATAGTTGATCATTGCACAATGTTGCCGTTACTGTGTAGTGTTCTGGTTCTGTTTGCTTCACTCAGCATTGGTTCGTGTAAGTCTTTCCAGGTTTTTCTGAAATCCACCATGATTTTTTTTTCCTGGAAAACTTTTTATTGTAAGTGGAATGGGACACAGCTGGACATAATAAGTTAGATGATTCCAGTTTTGTTGGCAGCATCTAAAGCATCCTGGTCTGGAGCAAGTTGGACATAGGCCTTCTTCTCTGCATCAGTGTGTTGACCTTGGCCATGTAAATGTCATACAGCTTCTTTATGGCGTCCCTGATCAAGATGCTTGTTGGCCTTGACATCCACAATGAAGACTAGGGTGTTGTTCTCAGTCTTCTTCATAGCAGACTTGTCAAGGGAAACTTAATGATGGCATAGTGATCAGGTTTGTTTCTCCAAGGCGCACTTTTCCGAGGGTATTTGGGCTGCCTTTGAAGTCTTAGTGTCTTGGGTTGCCAGAAGGTGGGAGATGTTTGGATCTTCTTTTTGTGGCTATGGACATTCTTCAGTACCACCTTCTTGGCCTTCAGAGCCTTGGACTTGGCTTCTGTCTTGGGGGGGACAATGGCTTCCTTCTTCACCTTTGGTGCCATCTTGAGGGAAAGCTATGATTTCTTATAGCACAATTCCAGTACATTCATTCACCACAACTGGTTCAACCATTCCCCAATTGATGGGCATTCTTTTAATTTTCAATTCTGTTTTCATAAAAAAAAATTTCAATTTTCTACCACAAAAGAACCGCTATGAATATTTTTGTACGTGTGGTTCCTTTCCCCTTTTTTCAACACATTAAAGAAAACAATTTGGGGGGAAAATTTAAAAATTAAAAAACAAAACAATTTGGACCCCAGGTTTAGAATGCCCTGAAATAGAGCATTATTGACACTTAGAAACCTTTTTTTATTATACGTGGCTTTTTGTTGTAATATTTGATGTCATGATGTAGTTTGACCAAACTAGATTTCTGTAATCCTGATCTAAATTTGCTGTTTTCCTCTTACTAGGGGCAGGTAGGTTGCACAGTGCATGAATTACTGGTCTGAAGTCAGGAAGACCTGAGTTCAAATGTGGCCTCAGACACTGACTAACTAACTCTAAGATGTGGGTAATGATAGCTCCTGGGTAGCAGAGTTTTGTAAGGATCAAATGAGATTGTAAAACTTTTAGGACAGTGCCTGGCACACAGCAAGTACTAAATAGATATTAACTATGACTGTTATTATTATTGTAAGGGAATATGAGTAGATAAACTAGAAGAGTAGGTTGGGCCAGGTTGTAGATCCCTGCATGCCAGGTTACGGAATTTGAACTTTATCTTTTGGGTAGTGGGGAAACATAAGATTTTGTGCAGGGGAATGACAGTTGAAAGTACAACTTGTAAAACCATGTGTGATAACTGCACATGTAACCTACACCTTAAGATTCTTAAGTGCTTTTTAAATGTTAATAACTAGAAAAGCCTATATCTAAACAGAAAACTTTTTTTACATCTTTAACAGAATTTTTACCAAAAATTCCAGGAAGGAGAGAACTCTCTATTTCTTCTTTCTCAAAACCAGATAAGAATTAGCTCCTTCCTTTGAAAAAAAACATGGACCCAAGAAGGAATAGAAATTGGTAGAAGATTCCCTTCTACCAACCTCATTTTCCTATATGAAGAACCTGTAGTTGCCGAGGGAGAAATTTGAGAGAGGTATAGGGAGCCTCTTCTCTCCTACCATTTTGCAATTAAAGAGAGTTGAGATAAATTTAGGTTAGTAATTTCTCTTTAAAAGGTAAATTATTTTAGATGGGCTAACACCCCTTCATTTTACTATATATAGTTCAGTTAGATTGCCTAATACCTAGTGTAAAATAGGAGTTTTAATTGCTCCTTTGGGGAGGAATGGTTAATTTTGAATCTTGGAGGTTGGCCTGATTGGGATTATTTTGGACAGAGAGGATGGCATTAAAGGGAGTGTGCACATAATGAATAAGGAAAAGGAGTACAGGACTAGAGAAAGGCTAGGAGGAATAGTTAACAGACCAACTACTTTTTTAAGGTCATCATGGTAGTAACCACCAGTGTTATATTGGAAGACATGCTACCTGTCCAGTTCTTTTTTGTGTCACGCAGCCCTTTGAAACTGTGGTGAAGCCTATGGATCCCTTCTCAGAATATTATAAAATGCATGAAAATAAAATATATAGGATTACAAAGGAAGCCAATTACATTGAAATGTAGGTATCAGAATATTAAAGAAAACAACACTGAAAATCCCAGCTTAAGAATGCTTACTATAGAGCATGCTCATCAAGAAGATAAAGCACTTGTCAAAATATATTCATCAAAAGAGCAACATACTTTCACAACAGAATTCCATCACAGTAATAGCATACCATTATAGGAAGTATCCTGTACATTGAAACTTTGGTCCCAATGTGTTATTTTCAACACAATATTTTGACCTTATATAATTTGTTACAACATTTAATGTGACATATTTTGTCCTGTATGTGATATGGTCATTTCTTTGTAACTTCAGGTAATCCATTTTTTTATATAATATCAAGCATACTGCATAATAGCAGTGTTTATTAGTAACAATAATTAGGAGAATTTTTAGAATTAATTCATTGAATATGTATTAATTTCTGTGTGCCAGGAATTTGACCGTCTGTGATGCAGAGGCAAAAATGAATAGATTCTGTCCTCAACAAGCTTAGATTTTTTTGAATGGAAACAACACATACACATTATTAAATACAAAGTATTTGTATTTGGCATTGGTAGCAAGAGAAAAACACTAATAACTGGGAGAATCAGGAAAGATTTTGTTAGGCAGTAGCACTTGAACTTTTAGACATCTTCAAAGTCAAGAGATAAAGGAGAACACTTTAGGGAAGAGAGACATAGAGGTGGGAGTCATGTATGACTATTTTCAAGCCAAGCCAGGTCAGTTTGGCTAGAAAGGGAAGGGCAGGCCTGGGAGGAATGTGAAATCATTATAGAAAGATAAGTTAAGCCAAATTGCTGAAGGACTTTAAATGCCAAAAAGAAGTTTATTTTTTTCCTGTCTTGGATGCAAATAGGAAGCTGCTGTAAGCTTTGCAATAGAATTTCCTTTCACATTCATCATTATTTGAATTTTTGTTAAAATTTGTGCTTTTTTAGAATATAGTTCAGTATAATAACTTAGTTATTTAACAGTTTTTTTAAACATGGTGCTGCAGACTTCTTTACTATCTTACATATTTTTATATTCGTTTATAAAAAGATTGGTTTTAATAAATTTTTACATAGGTGTTTATGTATATGTGTGTATATAGATATGTGTATCTATATACACACAGTCTTTCAGCCTTTTCTTAAGGCTGATAAAAATGTATTTTATGAATACTTAGTATTCAAAGAGCAGACTTATTAAGCTTATTAATAGTGCTTTAACTTTAAAAACTTACAGATCTTGAATAATAATAGAACTAAAAATATACTGAATTTATGCATCTCCCACCCCACCAATTTCGAAAATAAAATTTTAATTTTTCCTCTCTAATTTTCCTTTCTCCAACACACTTTTTTTCCCCCTGCCTGGAATCACAGATCAAGGAGCCTGCAAAGGCTATGTTGCTTGAATCATTAAGCACTTAGTCTTTGCTAGATATTGCTAGACAGTGGGAATACAAAATGAAAAAATGAATTGGTCCTTATCCATAAGTTCTAAATAGCCCATTTTTAAATCTCATATTATAACATTGATTTAGAGATGAAAGGCACCTTTTGGTTCAGTCTGCTATTTTACAGATGAAAGAAGTAGTTGGTGCTTTAAGGTTTAAAAGTACTTTCTTTATAACAGCCCTTTAGAGGTTGGTAGTGTTATGTACTATCTCCATTTTCATAGAGTTTTTTAAAAAAAAGTTTGCTCACAGTCAGCTAATTAGTAAGTGACAGAGCCAGATCCAAGTTAAGTCTACTATATTTCACTATGCCAGGATCATAGAATTACAGAATTTGAGTTGAAATGTATTTCATATAAATTTTTCACTTTATTTTTTATTTTTTTTAGTATGACTGGTATGGAAATATGTTTTGCATGACTTCACATATATAATTGATATCATTGCTTACCTTCTCAGTGAGTGGGGGAGGGGGTGAAGGGAGAGAATTTGCAACTCAACATTTAAAAAGAAAATGGAGGAAAAATAAAAATTTAAAAAAAAGAAATATATTTCAGCAGTGATGTAGTTCAAACCATACCCCCAAAAAACTCTCCTTCACAGAATACTGAGTAATTGTCCTCTGGTCTCTTGCTGAAGACCTCCAAGATTGAGGAGCATATACAGCCTCTCTGGGCAATCCTGTTTACTTTTCCATAGCTCCAGTTATTAGGAAATTTTTTCTGATGTGAAGACTAATTTTACCTCTTTGCAACTTCTTACCATTACCATTGTTTCTGGCTTTGCAGTCAGAACAAGCATAAGCCATCTTTCACGGTACAATTCTTCACATATTTGAAAACAGGTATCATGTTCTCCTCTGAGTCTTCTTCAGAATAAAAATTACCATATTCCTTGTATAACCTAGACTTAAGGCTCTTCCCTATCCTGGTTGCCTTCTGGACATACTTCCAGCTTATCAATGTCCTGAAACGGGCATTGAATTCAAGGCTACAGGCTTGACTTTTTATAAACTCAAGTTTATGTTATAGTTTAGGAGGGATGTGATTGGAAGTAGAAATATGTAGTTAAAGGAACTAGGAGCAATGGGTGGAAGTTGCATGGAGGTAAGATTCAGGTTCTTTGTGAGGAAAAACTGCAGCAGTTTGAACTAAGTGTAAATCGTATGCCTTAGGGGAGGTAACTTTTGAAATTCAACTCTTTGATTTGCTATGATTTCTGCTTATGGAAACCGTTATTAGATGAGCAAATAATAGAAGTGCCTAGCGTTTCCAAATGAGTTTAAACCCCCGAACTAGAAAAGTTATACCTTAACGTGCTGAGTATACTTACAGATATGTTCACTGAGCCTCTAGTAACGTTTGAGGAATTGTGGAGAACAGAAATTTGCAGGGAGACTAGAGATAGGGAAATGTTCACCTTTTAAAACAAGGGAAATCTAGATTGCCAGAATTATGTGATTGAGCTTGAAGTTAGTATAAATTGGTAGAATGCAGAATTATTTAATTCCAGAAGAAATTAGAGATATTTGAGGTAAATTTAATCTTTTGAAGTCAATGCTTTTGTTGGAGGGTACCAACAATCTTCAGTTTACCTTCCTCCTTCATATACTAACTTCTTCTCTGTCTTCCCCATGAAATTTCCTTTCTGGTGTGGCTGTTGTTCCAGGAACCAGTAATCATATTGACTTTGGTGAAAGAGGAGGGAGGGGGTAAATCCCTCCAGTTGTTTTAGCCGCTGTTCTCTTCTTCATTCCCCCGACAACATCAATCCCATTCTTTATCCTTCTATGACTTAATTCCTAGAATGCTTTCCATATGGTTTTCTTATTAAATGTAGATAGCTCCTCAGATCTTTTTAAACTACTGTAACTTTTTCTTTTCCTATAAAGTCTAAGTGAAAAAAAAAACCCTCAGGCCAAGATGGAGCCTTTTTACTTTCTGCTAGTTATTGTATAGGCAGATAGGTGGCACAGTGGATAAAACTTGGGTAGGAATCAGGAAAATTTGAGTTTAAATCCAGTCTCAGGTGCTAGCTGTGTGACCTTGGGCAAGTCACTTAATTTCTGTTAGCTTCAGTTTCCTAAATTGTAAAATGGAGATAACAGCAGCACCTACCTTATAGGGTTGTTGTGAGGATCAATTGAGATAATATTTGTAAAGCCCTTAGCACAACACCTAACATGTAGTAGTCACTATATAAATATTATTACTTTGAAATTCTTCTAGTAGTGTAGCTAGAAACCCATTCATGGGACATCTTACTCATCCTGCCCAATTTTTGATCTGTATCTTCGGTTACTCTCCTCTAGCTCTTTTTATTTTCTAATCATTGACACAATATATATGCTTTTAATCTGACAAAATCTCACCTCTTTTTCTAATAATTTATGTTATAAATGTTGTTTCGTAGACTACTTTTTGAGCATGTTATCATTGGTGATGGCCTGTGCATATCATAGCTGCCATGTCTTTACATTTGGGATACCTGATAGTTTTAATTTTTGAGATTGTGGTATTCCTTGTCAAGTAACCGTGTAACACCATTGGCATAATTAAAGTAATGAGCTTTTGTGTCAGGGGTCATTGAAAAGTACTACACAATTTCTCAAAATTCTTACCAGCCCACTTTCTCTCTCCTTTTTACTTCCTGGACTGAGTTCATTAGTCTATTTATAGATCTCATACACAACTTACTGTCCTGTTTTTCTAATTTTTTTAATCCTTAGAAAACCTGAAAGGATTGTATTCACAGCTAGAAAAGAAAGGAAACTGGTTAAAACAATAAGTGGTAGTAGTGGAAGGGAATGTGTACTGTGCTTTATCTATCATCTTATTCCAGTCTCTTCTACTAGAGGAGGTTGCTCGGAAACTATGACTACTTTATTTCCATAATGATGCATGATAAAAGGAGTGTGTGGGATAAAGATCCCAAAGACCCTTAACCAAATAAAACACAGAGATTTCTCCAGGTAGAAACAAGCTATTTATTCCTATACAAGTCTTGCCAGGGTAGGATGTCACCTACCCAGAACATACACAAATGTAAGGAAGCAAAGTACAAAATCAAATAAGCAGTTTTATACTCTTGTACAGACAATTCTGGGACCACCCAAAAAAACCCACATCCCCTCTCCAGTAACCGGACCTTCATTCCCATTGGTGGGAAGGTGTGTCGTTACAATCCTTCTACCCAATACAAAATTATTTATCAGAAGTAAGCTTATCACAGATTACATATTTTTTCTTGTTTACCAAAAAGCAGACAATTTACAGAAACACCTGGCAGGCATATTATTTGTTGCAAAAAGTAGGCAATCTATAGATCACTTGTTGCTTTTCTTGTTTACCAAAGATAGGCACCTGGCAGACACATTGTAGAAGAATAAAATTTGGGCCTATCAAGACTAAAGCCTAGCTCAAGTGTGATGACTGTCTCTTTTACTGTAGGTTGGAGCTACAGAATTTCTCAACCCAACCTCAGCAGGAGGAAATGCTTTTCTGGCATTCCAAATTAGAACTCTTGTCTAAATAGGGTTTTATCTAGAAACATTGTTTTGCTTGGTATTTTGGTTTTATTGTTTTATTAGTAGAATTTGATATTTCTAATATACATTGTATTGGCTTAAAAAAACTTGTCATTTATAACATTGTTTCTCTGGACAATTCAATCCACAAACTTAGTAAGTATCCTTTTAAGCAAGGCTATATAGAAAGCAAAACCAATAATATAGAGAACAATGAGAGATGCTTCCCTCCCTGCCACTCCGTAAGTTTTGTAAAGGGAGATGTGTCTTTCAGTCAAATTAGATTATTTGCCCTCTAAATTCAATATTTCATCTCCACTATACCCCCCCTCCCATTCCTTGAATGAATTCCCTCCTCCTGTCAGCCTGTCAGAATCTTTTTCTTTAAAGAGGCTGAATTCAGATGTATATTGTATTTCCTCAGCAGGATGTTAGCTTGCTTAGTGAGCAGGAACTGTTGCTTCATTGTGCCTACCGTGTTCAAGCACTGTGCTAGACTTCAGTGATGTGCTGACAAAAATGAGACAGCCCCTCTCCTCAAGGGGCTTATGTGCTACTGTACCATGTAGTAAGTATATAATAATACAAAATAATTTGGTGAATGAAGGGTACCCATAACAGAAGTAAACAAGCATTTACTAAGTTCCTTCTGTGTGCCAGGCACTACTCTAAGTGCTTTACAGGTATTATCTCATTTGATCTTCACCGTAGCCCTGGCAGGTAGGTTATCCTTTTGTCCTTATTTTGCAGTTGAGGAAACTGAGACCAACAGGATTCAGTGCTTGATTGCCAGGGGTCACACAGCTAGTAAGTGGGGTCACATTTGAACTTGAATTTCCTTCATTTTAGACCCAGCACTTTTTCTCCTTCCCCACTTAGCTGCCTCTAAGAAATAGAACTTGGGCTGAACCTTGAAGGACACTAAGGAGTCTGAAGCAGAGGTGAAAACATGCATGTCAAACATGGGAAGCAGTTTGTGCAAAGGTGTGAAGACAGGAGATAGTGTTGTGTGTGGAAGGTCAGTAAGTAGGTTAGTTTGACTGGAAATTAAAGTCCATGAGGGGAAGTTAGATAATTCCAATTTACTTTTCATAATGGTTGTGCTGAATAATTCACTCCAGTAATTCCAGAAAGGAAGATTGGAGCCAAGGTTTTAAATACCAGCTAGAGGAGTTTGTTGAAAAGGTTGGATAGAGAAGAGAAGCAGTTGTGAAGATGTGAAGAATTTTGGAGGACTCAAGGAGAAGGATGCCAGCCTCCTATAATCTCTGTGTTGAAAATCACTGACCCCTGAAAATTGGAGCAGGTTCAGCTTTGGAGGCTTTGCTCTAATGATAATCCCTGTGACTCTCATCTCCATTCAGGTTGTTCACCTGGGAACAGCTAATTCTGACTTGTCTCCCAAAGGCTTTTCAGTTCCTCGGCTAACAATTGGATTAACTAGACAGTAAATATAAAACAGGTTTCTTTAAGATAGGCACACAAATGTATTTCTTTCAGAATTCTTACCAGAGCAATTAGGAAAACCTCTTTTGGTGCTTTCCACTTTTCCTCCTGTATCAGACTAAGCTTGTCTCAGGTTGGTCCTAGTAGTTTAAAGTCAAATATTGAAATGAATCAAGTCATTCAGTAGTTAACAAAATGTTTACTTTGCCATTATATAGTAAAAAATACTCACCTAGGATATAAGCCCTTCTCTGGAAACCCTACTCATTTCCATGTGCAGCTGGATAATGCAGTGAATTGTGTTGAAATACAAAAGATATCTCTGTAAACCTTAAAGTGCTATTTAGATGCTAGTTACTATTTACTCATGTGTCTTTATCTGGTCAGCAAATCCGAATGTAGTGTCTCAGGACATCTGCCCTTTAAAGGGCCCTCACTCCGCCTGGAATAAGTGGTTGCCTTGGTAGCTTGAGCCAATCAAGTCTTGGGAATAATTTCCTTGCCTTTTAGGAAAAAATTGAGTCTGACCCACAATAGAGATGGGGAAACACAGTCCCTGATGAAATATTGATCATTTCAAGCCTCCCCAGAGATTTGACCCACATCTCCCACAATTCATGGTACCAGTGGCTAAAGTGTTGACCTTGAGTGTGTGCAGAGAATGGATTCATGAGCCCTATGAAAGTGCAGGTTTAGGCTCTAAATTACAGGGGCATAGGATCAGAGCCTCCATGTGCTTGTCCAATCCAGAAACTCATGTTCAACACTTCTGTGCTTCTATATCTCCTGTCTGCTTTTAGTCACACTTCAGGTTTGAAGAACCCCTCATGCAGTTGGCATATATTTATTAATAATATTTATTAATTTACTATATGGCAGGAATACTGGCTATTTAGAAAAATAAAGGATTAAAGATCTGAATTCTGGTTAGATGGAGAGCAGAGAGAATCATTAACATTTGAAAAAAATTATATTGCTTTTATATCCAAATCTCTCCTTCTCAGAGAACATTAACAGAATTGACCAAAATATTGAAACTGACCACTATTTATAATGTTCCTCACTCTTGGTTCTTTTCCCTTTCAAAGAAAGGAGTGGATTTCATTTTTGCATCTCTTCTTTGGGATCCAAGCTTAGTAATTGTAATTACATAGCATTCAATTTTTATTATTTGGTTGTTCTGTTTATTTACATTGTTGTAGCCATTGTGTGAATGTTTTCCTGGTTTCATTTATTTCACTTTGTATCAGTTCATATATCTTCCCATGGTTTCTCTGTTATCACAGCCTTCATTTCTTATAGTGCAATAATATTAAATTTATGCACTATAGTTTGTTTAGCCATTTTCGAAAATAGGTGAACATTTACTTTTGTGAGAAACACACTTTTGGAGATCACAAGACTTGCAAGGAAGGTAGCCTGGACAACCTTCCACATCTACTGCTCCCTTTGGGGACCCTTAGGAAGGTCAACATGGGATGCCCCCTAAACATGACTGTGGGGATCACAGGACTTCCAGTGAGGGTCAGAGAGTTAGCCTGGGACAACCTTCTGCTGCCCACTGCTTCCCTTTTGGGGACCTTAGGAAGATCCACATGATGTACCCCTTAAAATGGCAAACCCCTTCTCACTAAAAGAACTCAGTATGCAAAGAAAGGTGTTTATTATGCTTCCAGCATGGAAGGGGTGTGTGGGGCTCACTAGGGATACACCCAGGCTCTTACAGAAGCAAGAGTGAGGGTTTATAAATTCTGTCCTTCCGGGTAGCCTTAGGGTTAGTTAAATTCCTCAAATTCCTTATTTTATTTCCCTCTTTCTATATATATAATATAGTCAAATTTCTCAAAGGCTAGTCAGATTCCTCAAACTCCTCACTTCATTTCCCTTTCTATTCTACATTCCTTTAACATATGCAGATTACATGTAGATTACAGAGGCTGTGGTAGTGAGGATACTCAAGACCTGACTGGCACCTGACCTCTTCTAAGGTCAGAACTGTGAGCCACACCCCCACCTTTCTAGTTCCCTCTGGCCATTGTCATAGTTCTGGAAGGCCAGAAGTTACAGCAAAGATAAGCGAGGGCTTCCAGACTGCAGCTGATTATCTTCCAATAACTTTTGTGGGAGCAAAACAAGATACCATTATATCCCCTCTTATACTTTGTTTCCAGTTGTTTTTTTTACTATCATAAAAAAGTGCTTCCATAAATATTTTGTTGTGTTGTGAGACCTTTTTTATTGTTAACCTTCTTGGGGATATATGCCTAATGGTGGAATCTCTTTGAAAGGTCTTGGGAATTTTATTTATTACTTTACTAGGATAATTCCAATTTATTTCTCATTGGTTCTACCAGTTCAGTTTCACAGTGTGTTAATAGTGTGTTTATCTTTTCATAAACCTTCTCACATTGACTTTTCCAATATTTTGTCTATTTTACCAACTTGCTAAGTATAAAGTTTAATAAGGACTAGTCTTCATAGTTGTTTTCGTTTGCATTTCTCTTGGTGTTTTGGAGCAGTCTTTTCACAGAGTCCATAATTTGCAGTTCCATTGAGGACTGTTTGTTCCTAGCCACTTACTCACTGGGAAATTTTTTTGGTGTTATGTATTTATCAGTTTTCTATATATTTTGCACAGCGAACCTTTATCAGAGATGCTTGGTATAGATTTTTTTCCTCAATTAAAACTTTTATTGATGCCCTATTTTAATACAGTCATTCATGCTTTCCTTTCTTACATGATTATGAATTCTTCCCTAACAATATTTGTGAAAGGGACTTCCTTCATTTCTGCTGTTGTGGGTTTTTTTTTTAATGATAATGCCTTTATGTTTACATCAAGCATCTGTTTGGAATTTATTTTTGTATATGATGTAAGGTAGAATACCAAACTTACTTTCTGCCAGATTGCTTGTTTGCTTCTAAGTCTTGCTTATCTGCTCTGTTCTACTGATCAGCTTTTTGTCCAGTACCAAATAGCTTGGATAATTAAGTACTTTTAAGCATATTTTTTATTTAGTAATGCTAGGGCCCCCTTAGTCCTACTTTTTTTTCTTTAGTATTATCATTTTCATTATTGGTGCTGCCATGGAAAGTAAACCTATCTTGAGTTGCTTAATTTTTGTTTATTATAGTTACCATGATATAATGGACAGAATGTTGGCATCAAAGCCAGGAAGAACTGGGTTCAAGACTCAGTATAGATACATATCTGTATGACTCTGGGAAGATGACTCCTCAGTGGTGTTGGCAACTCTCTGAAGACTATATAGGTTGCAGAGAATTTGCTGACCTTCATTGGTATAAAGCTTTTACTCAACTGTGCATTCCGTATACTCACAGGACCAGGTTTTCTCATAAACAGTCTATCTGTAAAAAATGTTTTGTAGTTAAAACGTAAGTTCTGGGTATATCTCAGAAGGCTAAGCCAGTTGTTTTATACACTTTATAGTTATTTTTAGCAGAATTTTTCTATCATTTCATTTTGGATTTGTTTATACTGTATAGAAATGCTGATTTTTTTTGAGGATTAATTTTATCAAATACTTTATTGAAATTAACTGTTTCTTTGCATATTCATAGGCTGTTTTAAGTAAACTAACATCATTTGCAAAAAGGCATCATTTTGTCTCCTCTTTGGTGATGCCACTCCTTAACTTCCTTCTCTTGTTTTATTTCTGGGAACTGGAAAGGTCTGTAGTGGATATAATCAAGTTATAACACAAACAAGGAATTGCAAAAGAGACATAAAGGATTTCACTTATAGAAAATAAGAGCCAAAAAGATGGTCAAAACGGATGAGCCGAGGGATAACCATTTGACAAATCTATGTGCTCCAGAATGTTACCTTCAGGTTGTATGAATGGACCCCTTGGACAGACTTATAAGAAGATGTGAACAAGAGTTGCACAGGGTGCATTATAATTTGCATAGCTGAAATCATGAATGCATCATGATTTGCAGAGTTGAAGGGAAAACCTGAATTAATAAGGTCACAGATCCATTCTCAAATTGATGTCATATTGTCATAGCTAGTATTTATGGTGCGGTGTCAAATAGTGGTAGGCAGAGGGTGGTCTTTGTTGTATTACTGTACTTACTAGACACACTTCACATTTTTTCCATTGTAAATAATTCTGTCTCTTAGTTCTATGTATGTATGTAATTTCGATCACATTTTAGCAAGTATTTTCATGACATGCTTTTTGGGACTTTTAATATAAGTGAGTCCTGTATTTTGTCAAATGATTTTTTTGCATCTACTAATGTAATCGTGTGACTTTTGTTGTTTGCTTAATGGTGGTTATTTTGCCAGGGCTGAGCTGTTTTTATGTCCCTCATAGGAGCCCGGCATCGGTGCAGTAGATGGCTTCTGTTCACATTGCTGTAGTCTCTGTAAGGCTTTATTTATTTATTTCTTTGCCTTGGCGTTTATATTAGCGAGACTGATGTTAGTTACCGTCCTCATCTTCATTTCAATTGACATGGTTATTTTGGAGGGAAAAAATTTTTTAATTTATCCTATTTAAAAATCGTAAAATATTTAACAAAATTGTTGATGTTCTATGCTTTTAAGAGTTTCATGATTACATTTCTCAGCATGTTTTTAATTGTTCTATGGCCCCAATGTAACTTTTCCTTAAAAATTTTTAATATTGATCATTCTTTTTACGGAACCTTTATTTTCAAATAAATCTGTGCAGAATCATCCCTTGTAATAGAATTTTTAAAAGAGAGAAGAAAAAGGCAGTCCAATAAAACAAAGGAATCTGGCAATATATTAAATGTCGTATATGTATGTTTCCCCACCTTTGCAAAAAAAATAATTAGGGCAGAGGGGCCAACCTTGGTCATTATAATTGTAGTAGTGATATATATTATTTTCCTGGTTCTGGTTTTACTTCACATCAGTAACTATGCACATTTTAATAATGAAAAGTAACTTCAGTTTACTGAAGTTCTTTGTATAAGAAAAAAGTCTAGAACGTTTCTGATCTTTCAGGTTCACCATCAGGTCAAGTATATATACATGGATCTCAATTAAGATCTGAAATTAAACTCCATCCCTTTCAACTTAATATGTTTTTCCTTTAGAATAACAAGGTCACTGATGATTTTATTGCTGGGTTCTCTCTGATTTCCAGTGGTATTGAATTCTGCAACCAAAGACTTTTGACTGAGACCATGTTACCACTAATTCCAGCCAGGTTAGTATGAGCAGTCTTTTGATCTTAGTTGAGCTATAGGGGCTAATCTAGGGTACAGTGTAAGCATTTAAAGTTAGATTTTTCTGGCCTGTGGTGTGAAAGCCAGAGCAAATTAATACTAAATCTACAGTTTTATATATAGTATTTTTTTGTATGTTCCATTAAAGACTTCATCTAATACCTCATTTTAGTGTAAAAATGATTGCAGATTCTCCAAGACCATGCCAGTAGAGTATAAACCTTGCATTTTGAAAAATGCATGTGTGTATATGTACATATATATATTTAAACATATTTGTTATATATGTTGGTAAACTTACATATGTTGACAAACATTTGCATATTTATAAATATGTATAAATATGTGTAGAGGTAGATAAAACTTGTGTGTGTAAATACTTTATTAATATATAAGTATATCCCATCGAGCTGAAAGGGGGTTTGATTATTCTCTTGGTGATAAGGGCCAGCCTAACTAGCTAAATCAGGCATTGAGTGCAAATACTACTGTGTTGATACTAGGTTTAATCAATCAGTAAGAATAAATTAAACATGTATGGTGGATAAAGCCCATACCAGGTGTGGTGGGGCCATGACTCTTTTTTCTTAACTGTAGCTTCCTTTCCCAGAGTCCTGGTCTGATGCGTTGGGAGTCAATAGAATCATAAAGTTAGAGCTGGAAGAGACCTTCGAAGCTATTGAGTCTAACCTCCTCGTTTTATGCTTGTGACACTGAGTGGCTAAGTGACTTACCAGAGTCTTAAAGCTAGTAAGCGTCTGAGGCCGGTGCTTGAAAAACTTCCTGTACAAGCTCAGTGACAAACTCACGCCTTTTTTCAGGGCTGCTCCGACTTGAGGGCAGGAGGAAGCGTCAGCGTAACTTCAGCCATGTGATAAGTGTGCTTGGCCGCAGCAGCTCAGGGATTCTGCCGGCTCACGGTTTTCAGTTTGTTTCTGTGTTGAGAGTGTGTGTGCGCAGTAATAAAAGCGTGAGTCCTTGGAGTACAAACAGATTAGACAGTTAGTTATTGTCAGTGGTGAAAAGACAGAACTTTCTTCCCGACCCCTTTGTCCGTTGTCGTACTCTTTTTTTGTGTCTATGATTTACATTTTTATTTGTTTTTTCTATTTATTTATTTTTAGTTTTCAACATTCATTTCAACAAGATTTTGAGTTACAAATTTTTCTCCCCATTTCTCCCCTACCCCATCCCAAAATCTGAGCCTACTGAATACTCCTTCCCCCAGTCTGTTCTCTCTTATATCCTCCTCCATCCCCCCCCAACTTTCTAGTAGAGCAAGATGGATTTCTATACCCCAGTGCTTATATATCTTATTTCCCAGTTGCATGTAACATGCATTAACATTTGTTTTTTTAAACTGAGTTCCAGAGTCTTTTCCTTCTTCCCTCCTCACCCACCCCCACTGGGAAGACAAGCAAATCAAAATAGGTTATACATGTGTAGTTACGCAAAACATTTCTATAGTAGTTATATTGTGAAAGACTAATTATATTTCCCTCCATCCTATCCTGCCCCCCACTTATTCTGTTTTCTGCTTTGACCCTGTCCCTTTTCAAAAGCGTGTGCTTCTAACTACCTGCTTTTCAAACTGCCCTCCCTTCTATCACACCCCTCCCCAAACTCTTCCCCACTGCTTTCCTGTAGGGTAAGATACCCAGTTGAAAGCATATGTTAAATTCAGCAAGAGTAACGTTGACCCATTCCTTTTCACTTTCCTGCTCTTCCCTTCCATTGTAACAATGTTCTCTTGCCTCTTTTTTATGAGATAATTTACCCTAATCTTATCTCTGCCTTTCTCCTTCTCCCAATATATTCCTCTCTCTTAATTTTATTTTTAAGATATCATCCCTTCATATTCAACCTATCCTGTACCCTTTGTCTATGTGTACATGCACACACATATGCACACACTCGCATATATATTTACATACATACACCTTCCTATACATACATATATATGCATGTATACATATATACATATATATTCCCTTCATCTCTCCTCATATTGAGAAAAGTCTCATGAGTTACAATTATCATTTTTCCATGTAGGAATGTAAATAGTTCAACTTTAATAAGTTCCTTATGATTTCTTTTTCCTGTTTACTTTTTCATGCTTCTCTTGTTTCTTGTAATTGAAAGTCAAATTTTCTGTTCAGCTCTGTTTTTTTCTTCAAGAATGCCTTAAAGTCCTCTATTTCCCCTGAAGCATTATACTCAGTGTTGCTTTATAGGTGATTCTTGCGTTTAGTCCTAGGTCCTTTGACCTCCGGAATATCATATTCCAAGCCCCTTTGATCTCTTAGTGTAGAAGCTGCTAGATCTTGTGTTATCCTGATTGTGTTTCTACAGTAGTAAAATTGTTCTTTCATGACTGCTTGTAATATCTTCTTCTTTTTTTTTTTTTTTTTTTGGTGTTATATGAGATTCTTTATTAAATTTTTGAGTTACATCTTTTCTCCCCGTCTTTCCCCCGCCC
>CM053582.1:172147449-172163864 GCA_028627135.1 Pseudochirops cupreus
TATATATGTGTGTGTATGCACATATATATGCATATGCATATGTATAAATATATACACACATACATACATATGCATATGTATAAAGTCCTGAACCAAATTTTTAGCACTTCATTATTAGAACATGCTAAAAGCCTATATTCCATTAGAATCACTTACATTTGACATATATAATTGTCTGATCTTGTTGCTTTCTCAAAATTTTCCATTCTAGCTAATTCCACACCAGTCAATTTCTACATTAGGAAGATTAGATGCTATTAAGGAGCTAATACCATACATGAACACATAGGTAACACCCCTCTTTGCAAATAGACTACTTCTATTTCTAGGTTCAATGGCTACACAAATGAGTTTACTTAAAATGTTTATTTAACTCCAATCGTAAGAAAGGACTGGGATAAGATGTATAAATATACTAAGTAATTAAATCCAAATAACATACAGACAATAATGAATAACAAATGAGTTGTCTATAACAAAATGCATTCAGTTGAGGGGGGGAAGATGCCCAAGTCCCAACCCTAAGATATTGTTTTATGTGCTTATTTTCTATTATCCCTGTTAGATTGTTGCAAAGTTCTGTTGACACCAGTCACTCCTAAACTCTCATTAATATATGTAATGAAAGGTGTTGTTAATGTATTTTTGCTATGTAAAGGACATGAAAGATCTTGGGGCCTAATGTAATGGTAATGGGAATCTGAGTATCTTCCCTGCTTTGAAAATAAACTCTGCCCCCTAATAGGCTGAATGTGGTCACATGAAGCCTGTGATGGGAGGAGTTTGCTGAAGGGTGGAGCAGAGCAACAGGAAGCTGGGAGTCAGAGCTAGCTAGACAGTGGGAGAGAGAGGATGCACAGGCAAAGAGACAGATAGGCTTGTGAGTAAAAGCTGATGTTTACCAGCTAGGCTCGTGTTGGTTTGTAAGAAGGCTTAAAGGATAATGTGGCTCTCTGCTATGTTGTGATGCATTAACTTCTGTGTTGTTATGATGGATTCAGTTTCCTGCTGTTGGGATTTGGTTTTCTGGTATCTGAATAATTGTTTTGTTTCTGCCTTCTATGTGGAGAATCTGTTATATTTTGTCATTGAGCACCATGCAGGTATATTTATAATGACCGTGGGTGCTGTGAATATTGCATTGGTACTACATTAACCATGTTCAAATAGAAGAAACATTACACAGAGATAGACTACTGCTCATAAATACTTTCTAAACAAGGGGGATATATTTAAGGTAACTTTTGTGTAATTTGCTTGCATTTCAGAGCATGTTCTATGTAATGGTTTATTTCAATATATATGAATATATAACCTTACATATGAATACATAATTATTAGTGGGCAGATGACAATCCCAAATACTCATTTACTTAGTTGTTTATGAAATGGAAATGATTATAATTTCATATTTAAAACAGAAAGATCTTGCATAGTTGCATCCAATAGCAGTGCAGAGGTGCTGGAGTATTACAGCAACAAGATTCATTATAGTTTGCCCTGCCCTGGTTAGAGAGATTTGCTATGAAAAGAAGAAAGGACATGATTAAAGCATCATGAAAACTCGTCACCAGGCCTAAGTCTAAAGGCACAGAATGACTCAGCATAGGTAGAATAGGATAAAGCATCCTTTTTTTAAGTTTTTATTGATATCTTTTGTTTTGACATTGCTTAGGTTTGTTACCCTGGTATTCCTCCCCATATTCCTTCTGAGAGAGCTATCCTTATAACAAAGATTTTTTTTTTCTTTTTGGAGGGGGGAAGGTAGGGCAATTGGAGTTAAGTGATTTGCCCAAGGTCACACAGCTAGTTTTTTTTTATGTGTTAAGTGTCTGAGATTGGATTTGAACTCAGGTCCTCCTTACTCCAGCACTCTATTCACTGTGCCACCTAGCCACCCCTGATAAAGCATCCTTAGTTCTGTTTGATTTCAAGTAAGAAATGTATTTAACCTTTTGGAACAATCAATCATGTGGCAGAGGTGCATGGTCCACATTAACCAGGTAGGAAGTCTCTTGTATGGTAAACTGAGTCAAGAGGGTTTTACCTTAGGCTTCACATGGTTGCTCCCTCAACTGTTCCCCAGGGACATATACCCATTAGGAGCAATTCACAGATCTCACTCCCATTGAGTCGCTGGCTTGATATCCTTGAGTTTTCCAGGAGCTGGGTGTATGAGGAATAACAAATTTTCTTTTAATTATAACTTTACACTAAGTCAGAGGGAAATCAGAATTCCTAAGCTCAATTCAAGGTCATAGAAAGATAACTTTAGGCAGATGCAGACTCAGTTATAAAAATTATTACAGCATAAAATTAATTACATTGTAGAATCAATACAGTAGAAATAAATACAGCAGAAACAAAATAATATTAATTTTGGTCTTTTCACTACCACATTCAAACCATACCTCCTCCCATGCTCACATTCAACAACAATGCTAGCTCTCAATCTTCCTTCTTATGTAGTATGTACCATTCATCATCATATCTAGTGATAATATATACCACTGTACCACTCTTTTTTTTAATCTCCTCTACCTACCTTATTACCATCTTCTATACAGGTCTTTCCTTAACCAAAGTTGGCCAATGAATTTCTCTTTGCAACCATATCAGTCTCTTTAGACATTTCAACATAGTGCCTGGCACATGTGAAGGGCTTAATAAATCTTTTTATTTACTAAGCTGACTAACAGCTCTCTCTCTCATCCTTATCAGAGCCATGTATATTTGTGTAACAACCTAAGGCACCAGGATTTGTAGCTCTTCTCAGCTTGGGAAGAGAGAAGACTAACACAAAACAAGCCATTAGATAGGAGGGCGAAGGATTTCAGGTTCGGGGTAAGTCTAGATGAACTCTCAAGGAGAACAAAAAGAGAAGAGAGAAGTAGTAGTGATCCCAGAGTAACAGTATGACCATGACAACCTGCGTCTGTGACCTCTGCAGTTCCTTTCTTGAAGATCATGACAGATGACTTCTACATGGACAAATGGAGAGATATGTAACTGTGTTTATTAGAGGAGCTCACTCCAGTAGGAAGGACCCTGAGAGGAAACTAGACACAAGGAACAGCTATTTCCTACCCTGGCATTACTTAGTATCCCCTAACTACATTTTTTAAAAATTATGTTAAAAATACAGTGTCTGAATTTAATATTGATTCTCATTCTCATAAATACTTATGAATGATTTTGTCCTTCTGTTGGGACATAAGTGGCAAAAGAATTCTGGGAGCCACAAAGGAAAGAGTGACCATTACTAGTTCAAGATTGAGGGGAAAAGATTTTTTTTCCAATTCAGTCACTTCCCTTCTTATCCTAAGTGGATTAATTTTATTTATGCAGAAGCTTTTAAGTTGCATGTAATCAGAGTTATTTATTTCATCTCTTGTAATTGTTTTTTCCCCAGTTTGGTTAAGAATACATCTCCTATCCATAGCTGTGAAAGGTATATGATATGTATGTTTCCTAATTTTTTTAATGATGATCTTTCCACATAGAAATCATTTAGATTGATCTGTGGAATATGGGGTAAGGTTTTGGTTGAAACCTAATTTCTGCTGAACTGCTTTCCAGTTTTCCCAGAAGTTTCTTGTCAATCAGATATGGAGTTCTTTCTTAAGTAATTTGTGTTTTCCACTATTAGGTTCCGTTGTTTTTGTTTCACCCATGTCTAGCCTATTCCATCTATCTAACTTTCTATTTTTAACCAGTACCACATGGTTTTGATAACTTCTGCTTTATAATATAGTTTAAGGTCTAAAAGGACTATTCCCTCTTCATCCATACTTCTTTTCATTGTTTCCCTTGTTATTCTGCATCTTTTACTTTTGCAAGTTAATTTAGCTACTATTTTAACAAATTCTGAAAAATAGGCTTTATTAAAAACATGATTGGTATAGATTTAAAATGTAGATTAACTTTGGTAGTTGAATTGGTAATTAATTTATGGAATTGTGAAATAGGGTGGGTACAACCAGTTCTTTGGGTACTCACCAAGAAAGATCATGATGGCAGCTCAAAGTAATGCTTTGTCTTGATAGAATTTTTGTTTTGTTTTGTTTCTTGCTTTTTGGAGGGGAGAGGGCAGGACAACTGAGGTTAGGTGACTTGCCCATGGTCACATGGCTAGTAAGTGTTAAGTGTCTGAGGCCAGATTTGAACTCAAGACCTCCTGACTCCAGTGCTCTATTCACTGTGCCACCTAGCTGCCCCATTGATAGAATTTAATAAAGGTAAACTGAGACACAGAATTCTGAGTTTTATCAGTTTATTAGCAAGGTATGAATCTGTTAACAAAGCGAGTCAGATGTCTACCTCAGTTACGCTAATGACCCAGAGGAGGAAGCACAGCTCATTTTTATAAGCATAGAAAAATGAACACAACTGGGTAGGTGAGGAAAATATTAAAATTGGTTATAGGGTTGGTAGCATCAGAGGCATGAAATGATTGGTTACATTAAGAAGAGTAGGCTAACACTCACATAGAGCTAGCAAACACCCTTCTCTGTCTCAGAGGAATTTTTGATTGATTTATGAGACCCGTCTACATCCGGAGATAGTGGACTAGGGATAGCAGACTCCTTGGTTTCTAAGAGGGAGATAAGACCCTCCTTAATTATACAAACATGAGCAAGGGGATGGCTAAGTGGTGCAGTGAATAGAGCACTGGCCCTGAAATCAGGAGGACCTGAGTTCAAATCTGGCCTCAGACACTTGACAAACTTACTAGCCCTGTGACTTTGAGCAAGTCACTTAACCCCAATTGCCCCTCCAAAAAGAAAAAAAAAAAGACAAGCAAGGATGGAAATATACCAGCTCAGCTTATAGGCCTTTAACAATAGCAAATAGATGTCATGGGATTTTTAAAGAGCTCAAGGTATGAGGGATAATAATTTTTCTTTTAACTAAGTCAGAGTGGAATTTAAGCTTCCATGATTAAGAAATGTTTGTTATTTGAGTCCACCTGCAAAGTAAGAGATGGTGGTTCGGACTGCCTGGTTTCTATACACATCCCTCAAGGATAACAGATTTCCTTGAGGCAAGAACAGAAAAGTGATTAGCAGAACTGAACTTCTAAACTTAGCTCACAAAGAGACAAAGAAATGTGGTTTGAGCAATCACACAGAATGGATCAGTAATAGAATAGGATCAATTACAGAAAAGAATCAATTATAAAATAATACAGAATCAATTTAATTTCTTTAGCTTCGATAACACTTTAATAAGGCACAGATGGTACAGGGGCAAATAGCACAGAAATTTCAGAGATAAACAGCACAGGACAGAAAGTACAGAGACAAAAGGTGCAAAAAGGGAACGAGGCAGAGGCAATGGAGACAGGAATAGGATGACAGAGTAAGGGAGTTAGTGTGGGGAAGATAATGGGGAGTGAGGGAGGCACAAAGAGTAACTACATAAGCACAGACTAGAATTGGGAGCATTGGGCAGCATGGACTCCACTGGAGATGAAAGACTGCAGGAGCGGGGAAGGATTTTGAGGGTCTCATAAGATTTTGGTGAGTATAGACTAACTTTAATCCCTGCTAGCTTGGGGTTAGTTCATTAACATATTCACATCATCTCAAAGTTATCAGCAACATCTTGTGTACTGCTAGTTGTATTTAAGATGTCTAAAACTTATTTGAGATTTATATAGCATAGGACCAAAAGGTCCTGATTTAACACATAGTCTCAGTATGTGATTTTTAGGTGATATATGATACAGTTTGCAAATTATGCTCCTTTGATCTTTAGGATAGTCTGTAAGTGACTTCTAGGTTCCCCTTTGTAGTCTTACTTTGTGCTACTGTTACTTTATTCTGGCTGCTTGTAACCCTACTTATTCTTCTGACTAGAAGGAGAAGGATGTGGTCAGTTGGACTAGAAAAAGAACTTTTACACAAAAATATTGTAATTTTTATTATATTAGCAGGGCCCCACCACAAGCACTGAATATTCCTTATTATTTAAGTTGTTCTTTATTTCTCAAAGAAATAAAGCATTCTGTAATTGAATCTATTATCGTCTGTGCTTTGATAGAATGATGGTGAGGATAAGAATAGTGATTATGATAATAATAATAAAAGCTGACATTGACATAGCACTTACCATGTGACAAGTACTGACTGAGTCCCAAATACTTTATACATTTTGTATTTATTTGGAATAGAATATCTCTTTCTTTTATTACATCTTGGGTTTTAATATTATTATATAGAAATGCAGTTTATTTTTGAGGGTTCATTTTGTGGCCTACAACTTTGCTGAAACTATTAATTATCTCAATTATTAATTTTGCTGATTCTCTAGTATTTCTTAAGTAAACCATTGGCAAATGGGGATGGCTTTATCTTGTCTTTATCTATCCTTTACTCCATTAATTTTTTTTCTTGTCTTATTTTTTGTTGTTGTTGTTGGTTTGGTTTTTTTTTTGCTTTTTGGAGGGGGGAAGGCAGGGCAATTGGGGTTAAATGACTTGCCCAAGATCACATGGCTAGATTTTGTGTTAATTGTCAGAGGCCAGATTTGAACTCAGGTACTCCTGAGTCCAGGGCCGGTGCTCTATTCACTGTACCACCTATCCGCCCTTCTTATCTTATTTCTATCACTAGCATTTCCAGAACTAATAACAGTGGAGAGAATGTCTATCTTTTCTTTACTCCTTTTTATTGGAAAAGGTCCTAATGTATCCCTGTTGTATATGATGTTTGCTTTTTGTATAGATATTTCTTATAATAATAAAAAGGTCTCTCTATGCTTATTCATTGTAGAGACTTTTATTTTAAATGAGTATTTTACCCTGTCAAATACTTTTTCCTAATCTATTAAGATAATCATGTGGTTTGGTATGTTTTTGTTTTTAATATGATTAATTTAATAAATTAATATATTAATTTAACATAATTAATATTGATCATTCTGTTAATTTAATATAGTTAATAATTAATAATTTGATTAATATAATTAATTTTAATATGATGCTGATTGTTTTTTCTAATGCTGAATCTTCCTTGCATCTCTGATTTAAATCCCACTTGATCATAATCTACTTGATCATAATGAATGATTTATTAGATAAATTGTTATGGTCTGAGAGGGTTGTTTTATTTAAAATTTTTGAGTTGATATTCATTAATGATATGGGCTGATAGTTCTCCTTCTATGTTTTATCCTTCCCTGGGTATAGTTTTCTTATAAAAGGATTCTGGAAGGATGTTTTCTTTCTCAATTTTTAAGTATAATTTGTATAGTGTGGGTATTAATTGTTCTATAGCAAAAGTTTGATAGAATTCTCCTATACAAACATTAGGACCAGGATTTTTTTTCCTTTGCTAGTACTTTTACAGGTAGTTATATTTTTTTTTCTGAGATTGGGTTATTTACAATCTCTATTTGGTCTTGTGTCTGTCTGGTTATTTTTTTTATTTTATAAGGTATTCTATTTCTTTTGTGTTCTCAATTTTGTTAGCACATTACTTGTATAATAAATTCTGCTTTTTTTTCTTTTCTTCTGATTTTGTAGTTATTTCACTTTGCTCATTTGACATTCTGTTGATTTGAGTTTCTATCCTTTAGTTTTTAATCAGCTTGACTAAAATTTTATCAATTTTATTAGTCTTTTCAAAATACTAGTTTTTAAATTTTATTCATCATTTCCATAGGTTTTTTCCCCTCCAGTTTATCTATTTCTCCTCTAATTTTTTTTTTGTATCTCCTCACATAGAGTTGGCTAGGGAGCAGAGTGAAGAGAGATCTGTGTTCAAATATGGCTTCACATACTTACTTAGTTATGTGACCCTGAGCGAGTCACAACCTCTAACTGCCTCAGTTTCCTTACCTGTAAAATGGGGATGATAATAGCATCTATTTTCCAGGTTTGTTGTAAGGATCAAATGAGAGAATATTTATAGAGTTTAGCACAGTTCTTGGCACATAGTAGGTGCTTATTAAATACTTTTTAAACTTCCTTTTTTGCTTATATTAGGTTTGTTCATTTATTCTCTAATTCTTTTAAATGCATATTCAGTTTATGAATCCTTTCTTTTTCTACTTTGTTGTATATGAACATAGAGATGATTTTTCTCCTGAGGACTGCTTTAGCTGTATCCCAGAAATTTTGTTAGATTGTTTCATCATTATCATTTACTTTCAGATAATTATCACAAGATTTTTCCACTGACCCACTCATTATTTAGGATTCCAGTAATAAGTCTTCATTTGGGTGTCTTTTGTTTTTGGACTTTGCATTGACTAATATTTTATTGTGTTACAGTCTATAAGGTATGCATTTACTATTTCTGCCTCTTTACCTTTTTTTGCAGTATCTCTGTGCTCTAATGGTCAATATTTTTAAAAATTCCATGTAATTCATGTAAACATATATGTATGATCTTTCACAGTCCCATTTAGAAGACAGCATAAGTCTTGAGTGGGGTACACTCTCTGCACCCTCTGTGAAGACTCCTCAGAATGAGAAGGGAGACAAACTATCTGGAAAGCAGATAGACTTTTGTAAGATAGGACAGACCTGAGTCCTGGGTTTACACAACCTAGGACCCTTCCTTTGTTGTCATTAGCTAAAAACTCTCTTTCAAGAGTTTTTAGACTTCTACCTTTGCTTGTGACCTTTTCCCCCCTTGCTTTGGCCTTTACCAAAGAAGGACCTGGATAATACCTTGGCTTTCTGTCCTGCCCCCCCCCCCCAGTCACCAGAGATAGTGGTGGGCTTCTTTGTTATCCACCATTGGATTAGATTTCAAGCCAAGATTGAGAGCCCACCTCCTAGCCAATGGGAAAAGGAACAGTGGAGGGGAGGGGGTTTGAATGCTTTAGGGTATAAATTCTTGTTCTGTCTTTTGTAACCTGCCTCCTCTCCTGGGTTCCCAACATGGAGAGAACTGCCCTCTTCCTGCGGGGGAAGAGAATAAAACTTCCTGTTCCTTCCTCCAGATGCCTCTGACTTTTTAAATTTTTCTTGGGGAGGGGATTTTTGGGGTCCTTGTACCCCACACAGTCTTATAGTTCTAGTTTCTCCAGCAATTTATTCAGTTCTAGATTTTCCCTTTTGTTTATCTGTTAGACTTATCCAAAACTAAGAGAGGGGTACCGAAATCTCCTAATGCTATTGTATTATTGTCTAAGTCTTCTTTTTGTGTGTACATAATGAGCACTATAAGTGCTCTTCCTAGTTCTGTGATGATATGTGCTGGCTCAGCACTTGAGTACATTGACTATTCATGTGACTCTGTGCTGAAAGACATGAGAACTTTGAAATGATGAAACAGTCATCTCCCTGGCTGTTGGGCCAGAAGATCTGATTTCTCAGTGGATCTTTAAAAAAGAAATAGTTCAGTTAACATTTCCTTTATGAATTTAGGTACTAAGACATTTGTAATATATAAGTTCAATGTGGATATCGGTCTTTATGGAGTTCTTTCAGCAGAATGTTGTTTCCTTATTTATCTCTTTTTTTAGTTTTTGTTATGTTTGTTATTGTCTTGTTGGATAGCATGATTATTACTCTTACTTTTTTGGATTCACTTGATTCATAGTATAGGGAAAATACTTCATTACTTATTCATTTTATTTGAACCTAGCTTTATGTGACTAAACATTGTTTGAACCTACTGACCTCAGAAACCCTCTAAGGAAGCCAGAGACTACTGAAAAGAAATACTTAGATCCCACCCAGGTCTTACCTTGGGTTCATCCAAAAGGCTTGTGTTTTGGGTCCACTCAATAGCTCCTGTTTTGACTTTGCCCAAGTTTAATTGAATGTTTATGTTTTAACTGTTAATATATCTCAAGTAAACCCAGTATCCTAGTTTGAACTCTATATAATGTGAGATTTAACAGAGATTCAAGGGGGAGCCACACCTTTTTCCAGCCCTCTTCTGCCAAATGATTTAATAAAATTCTTTCTAAATCTTTTTCAGGTTTGGGTGTTTGTTCTCAACAGTAAACTCATATTTTTAGCTCCTCATTTTGTGGGGGTTTGTCTTCATTTGCATGGGCAGAGGCAATCAGGGTTAAGTGACTTGCCCAGGGTTATATAACTAGTAAGTATCTGAGGCCAGATTGAACTCAGCTCCTCCTGACTTCAGAGCTAGTACCATATCCACTGTGCCACCTAGCTGTCCTTTTGTTTTCATTTTTTAAATGTGACTCTAATATTAAAGATCATACTATAAAAAAGTAACAGAGAAGTAAATGATGTATCTCTCATAGTTATGGGTAAGAGATTAATTCTTATTTAAACTAGAGATAGAGGCAATTATAAAAAATAGATAACTACATGAAAAGCTTCTGCACAGACAAAACTAACATACCTAGGATAAGAAGGGAAGTGGGTGAATAGGGAAAAAATCTTCATATAATCATATAAAAGAATCCTTTAAGTCACTAATAAGAGAAATACAAATCAAAACAACACTGTTTTGCTTCACATGCTGAAAACTGGCAGAGATGACAAAAAATGGCAATAGTCAATGCTGAAGGAACTGTAGAATGACAGGCACATCATTACATTGTTGGTGAAGCTGTAATATAATACAACCATTTTAGAAGGCAATTTGGAATTATGCAAAAAAAGTTACTAAAATGTTCATATCCTTCAAACTAGAGACTCCATTGCTGGGCTTATTTTCCAAGGAAGCCATCTGACAAAAGATGTGTGTGTGTGTGTGTGTGTGTGTGTGTGTGTGTGTGTGTGTATGTATATGTATACGTATATTCAACCATTTACCAAAGGTTTGGTCCAAAGAAACAAACATAATCAATTTCCCCCTTAATTGAAGGTTTTTCCAAAGAACAAACAAAATCAGGCTGCACATGTGCTATAATGGGCTTATTCTCATTAAGCTAGAGAATCATGCATGATGGAGTCAGAAAATAATTCTGAATTCAGAGGTAAACAAACTGAAGAAGACACTTTATTCACTTGGAGCAATATCAACTCAGGATGCCTGTATCAACCCAAAATTATAGTCTCCATATGTGTTTAACCATAATGTGAAAAAGGAATGTCTTAATGGAATAGGTTGTAAATACAATAAGATAAGAGAATGTCAAGGTGTCAACTGAAATTAAAGATCCAAATATCTGTGTTGCTTTTATGATTAATATGACGTAATATAAGATTAGAAAAGACAAGAAAAGTCCCATTATTCAAGATAGTATCTGGTTCAAGGTACCTTGTCCTTGGTAGTCATAAACAGAAGAATGCTCTTGGTCAGCTGCATTCTGGCCTTATAGTTACTGACACAGGAAGGGGCATTTGGGGTTTACTCAGAGAGCAAAGCAAATCATATGTTATACCAAAGCAAGCAAAGAACTAAGGTAGGTTAAGTTCAGAGTAGGCCAAAAATGTCTTTCTCCTGATTGGTCAATCCAGTTTTTAGGCCTTTCTCAGGTGATGGGGAGGAGAGCTCAAAAATGGTTCACTATATATATGTGTGCAAGTGTGTGCATATACACACACATATACACACATATATACATGCACATATATGTATGTATATATGTACGCACACATATATAAACACACACACACATATATATACATACACACATCTATCAGTACTTTTTGTGGTAGTAAAGAAATGGAAATAAAGTAGATACTTATCATTTGGGGAATGGTTAAGCAAATTGTGGAACATTAATATAATGGAGTATTATTGTACTATAAGAAATTATGTGTGCAATGAATACAGAAAAGCATGTAAATATCTCCTTTATATCAGAAAGTCTTTCTCCTGGTACATGGCAAAATTTATTGCTAGTCAATGGAATTATTAAATTTAGCCATTATATGTCTTAGTGTTTTCATGCTCAAGTGTTTTTTCTAGAGTGGATCTAGGGTGGATCAATTGGCCCCTTTTTTCCAGTATTAAACAATTCCGGGCAGTTCTCTTGTATCATATCTTGCATTCTGGTGTTCAAGGTTTTTTTCTTTTTTGTATTCTTCTGAGAAACCTATAATCCTTATTGTTTTGTTTCTATAGAAATCTTGTTTTTTGCTTCTCTTCTTTCAGTTTATCCTTCACTTCCATGCGTTTGCATTCAAAATCAGTTATCTTCTCTTGTTTCTTTGGTGTAATTTGTCACCATGGATTCAAATTTTTCTATTTTAGCAATTATTTTAGCTGTGCAAATCACAAATTCTGCTTTCAAAATTCTTATTTCTCTTTTAAATCATACACAAACATCCTATTGTGGTTCCATGCTTTTTTGGGAATCCATTATGTCTAATTAGGTATTGTTTTCCACGCACAACAGAAATGCTAGAAGAAACTAAATATCAAAAACCATATGGACAGAATGACTTAAAACCAAATTCAGGAACGCCCATTTTTATATTTCATATTTCTACTTACTTCTGCTCCATTTCCTTCAAAGTCTAAGACTTCTGACAAGCCGGGCCAGGGGTTTGGGCTTCTCCTTTTGCCAGAGGTTGTCTTCTTTGGTGCAGAAACTTTTATCAACAATCATCTTCACTCTTTGTACCCAGAACCACTAGGCCTCTCAAACTCACAAGGCCACCAATGTTCCATCACCTACCTACTAATACAAAGTAGAAAAGGCAGCCAGGGACCCAGGCACAAATTAACCTGCTCACCTAGACCCCACACTTCATGTGGAAATGGCAGGGCAATAAAATGAAAGAACATTCACTGCCTATCCCAGGGGCAGGGAACCTGTGGCCTCTAGGCCACATGTGGCCCTCTATGTCCTCAAGTGTGGCCCTTTGAATCCAAACTTCACAGAACAAATCCCCTTAATTGAAGGATTTGTTCAGTAAAACTTGGACTCAGTCAAAGGATTACATACAAGGATACGTGGCCTTGAGGCTGCTGATTCCCCACCCCTAGCCTATCCTGTCACCCTCTTCCTGGAAGTCTAAAGACAGAACTACTTGCTGAATAGAGACAAAGCAAAAAAAAATGAGAGCTAGAAGCTGTCTCTTCTTCTCCACCCCACCCCTCTTTCCTCAGTATTTTTTTTCCTGAGGACCAGTCCATCGATTTAAATGGCCACTACTTGACTCAAGGTATATAGAGTGTTCAGGGAGGACTTGCATCTCAGATGTGAGAGCTGCCAGGCCCTTTTCAGAGCTGCTCATCCACCTCTGGTGTCCCCTGTCACTCAAGTCTCACCTGTAGCATGGACAGTGGCCAGAATCTTGATAAAACTGCCTTGGCAGGTGGGCCAAATCAGGTTGAGGGTAATCAACAGGCCTCAAACCCATTGGTGAGTTAGAGGAATGTCTATACCCCAAGCATGTGAAGACTTTCCCTAGTGAAAAGAGTGAACAAGAATAATTTATTAAAATATACCCCAAGCATGTGAAGACTTTCCCTAGTAAAAAGAGTGAACAAGAATAATTTATTAAAATATACATAAAAGTGACTGAAGCGGGTACTATGGAGCGATGAGAGCTTGGTCAGATGTTGAAAATGCCAAGGCCATTCACTGCACCCCAGGTTATCATCAGTCATTTTGACTTTTGTCTTGCCATAGGACTTCAATGGCTCAGGAAAAGAGTATGAGGCTGACTTTGTGCCACTCTGCCTCACATAAATTCAATTCACGGCAAGTCAAGACATCACACTGTGATGTCATTGATCCTTTTTGAAAAAACAAGCACAAACAACAACAAGCCCAAATCACTTATGTCTATATTTTGACTCCTTAGAATGAGCCTAAATAGGAATTGTGTTCTACCAACAGCCTGGGTTACAGTCTGTATTTGTAAGATAACAATTTCAATGAGAAACTTGGAGGAGCATTCCCAGAATAAGTGTGTGTGTGTCTGTGTGTCTGTGTGTCTGTGTGTCTGTGTGTGTCTGTGTGTGTGTGTGTGTCTGTGTGTGTGAAAGTGAGTCTTATGGTCAAGTTTGACAGAAAAAATCCTTTTGTTAAGGGGATTTGTTCTGTGAAGTTTGGATTTGGTCAAAGGGCCACATTTGAGGACCTAGAGCACCATAAGTGTCCTTGAGGCCCCAGGTTCCCCACCCCTGCCCTAGGCTAATGGTTGTGCATTGCTTTGGGCAAGTAAATTGAGACTGGGGGAAAGTCCTAGAAAGGTTTTAGCATTTTTTCTCCTGTGGATAATTTTGTGTCAAAAATGGAATTTTATCTTCCTTTTCTAGAAAATACTTTTGTTTGCATTTTTTATTTTTATCTTCATAAGAAGTACAATTTATTTTTGGAGCCACAATTTAATTTCTTCCCAGCTGTATCCTAGCATTTTTAAAAAAATAACTTTGACTTTGTTTTATTGTTTGTTGAAGTGTAATAGCTCTCTCTTGGCTTCGCTGTATCCTACTATTGTGCAATGGCTGCTTTTATTGATATGTTGCATTTCTTAAAAATCTGAATGCTGCTGAATGTGTAATTGCTTGCTGTATTTTGATATATGAGTGAGTCATGGGTACTGGGTTAACAGGAAAATTCTTTGTTTAGGCTTTTGCCATAATTAACAAGGCAAGGAATTAAGAAGAGTTTATTTTAAAAAAATATGTCTAGGTAACAACACATTTTTGACTGATCACTATAGATCAGCCATGGATTCAAGATGGAGCCAGCTTTTATTGATAACTTTCATAACAAGATAAAGACAATTTTGATTGGTCAGCATCAGCAAAAGGGATAGGCCACTGTGTCTCAGCTCCTCCCTAATTTCCCATCATAAGGAAAGACTATAGTTAAGCAAAACGATCTTCTATGTGTTCGATAACAGGAAGGGGATGAGCTGCTATGTGCTGGAGAGCAGATAATACAAAAGTTGTAGACTATGTGACACCTCCTCCAACAGAGCCTCCCTCACCAGAATTAACAAGTACCCAGAAAATAAGCCAGACTCGAGACAATGGGGGTCCCTACATAAATTTTGATAACTCTTCATGATTTGAATTAATTTCTTTTGCTGTATTGTTTAAGCACAATATAGTAATCCGTTAGATTAATTACATCCATTAGACCCTTTGTTGCAATACTGTACAGTTGTAAACTGCATTATATTTGTGTATTAATGTCATCACATATGGAGCTATCTCTAGAAAAGATGAGAGCTAAGATAATTGAGGGGTACTGTCTTGCTTTTTCAGTTGAAAAGCAGAAATTCCCTAATATCAGGAATAGACCCAGTCCTTAAGCATGAGGAAATTTTAAGGATATTGGTCATAAAAGTGAAAGGATTAGAGGCCATTGATGTGAAGGCAGGTCAGCAAACTCAGGAAGTTTTTCTAACCCTAAGAATTTTGACTATGGAGATATACCTGAGGAACTGACAGTAGGAAATCAGTACTGGGAACTTCAGACTTGTCCATCTTCATGGGATGAGGAACTGCTTAAAGAAATAGGACTCCTTCTGATCAAAGGAGCATGCAGAGAGACCAAATGTTACATTTATACCCAAGAACTCCATACCCTCTGTGGCATACAATTTACCATAGGCCCCAAATTGGCATTTACTCTGTATATAATGCAATCATCATGAGATAAATTATTTTTCTATTATATTAACAATGAATTATTAAATTAGGATCCAGGCTTTTCTCCTTTGTTTCCTCATTATAGCCTAATATCTATAGAGAAAAATAGGAAAATTCTTAACCAAGTAAGTGATACAACTGATCATAAAAGATGAAACATCCAATATTGATTACATACAACTAAAAAGCTTTTACACAAATAAAATCATTTGTTAGAACATGAATAGAAATTATAGAGTGAGAAGTTTTGTACTAAATATCTAAGACATACAGAATTGACACATATATTAGACCAAGAACCATTCCCTAATATAAGTGGTCAAATATTATGAATAAATATTTTCCAAAAGAAGAATTATTTTACAGTGTTTTTAATATTATAAAAATTGTTCTCCTGACTCTAATAATCTTTCATTAGTTTATCGAAGTCTCAAAGATTGTTCATTTTTATAATATTGATGTTACAAATTTCGGGTTCTGTTCATTCTACATTAGGTTATAAAAGTTTTTCCATGTCTCTTTGAAATAATCTATTTCCTCATTTCTTTTTTAAAATTTTAAAATTTTTTAAATTTAATGCTTATTTTTAGTTTACATCATTCATTTCCACAAGATTTTGAGTTACAAAATTTCTCCTCATCTTTCTCCTACCCACCACCCCAAAACAATGCTCCCATTGAATACCCCCTCCCCCAATTTGCTCTCTCCTATATCCTCCCTGTTATGGGAATCTGAAGATCTTCCCTGCCCCTAGGCCCTTTGTTAAAGTGGCTACGTGACCCTGAGGACCCTTGGATATTTGAAAGTATACTCTGTTCCCTAATAGGCTGAATGTGGTCATGTGGAGCCTGTGGCGCCAGGCTTGTTTTCCAGGAATGCCCGTGCCTTGTAGCTTTGTGATTGGGCAGTGGGTCT
>CM053582.1:172164364-172174844 GCA_028627135.1 Pseudochirops cupreus
TTTAAGGCATTCTTCTCCTCATTGGCTTTTTGGGCCTCTTTTGCCATTTGAGTTAGTCTATTTTTTAAGGCATTATTTTCTTCAGTCAGGCTGTTGACTCTCTTCTCATGATTTTCTTGCATCATTCTTATTTCTCTCCCCAATTTTTCCTCCACTCCTCTTACTTGATTTTTCAAAATCCTTTTTGAGCTCCTCCATAGCCTGTAATCAGTTCATATTTTTCTTGGAAGCTTTTGGTGCAGGAGTTCTCACTTTGTTGTCTTCCTCCCATTCCATGCTTTGATCTTTTTTGTCCCCCAAAAAGGAATCTAAAGTTGGATTGTTGTGCTTGCTTTGCTTCCTTTGCTTGTATAGCAGGAACTGCCTGTGAACTTTAGTGTGTAGCAGGAACTGGACAAGGAGGACTGGACAAGAACCTGAGAGCTGTCTGTCTCTGAATCTAGGTGACTGTTTGGGATTCAGGTAGGAGCTGGGACCATGGAAGGGAATCCAGGGAATCTGAGAGACCATTCTAAGTCAAGATGAAGAAAAGGCCTCTCCTTGGATATTGAATGCTGTGATGAAATTGAAGTTTACTAGAGACTGAGGGGTAGATGGTTTGTGTAATTTTCTAATGATTGCATTTAGTGATTAACCATACTTAATGACTAATTGCTAGATAAGTGACTGATTAAGTTAACTTATGATTGCCCCATGAGTGGAAGACTGACTATTGTATTTTGAGATGACTGAATGACTGAGTTAGGAGGCAAACCTCCTTAGGGATACCAGATGATTGTTCTTTTGTTCTTTATTCTAAATACTGTGACCACTTTGGTGAAAATTATGTGACCGTTTTAATGATAAGCTGTTGTAAACACTATATTGTGATTTTCTGTGATAAAATGTAATGTTGTATATATTGTATCTTGATTTGTTGTGAATGTTTGCCTAGATTTGTTATGGAATAAATAGAGTGTTCACTATACTGTGTAATCAGAATGTGCATGGCATTACAGCTTGCTCATGTTGCCACTCAATTACTTGACTTTTGAGGTCTTTGCCACAGGAGAACTCTGCTTCCAGAGGCGAGAGGTTTGTCCCAAATTGCTGGGGTTTTCCCAGCTGCTGGAGCTATAAAGAGGGTGCCATCTCTGCAGCCCCCGCAAACTCTGGCTCACTGGTCACACACCTCAGGACCACCACCCAAGAACTGTGATCCAGATCCAGGAAGGTTTAAGCAAGAGCAATTACCCTCTGAATGTTCACTTGGCCCCCCTACTGTCTGCAAGCCAGCAGCTCTGAAGCAGCCGCATGGACGTGGCTGCAGGGCTGTTGCACCTCCTCCACTTCTAGCTGGACCTGCTCCTCTGTCTCCCCCAGTTCCTACAGAGTCCTACAATGACCTCTCATTTTTCCTTTGGCATTTATGGGTTGATAATTCTGGAAACTGCCACTGCTGCTGGTGATCCACTCTCTGGAAGTTCACTGTAGCTGCTGGTTGGGCGGCCCTGGGGCTAAAATGGTGGGCTCACTTGGATCTGGGCTCAGCTCCCAGCATGCTGCAATGGATGCTTCCTGCCAGCCTGCCAGACTGCCTTCAGAGAGAGATTTGTTTCTCTCCGTCACTTTGTGGGTTCTGTAGCTCTAAAATTTGTCTAGAGTCATATTTTATAGGTATTTGAGTTGGTTATTGGGGAGCCATAAAGTTTTCCTGCTTCTGCACCCCATCTTAGTTCCGCCGCCTATTTCCTCATTTCTTACAACATGACTATTGCATTCATATACCACAATTTGTTCAGCCATTTCCCAATTGATGGGCATTTGCTTAGTTCCCATTTTTTGCCACCATAAAAAGAGTTTCTACAAATATTTCTGTGGGACCTTTTCCCCTTTCGTTGATATCTTTTGAGTATAGATTTAACAATGACATAGGTAGGTCAAAAGGTATGAATTATTCAGAAACTTTTGGGGTATAATTCCAAATTGCTTTCCAAAATGTTTGGACCAATTCTTTGAAAGCAGTAAGAACTCTAACCTATGGGATGATCATCCATGATTCTAGAGGACCAATCATGAACATGGATACTATTTACTTCCTGATAGAGAGATGATAGATTCAGGGTATAGAATGAGACTTTTTTTTAAGATGACCAATGAGGGAATCTGTTTTGCTTAACTATGCATATTCATTACAATGAATTTGTTTCTACCATCACCATCATCTAATACATGGGATAGGGATGGGGGGGGGGGAAGAAAAAAAATTCTATTAATTAAAAAGATAAAATTTAATTAAAAATAAGAATTATATACTATTTGCAACTATGTGACAATTATTCCAAATAACTAATTATACAAGAAATGGAAATTAAACAATTTTGAGGTTTCACCTCACAAATGTAAAAAAATTATAAGATACAGAAATCTTAATGTTGGAGAGGTTGTGCAAAATCAATATCATTGGCTGAGCTGTGAGTTTGTCTAGCCTTTCTGGAAAACAATTTGGGATTGTGTGAAAAAAGCTATGAAATTTTTTATATCTTTTGATCCAGACATCTAAGCAAGTCAAAGACGAAAACAAATGCCCCACATCTACCAAAATACTCTGAGAAGCACTTTTGGTGGTAGTAAAAAATTGGAAACACAGTGGATATTCATGGATTATGGAATGATTAAACAAATTACTCATATGGATATGAGGGAATGTTTTTGTACTATAAGAAACAATTATTGTGAGGAATTTGGAGAAACATGGGAAGACATTTATGAACTAGTGGTTTTCAGAACCAAAATATGCACAATGATTACAATTATGTAAATGAAAATAACATAAAAGTTGAATATAAACTCTCTGAGGACAGGACTCTCATTTTTCTATTTATATCTCTAGTGCCTTCTACAATTCCTGGTACATAATAGGAACTTAATAATTAGTTACTGAATGATTAAAAATGGTCAAATTCTGATTAACTGTAATGACTATTCAGATAATGAAATATACTTCCTCTTCTCAGAAGAAAGGTGGACTATCAAATGTGGTATATGCTTCTTAGCCATGTTCACATTTTGGAATGCCTTTGCTTACCTATTTTGCTTTTTTTTTTTTAATAAGACAGATTTCAGCCTTGTCGTGGGTGTATATCGAAAAATTACTGCATAAAAACGAAAAGCACCAACAACAATTAAAAAGAAGAATCATGAAAAATTGAAGAGGTTCCAAGAGACTAGAATGAATTCCTAAAAGAAGGGAAGTAGGTACTTCAGGCTATTACCTGGGTAAAATTTAAAGATATTATTAAAGGGAAAATTTGTGAAAATTTGGGAAAGGAAGATGTTATCCCTCAGAACTAGCATGCAGAAAGGCATAATGAAATAAACTCTGAATCTGGAGTCAGAAGAATTTACTCCAATTCTGGCTCAGCTACTTATTTCCTGTATTAGATGGGACAAAGCACTGTCTCAACCTCTCTTGGCCTTAGATTTTGCAGCTGGGAGTTAATGAGGGGGTTAAACTAAATGATGCTTAATGTTCCTTCCAGTTCCAAATTCTATAATTCATGCCAATTTAGCCAACTTCCTTCTTTTGACAGGGTTACTTAACTAGGAGATAAGAGGAATACTCTGAGTATGTACCTGTAAACCAGATAGTGATCAAAAAGATTGTTCAATTAGGTGAATTTGGAGCTGCTTGGCTAAATAGACACAAATTGAATTGATTAAAGAATGGATGTCAGTTTGTGGACAGAACTGTAGCAGAGGGCTCTAGAGTTCTATTCTTGGCTCTGTTCTTTCAACGAATTTGATGCAGATAAAGGCATAGCTGCAATTTGTTAGGTTTATTTATGGCACAAACCTAGGAGGAGCAGCTGATAATACACCAGAAGTCAAGATCCAAAAAATATTTCTACAGGCCCAAGTCATGGGTTAAGACTAAATAGGTAAAATTTAATAGGAATAAATGTGAAGTCCTGTACATGGGTTCAAGAAATCAACTACACAAGTACTTTTCCTTCAAAGTTCAGATTAAGTACCACTTTCTACATGAGACCTTTCTTGATCTACATTCTCCTCCAGTTTTAAGTACCTTCCTCCCTCCCTCACACACAAATTTACCTCATATTTAGTTTGTATAGAGATGCTTAGCCAGGTGTGGGAGCACATTGTGGGGGAACATTTTCACTGGTCCTTCTCCTTCCCCTTAGGCAATCTGGTTCAGTCCCTATGCACACTAGTACCTATACATACACCTACATCTATATATCTGTGTGTATGTGAACAGTATATAGACATATATGTATGTATGTATATGTGTGTATATGTGTGTATACATGTTGTCTCCCCCAATAGAATGTGGAGTTTCTTGAGGGCAAGGACTTTCATTTTTGTCTTTGTATACCTAGTACCTATCGTGATGCCTGGCACATAAAAGGCTTTTAGTAAATGCTTTTCAATTGCTTGATTGGTTGGCATAAGGAAGACTTAGCTAGAAATCAGCTCATATGAAAAAAGATCTAAGGGTTTTAAGTGGTTGGCAAGTTCAATCTGAGTAAACACAGCTATGTAGCAGACCAAAAAAAAAGCTAATGAGATCATAGGCTGCATTAGTAGAATTATCATGTGCAGAGTAAGGGAGGTAACTATTCCATTGTACTCTGTCCTTTTCTAGTGCATTCTATCCAATTCTGGGCACTGCATTTTACAAAGGAGCTGGAGCTCACTCAGAGAAGGGTAAATAGGATGGTCAGGGGATTAAAAACCATTTCATATTAGGATCAGTTGAAAGACCTGGAGGAAACATAGTTAAGGGGAATTTGATATTTGACCTTAAAAACCTGTCTCTGGGAGAGGGTGTAGAGTTAATCTTCTTGGCCCGGGAGGCAGAACTAGGAAAAGTGGGTGAAAGCTACAGGGAGGCAAATTTCAACTTAACATGCTGGCAACTTTTCTAACACTAAAATCAGTCCCCAAATGGAATCTGTGTCTTTTTAGGTAGTGAGGTCCCCATCATTATGGATCTTCAGTACAAGCTAGAATGCCCACTTTTGGAAGATTTGTAAACATAATTATTATTATTGGGGTTTTTTTGCTTAAGAATTGGCCTAGATGGCTACAGAGGTTCAGCTAAGTCAGATTCTGGGCTCTCAATATTCCGTATTCTCTCTCCTCCCTTTCAGTGTAGGATTGTCCCCCAGTGCAACTGGATTGGGAATTTGAAGTACTTGGTGAGAGGGATGGAGAGGAAGAGTGACAATAAATGTTTTGCCCCTCTAGAACACTGGTGCTGTAAACCTAGTCTAACCTTCCTGTTCCTCCCAACTCGACTATTAGTATTATTAGCTGTGTTCCTACTAAGGTATATGACTTTGACAAAGAAAAGTTTGGATTAAGTTTGGAGAGAGTAGAAGGTTAAGAATTGGTTTGACTGAGTGGATCTGCTGGGTAGCTAGCCATCAAAAAAAAAAATGTATTCATTCCAGGCACTTTGTTCCAGGCTACAAATGCAAGTAATCAAGGCAGGCCTCAAGGAATTTTTCTTTCTAACAGAGAAAGGCATAGAATGCCGGGGAGGAGGAGACAGGTGCTGGGGGTCAGAGTTTGTAAATGGTGGCTAGGAAGCTTGTAGAGGGAAACTTTAAGGCAACTAACACCTTTTTTTAATCATCCTTCTAAAGCACTTTTCCCCTCTTCCCAAATCAGTGATTTCATTAGTAGGGAATTTCTGATGAGGTTGATATCTATTCTGCTGTTTACTGTCTTACAGTTGGCTGGATGTTTCGTGTGTAAGAGGGAGGATCTTGAACCAGGGGTCTAACTGTCTCCAGGGTTAACTCTCTAACCACTACACTAACGTATTTTTTTTTAAGAACCAAAAACCTCAGTAGGTCCCTGGTGGGAAAGACCTTAAATAAGAAGGAAGGAAATTGAGACAAGAAGATATTAAAAAGGGGAAGGAAATAAAATCAGGGTTAGAGAAATTTGTTGGATATGCTTGTTCAGTGATTCGTGCAACATTTTTGTCCTTGTTTTGTTGAGGTACCTTGGGCCAAATTTCCCCGATGACTTTAAGCTCCGTAAGGCTAGAGAGTGTCTTGAGGAGATTGAGGCCGAAAGAGGACAATGACTGCACAGGAGTCTGGTACCTAGCTCGTGTCCGTGGCAGCATTTGAACGCAGGTCTTCAGCTCAGAGGTTCTATCTACTGTATTTCTTGGGTACAGAACTTTGTAAGCTTCCCCAGCTGAGCACTAGGATAAGCAAACCACGACGCGGAATAATTTGTCAAATCAAACTGGATTGAGCCGCTATCTCAGGCAAGGACTCACAGAAGCCTTACTTGTCATTGGCTCGGATCTGCCTGGAGCGGCCGCCGTTGCCTGGTCTTCTTTGGATATCCCTGTTGTCAATCTCCTCTCGATATGCAATTCCCCGCCTTGGCCCCTCCCGTTTCTCTTTTTCCCCCAAAGGGAATGCCCAGTCTCTCGGATGGCGCGAGGTGAGCAGTGTCTCGCCTGGGGCGTCTCCCGTTCCAGCTCCGACTCGGGCTCCGGCTCCCGCGTCGCGCTCCGCCCCGAGAGGGTGTCCTAGCCGCGCCCATCCGCCCGCCCCGCCCTCGCCTCGCCCTGGGCCCTCACCCCGAGTCTCCAGGGTGGAGACCCAGGCGGCCGAGGTGGGAGGAATGTGCTGGAAGGAGTCGACTGGGAAGCAGTGAGGCGGTGCTGAAAGGACAGTTCCCGCGGGAATCTTTCGCCCCCGGCCCAGGTAGCCCGGCCACGAGGCAGCATATACTCCATTCCCGGAGTTCGGGAGCCAGGCGGGCGCGAGCGGGATGTGAGCCATGGAGGCCATCTGGATCTACCAGTTCCGGCTGATCGTGATCGGCGACTCCACGGTGGGCAAGTCCTGCCTCCTGCACCGCTTCACGCAGGGCCGCTTCCCGGGGATGCTGTCCCCAGCCTGCGACCCCACGGTTGGTGTGGACTTCTTCTCCCGCCTGCTGGAGATCGAGCCCGGCAAGAGGATCAAGCTGCAGCTATGGGACACGGCCGGGCAGGAGAGGTTCAGGTACGGCCGCCCGTGCCAACCTCCCGGGCTGACCCGGTCCCCGCCCGCCCCTCTTCCGTTTTTCCCAATCTTCCCCTGCCAACTTGCACGGCCCTATCCATGCCCCGGCCATGCTCCAGCCATCCAAAGGCTTCCTTCCCTTTTGCCCCGTTCCCACTTCCCTCTTTTATGTCCTTGCCTTTGCAAAAGCGACCCGCCCCCAGGTTCACTTCTTTCTTTCAGATACAACCTCCCCCCTGCCCACCCCGCATCCCTCACCCCCAAATTCACTTCCTTCCTTTGCCCCTTTTCCCTTCCCTTTGCTCCCCTTCCCTCTCCCACACTGCCCCAACCCCAGCACTCTTGCCCACGAACCCCAGCTCCCACTTGACCTTTGTAACCCTTCGTTCCCTGCCCCCTTTTTCTTTCTCCCAGTCCATACCCATGAGTCATCTGCCGGTCTCCTTCATAGACATCATAGTTAGGTTTCGTGGAGCCCAGTCCCTTGAGTACAGTAGGCTCTTAATCGTTTGTCGGATTTACAGCAAAAGCTGTTCCAACCCAGTTTGTTTGTATGAGATCATTGAACACAGTCATGAGGGAGATGAATGGGATGATGGTTACTAGAACCACTCAGTACTTCAGAAGATGGTGTGCTGTGGTGTCAGAGGACAAAAATGAGTTCAAATCCTTCCTCGGGATACGTGTCACATATGTGACCTTGGGTAATTCACTTAACTTCCCTGGGTCGTAGTTTTGTCAAGTGTGAGATGAGGGGGTTGGGACCAAATGGCCTCTTGAGGTCCCTACTAGCTCTAGATCTATAATCGTGCTGTGACCACTGGTATAGATTTGATTGCCCTCTTCCTCAAAATTGGACAAAACACGGGAGACAGAACAGCATAGCTCAGGGTTTTCTAAAGGAGTGAATTCCCTTCAAAAGTTTTCAAGCACTAAGGTGAGGTACTGTTTAGGAAAAGTACACATCCAGAGATTTCTCAGTTGTTTTGTTTTACCTGTATTGAATGTTTAGCATTTAATTTTCTTGGGCAAATGGCAAAAGTGTTAAAACTGTATCCTCACTTAATATTATATAAAAGAAAGGATGAAGAAAAAACTGATTTTTCAAAAACTAAAAGCCAATGTTAATATAACACCTATTATGTGCTAAATACTTCACAATTATCTCATTTGATCCTCACAAGAACCCTGGGAGGTAGGTGCTATTATTATCCTCATTTTACAGATAATAAAACTGAGGCAAAAACAAGGGTTGAGTGATTTTCCCAGGGTCATACAGCTAAAATTCTCAGGAATTAAAAAATAAACAAAATTTTATTTCTTTTCTAAATATTACAAAATAATAAGATTTTAGAACTAGAAGAGACTTTAGAGTTGGTCTAACTTCCTTGCTTTATGCACACGGTCCAGAAAGGTTAAGTGTGTTGCCCAGGGTTACAGTTAATTAGGGCAATTAGGTAGAGCAAAGGATCTTGAAGTCAGGAAAACCTGAATTCAAATCTGCCCTCAGACACCATAGCACCAATGCAACACATCCATGGTCACTATAAATATACCTGCATGGTGCTTGATCACAAAGTATAACATACTCTCCATATAGAAGACAGAAACAAAACATCTGTTCAGACCCCAGAAAACCAAATCCCAAAACCAGTAAGCAGATTCCATCATAGCAACATAGAAGTGAATGTACCACAAAGTAGCAGAGAGTCACACCATTCTTAAGCCTTTTCACAAACCAACACAAGACCAGGATTTACTCACAAGTCTATCTGTCTCCCTAGGAAGCCTCCTCTCCTCCTAGCCTTCTAGCTTGCTCTGATTCCCAGCTTCCTGTGGGCTCTGCTCCACCCTTCAGCAAACTCCTCCCACAATAGTCTCCATGTGATTACATTCAGCTAATTAGGGGGGAAAGTATATTTTCAAAGTTGGGAAGGTCTTCAAATTACCATTACAGACACTTACTAACTGTGTGACTCTGGGCAAGTCACTTAATCCTGTTTACTTCAGTTGCATCATCTGTAAAATGAGCTGGAGAAGGAATTGGCAAACCACTCCTGGTATGTTTGTCCCAAGTATGGGGTCCCGAAGAGTCAGACACTACTGAACAACAGCTAGTTTGGCAGAATTATAAACCAAGTCTCCAATCGTGTAGCCCATCAATAAACATTTTTCATGTGATTAAAGTAAGCCACTAGCTCTAGGATTCACTAAAAAGTCACATTGAGTAGCGAGATGCTTATAAGGGAGAGATACCTTAATGCTGCTTTTTATAAATTTACTTTTTTAATGTCAGAAATTTCATTCATTGTGGCAGAAGTACAGCATGGTATAGTGGAAAGGGTGGTATTTGCGGGGTATGACATCTTGGCTTTGAATAGTAGTTTGTTACTTAATGCTTGTATGACCTTAGTCAAGTCATTTTAGCCTATGTGGATCTTAGTTTCTTTATGTAATGAGTGGGTTGGACTAAGTGATTTATAAAGTTGCTTGTATCTTGAATATTCTTTATTACATTGAAGGTTCAAAACCTCTGATAGAGAGCAACAAACTAAAGGTGTAATTTTCTAAGCCCGCCTAGGGCTTTCTCCTAGCCCTGCTACTGATTTCTAATCCATTGCTCCTTGCATTATACCATCCTACCACTTTAAACAAACAGACCAACATTTTTAACATTATTAGCGTAAGGGATATTTTTGAGGAGAAGGAAATGAGGTGGAGAAATGACTGGAAAGTTTGGGAAAGGGAAAGAAGCATCACTGATTGAGTTCATACAAACAGGTACTTTATTATGAGTATCATATATTCAACAACGTGATAGAGTTTGTAGGAGTGGAATTTTCCAGTGATGTCTTTTTTTTTTTTAACCTCTCTCCCAGCAGACCATCATCCTCTATGGAGTTTTAAATGATGTCTTTTTTTTTTTAAACCTCTTTCTACACTGTCATCATCTATGGATGAGATCAGCTTCCATATGACACACCAGGCGATGATTCAAGATCTTGCTTTATATTCTCAGTTCTGGGGCTGAAATGTAGAATATATACATTACTCCCTCTTCATACACTCTGCACAGTAGCCAAATTGATCTACCTGCTGTTCCCCAAAGTTTGCATTCTATCACCTCAGTGCCTTTGCATAGGCTATCCCATGCCTAGAGTGTTCTCCCCTCATTTCTGCCTTTTAGAATCCTTAGTTTCTTCTAAGGATTAGCTCAGATGCTCCAACCTATAGGATGCCTTTCCTGATTCCCTGCCTCCCAATTCCACCAGCTCCCCATGCTCTCCTCTTCTTTACACTCCTCATATTTTGTATTTATGCATTGTGTCCCACAGTACAGTACATACTCCTTAAAGGTAGAGACTGCTTTTTTTTGGATCCACACTGCCTTGCACTTGGGAGGTGCTACTGAACTGAAATGAGTATGTGTACATTTT
>CM053582.1:172174944-172204996 GCA_028627135.1 Pseudochirops cupreus
ACATTGTCAGAGTCACAATAGCTAGTAAATATCTGAGGCTGGCTTTGAACTCAGGAAGATGAGTCTTCCTGATTCCATGCCCATGCTGTAACCACTGGACCACCTAGCTTAACATTCACCTTGTATAAATGCCAGGCTTTGGAAGAGAGTAAACAAAGAATAATGAACTAGGTGGCAGGAGGTCTACAGTCTAGTTCTAGCTCTGAAGCAAGTACCTCTACACTCTGAGTCTCAGTATAGGATCTTTAATGTTTCTTCCATTTCTAACATACTATGAATTATTAAGGATTATTTATGTAGCACTAATAATTCATTGGAAGAAGTGTTTCAGCTTTTTCAGGAAGTCAAGCTTGATTAAACTAACTTCTCTGGAACTTAGTTTCCTGATTTTAGAATTAGTTTAGGTGGTCTGGCTCTAAAATTCTATGATTCTGATCTTGTTTCCTACATTCATTTGTGATATAAACCAGGTGTGAATCAAGATACCGGATGATGATGGCATATTTATTTAGCTGTTCTTGCTTCAGTTTCTTAATAGTTGACATGGTAATGATTTTTTTTTAATTTCTCTTAAACTTTTAGCACTATGGGCTAAATCACAAATACACAAAACAGAATAAAATTTTTAAAAGCCCACTTCATGGAGACAAAAGAGTTGTTAAATGCTTTGATATGATTTCTTAGATTTTTCAGTAACCAGGACTACGTTTTCCCAAGTAGATACTTAGTTGGAATCATTTTATTAACATTTTATTAATTTGATATTTATTATAGATATTCTTAAAAATGTAATGCATACAAATTTGAAGAACTACTTACAAATATTTCATTCACTAGAATGCTTTAAGCTGTTTTCATACTAAGAAGGAATAAAATCAAAATGAAAACAATTACTCTGAAAGCATTTTCTATTTTATCAATGAGTTATAGATAGGAGTATGAATTTTATTCCAAGGAAAGGTGTTAAGTTGTTGAAAAATAGATTCCCACCATTAAGTATCAAAAACTCTTGGAGGATTCATTAAAGCTGACTATCATGTGTGAAGGTTTATTAGCAGTTGTAATCAATTTTAAAGTCAGTCTAACATGAAAGACCTTAAAAAAGGGGGGGGAGAAGTTCATGATGTGAAAATAACTCATTTTTACATAGTGCTTAAAAACAAACCATAAAAATGAAGAGGTATAGGGTTAGGGGTGCTCAAGACCCCAAAATACCAACACGCCACGTCCTGCCAAATGAATTTGACTCAAGTCTTCTCTCGGCCAAAGAAAAACAAAAGTTTATTAAAAGTTTGCTTGTATTGGACACAGAGCAAGTCTGTGTTTATAGGTAAGGTAGGTGATAGAAGTATTTTATTATTCACATTTTGCCTAAGGCTCAGAAATGAGTTTGGGGGTGGAAATAGACTATTTCAATTTCGCTGGACCAAGGAGACCCTAAGCTTCACCCTAGGAAGCAGAGTCATCAGGCCCTCCCACTTCCAGAGTTTGGATGCAGTGAAAAGTGCTATATACCTTTCAGTGCAGAAATAAAACAATGTACTCACTTATGTAGCCTTGGTTTGTTCTGATTAAACAACACATAATGCTCCATAGCCGGTTGATCCTTAATTAGGATGAGATGCTGCCATCTTTGGTTCCTCATATATGATTTTCCAATTCTCCCTTCGAGCACATGTTTTCAGGTTCTTTATGGTCCTGTGCCAACATGAAGTTTCAGTTTTCCATGAGGAAAGGCTACCCATAATGGCTCAATCTTTGTGCCTTTTTACTTTAGGGGTCTTGTGTCAAGGGTCCTATCTCTGGTTCCCTACTTCTTAATCTCTACTTCAAACTTTCCCACATTTTAATTGATGAGTAGACAAGGCATCCTCTTTTGCCTCTATGTCACTTCTACGTTTCTGAATTGACGGTCTTAAATATCTTAATTGATGAGAGGTGATGGAGCGTGTGATTAGTGCATATGTTGAGGAACCATTTGCATGGCCTTGCAGATGACATTACTGTATACATACATATAGCCTGGAAATGGGGGTGGGGGAGGGAAAAGATGGTTGTATAGTGAGGCCACCTTACAAAATTCAGTAAATAAAAGAAGCAAAGCAGAACTGTCACTATACATGTACATATTTATAGATATCTGTTCTATATTGAAAACAGTTTTCTCTTTAGTTGAAAGCTCCTATATACGGGGATACTCTTATATTTACATCATACACACATAATCAGAACCTGAGATTGACGACAGTCAGTCAATGGGGGTGGAAGAGTTGGGGAACAAGAATATATTAAGTCCCTACTATTTGTCAGGCTCTATGCTGCACACTTTACAAATATATCATCTCATTTGATCCTCACAGCCCTGGAGGTGCAGTTATTATCTTCGTTTTCCAGATGAGGAAACTGAAGCAGCAGAGGTTAAGGGACTTCTCCCCACAGGTAGTAAGTGTCTGAGGTCAAATTTGAACTCAGGTATTCCTGACTCTATCCACTACACTTAGCTGCCTCTAAGCCACGTACAATCTTGCCTCCGGTACAAGAAATTATGACATGCTCATTGTCACACAGTTAAGAAGAGTCTGAGCTAGGATTCAACCCCAAGTTGATTAGACTTTAGACTCAGCTGTCTTTCTACTATACTCTGTTGCATCCTTAACATTTGGAAACAGAAATAAATACACTAAGATAACAATACAATGATTTTTTTTAAGAAATTAAAAAGAAACCCCATGGTTTCCTAATTTAAGTTTAAGTTAACATTGGAAACGAGCTTGCATAAAAGAAAAAATTCAAATGTGAGAAAAGCTACTAAAGAAGAAAACTTAGGAAAGAGAACAAGAAGGTTGTTTAGTCTAGTATAAGTAGTCATGTAGGAAAGCCCAAAAGTATGAAGATTATCAAATGTAATAATATAATACTTGAATTTTTCATATAGAAAGCTAAGAAAATGTAGATATTAAGGAAATACTAAAGATAAAATGAGACAAAAAGTTGTTACAAGGGACTAGAGTTTGGATGAAGAATTTGTCCCCAGGGAGCCATATGGAGCCCTGGGATGATAGTACAGTAGTCTACTTGTGCTGTGGGGAAGAGCACTGATGCCTGGAGAACTGGAGATTTCATTAGTCTTAGTCTACATAGTATTAGAAAGTTGTTTGAGACTTAAAGAAATTAAGTGGTTTAATTTTGGTCATATAGTGTCAAAGGGGGAATTTGCCCAGGACTATAACAGAAGGTACCACAAAGAATATATTCATCTTAATAAGCTATTCTGGTTAACCCCTTCTGAGTAGAGCCTCCAAACTACTAAACATTAGAGTAGTTAAAGAGGTTTGAATTCTGATTAATCAACTTTCCAAAGAGTAATAAATAATAAAGGATAACAGGCTGAAATGTTAGCGTAGTTGAATGACAAGATATAACCTCCAAATAACACTCACCTTGAAACTTGATTTTTATTTCCCCCTGCTGTCTACACACCTTTCTCCAGCCTTTTTCTTTTCCTCTGCCTCTTTGTCTGTTTGTGTATATCTCTCCTTCTATATCTTTGCCACTAACACTGTTTTTCTTATTGTGTCCCATGCCCCCTCTGTCACTTTCCATCATTCACCTCTTTCTTCCCATTATTCTCATCTTCTATCTCTTCCTCTACCTGTTTCTTCAGTTCTTTCATATTCTGCATAACATACCTCTCTATCTGCCTCATTTCTTTCCTATCCCACAAAGAGGGAATGTAAGCTCCTTGAGGACAGGCATTGTCAAAGGTTTGTATTTATACCACATTGCCTGGCCCATAGTAGATACTTTAAAAAATGCTGGTTAATTTATTCATTCATCTCTATCTACTGATTTATTAAATGTCTACTTTGTGCATGGTAGGTTGGGAGAGATATAAATATTCAAGTATGGTTCAAATATAAGGTTATTCTGAGTGTAAACCATAACACTAAAATGAATCATTTTTTAAAAAATGAAGTGAACTCTCTTTAAAAGAAAATAAGTGTACTTTATTTCAGTACTTCGAGTGTCTGCTGCCTTCCAGCTTAGAGAACTTGGGCAAGTCACTCAGATTTTTAGTGCCCTGGTTCCTCATCTATAAAATGAGAGGTTTAACTAGATGACCTCAAAGGTCTCTTCTAGGTCTAAATCAATGATGTGATTTGGGGGGGGGGGGGGAGGGTATAGATTAGCCAGTGGAAGTTACAACCCTCTCTGCTCTTTCTTTAGTAAATTGTCTTTTTGAGTTGCTGTGCCTATAAAAGTTATCACCCCACTCCCAACTCTTTGATGAAGAGCCTCCAAATTTAGGCTTATCCTCCAATTAAGGACTCACAGTCTGTTATAGTCAAAGCCCTTCTAGCTAAATAGGACCTTCTAGAATTTGCACTGCTTATACAGCTTTTGGGAACTCTTGATGAGGCGTTGGTGTAAAATTTTAGAAGATAGAGGCAGATATATATTGAAAATTTTTTACTACAGTATCCTAGTTTAGATACTTGGTACTTAGAAATTCAACAGACTTTTCTCACTCAGGAGAAAGCTAATTAATACCAGTAAATTATGCTCATTTTTTCTCTTATAGCTTCCCCTCTTCTTATGCTTTTAGGATAAATAACCCCTTTCTCATTTGCAAAGCTTGTAAACCTCACTCTTCTGTGTATCTATTTGTTCTTCTTCCTTCCTCTGCCTATTTGTCCACCACATCTGCAGCTACAAGAAATGGAGATCCCAAGTCAGGGATTAAAACTGCAAGCTCTTGGGAGGAGATCTCCCATCATGCATTCCATTCTACGGGGAATTCACAAGATCTTTGTTTCTGAGGTAGTAAGGGTAGAGATTCTAGCAGTCCCCCAAAACATGCAAAGACAGAAGATTTGGTCTCCCTTACCTTTTAGCATGAACAGGCAGACCATTTGACAGTCTTCCCTAGCTAATGTGTGCTGCTGAGGATGTAGTTGCTATGGTTTCCACTGCTGCTGGGAAACCAAGAAGGATTAAGTTGTATCTTCAGCACTAAAAGCTTGATTATAGGCTACACTCGAGTTTTCTAAGTGACAGATTAAGTACAGAAGTATGGTCTGAATTTGGGTCTGTTTTAAGGCCAGTGTAGTAAGAAGCAGTGTTATATCCTTAAGGATATATTGTCTCCTCTTTTCTCTTTCTCCTTTGATCTCACTGATTTTTATTGGGATTACTACTGGTAATAATAACTCAATGTAATAATAAACATTAAGTACCTCATATGTGCAACCTACTATTGTAATTTTAACTTTAAAGGATCTATGAGTTCCAGCCCTTACACTCAAGTGTAAGATTCTATAGTTATCCCTATTAAATATCTTCTTACTCAATTCAAGCCAGTGTTCTAGCCTATTAAGTTCCTTTTGGATCCTGACCCTCATCTACTATGTTAGCTCTCCTTCCTGGCGTTGTGTCATCTGCAGATTTGAAAAGCTTGTCATCTATGCCTTTCTCCCAAATCTGTTAAAGTACAAGGCAGAGCACAGATAACTGGGCCATTCTACTAGAGACCTTTAAAAGTGACATCAAACCATTAATGATTATTATTTGGCTCCAGCCAATTGAACCAGTTTCAAATTTACCTATCTACACTGCAGAGTGTCCCTAAAGTCTGGACACATAGGAAATCTCATTAGCTATGCGTATTTTCAAGAAATGAAATTAATTAAATTTTCAAAATTTTATTTGATTAGCACAAATTTTATCATGACTATTTCATATGGAATAAAAGCTCTCATTAGCTATTGAGGACTCTTTTCCATATTAATGAGATTAATTTTATTAATTAATGAGATTTCCTGTGTGTCTTCTATGTCTTCCTATGAAATCTCATTTATACTAATTAAATAAAATGATACTGAAAATTTCATTCATTTCATTTCTTGAAAATATGTGTAGTTAGGGGGCGGCTAGGTGGTACAGTGAATAGAGCACCAGCCCTGGAGTCAGGAGAACCTGAGTTCAAATCCGGCCTCAGACACTTAATACTTACTAACCATGTGACCTTGGGCAAGTCACTTAGCCCCAATTGCCCCCTCAAAAGAAAAAAAAGAAAAAAAAAGAAAATATGCATAGTTAATGATATTTCCTATGTGTTGAGACTTTAGGGACACCCTGTATTATCTAATTTATGTCTTTCCATTTTATCCATAAGAATAGTATGAATGCCATGTTCAAATGTCATTTTGAAATCTAAACATACTGTGAATACTGCATCCTCCAGTCTACTTAGTCTATTAAGCATTTTCCCTTAGGAGAGAACTTACTGTATGCGCTGAAAGGGGACAGACACTCTCCCTTGGAATTCTTCCTTTTGGTCAAGTCTCTTAACTGGGCAATTTGAACAAAGCCTAGAGCTGGATTCCAGTCTCATACCTCAGTGTTATAGCAACCTATTCTGAGAAGAAAATAGAAAGTGACCACAGTAGAAATGTCATTTCTCTTCTTCATTTCTATAGTTTTTGAATCAAGAGAGAGATTAGAGCCCATTGGGTACCATCTTTAGTTATGTATATCCTCTATTGTTCCACACAAAGAACTATGTATTAAAAGATGGAAGGGACCTTAGAGGCTGACTCTAATCCCGATACTTTACAGAGAGGTTAAGTGACTTGTCCAGGGTCACACACCTGATAGTGTTTAAATCAAGATTTGAACTTGGGTCCTCCTGACTCCAAGTCACATGATTTTATATGGAAAGAATTCCAAACTACGTCCTCCTCCCCAGCCCCCTCCCTCCACCAAAAAAAAATTTAGCTCCTGATGCTTGACCAGAGAAAGAATGTAGTTTGTTTGTGGGAAACAGAGAGATAATTAAGTGGACTCTGAACTGAGATGTCTCCTGCCTATTCAATAGAAATTAATGGGGGAAATGAAGATGGGATAGAGGAGAACTTCTCTTTTTATACCCAGTTTGAGCCCTCTCCCAATAACAATCCAAAGGAAAAGACTGATGATGAAGTCTACTTCCTGACAGAAAGATAATGGACTTGAGTTGTAGAATGTGATGCCCATTTTTGGACTTGACAGATAATGGGAATTTGTTTTTCTTGTCTTTGCATATTTTTATAGAGACTTTTTCTTTTCTTGTTTTTTTGTATTGAGAATGGGGCAGGGAGTAATGGTGGGTAGCGACGAGGGATAAGGGTATGTAGGGATAGGATTGCACCATAAAAAAAGAAAGAAAAGAGGGTCATTGAAATAGGCTTTTGAAATACACAAAAGAGAACAGAAGAAGACCAAAATCACACACAAACAGGACAACTTTGAAAGTTAAATGTTGAATTTATTACATTCTTTAAAAAAGAAAGTTATATGAATATAATAGACATTTGTAATTTCATATACAATCTTCTCTGTTCTGTTGTGTATATGAAAGTATTAATTTTAATTGATATTTGTCAAATTCATTCTGAACAAAATGGGGAAAAATAATTAAGTTTCAGTTTTATAAAGTTGGGAATATGTTGAAAGTAACACACAAAAATTTTTTTTCTGGCTTATAGATGAACCATGAACTTTAGAAAATACTGTTTTATTGCTTACAAATCACCAAATCTATTTTTAGTACCTGTAGTAAAGACTGTTCTGTGTGCTCACTTGTACTGAGAGTTTCTGTGGATTCATTTTATTACACTAGCTAGCTAATCTATGTGATTCCACAGGTGGAGAGTTTAAGAACCATCAGATTTAGGATAGAGGTAGTTGCAAAGAAGGGCTGTACTTATTTAGTTACAACCAAATGCTACTGGGCTACTGGGCATGTTTAGCCCTTCAGCTACCTTTTATTCTCTATTAAGACTGAGAGAAGAAAGTGAGAGAGAAATCCAGGAGACAGCTTTTTTGCATCAGTATTAGACCTAAAAATTACAATCAGAGGAAAAAGAATATTGTAGACCCCAAACCATCAGAGACATAAATCAGATTTATGATGGTTTCCTTTGCTGAACCATATCTCTGAACCTGAGATCTACCAATTCTGTCATTATTCTACTTCATCTTCCATCCCAAAGGTTTTTCTCTACCTATTTACAACTTAGATCTTAAAAGCCTTCTGACTAAAACCTTCCCCCCTGCTTAGGGATTCCTTTGAGAAGTAAGACAAGCCCACACAAACCATGTGTTTGCTCTCCCACTCCATTTCATTATAAGCCACACAGACAAAACTGTTTGGGGAAAAGATATATTTAAACATATTAAATTGTGTGGTTTTGTTCTCTAAGCATAGTGTAAGATTCTTTGCCTTACTCAAATTTTTTTAGTTACAATAATGAATCATACACTAACTGGAAAAGAAGACAACAGCAATTTTTACCATCATTCTAGTTGAAAATATTTTTTAAAATCTGATCAAAGATTTTCTGATAATGGAAATACGACTGTTGAAAATTGAACTAGTACTGGTATGGTCCTTATGGTGTTGGTCTAATATTTGCTGGTGGTAAGATTCCCTAGGAACTTGGCAGGATATTTAAATGATAAGGCTAAACTAGATGTCTGAGTTTAAGATTCAGGGAATTGAAGAGTTGTTCTGCCTCTGGAATTCAAAATACCAGGATCTCTTGCCAAAGAGAGAAGCAGGTAGAGAGTAAATTTTATAAGGCATTCTAATAATCTTCAGTTGAGCTCAATTGTACCTAGTTGTGAAATTATTTATTATTAATTTGGTATACATTTATTTATGGAAGATCATGGCAGTATTGAAAGATCATAGCAAAATTTGGTTGCCCAGAGTTCATCAGTATTGTACATCATTTTCATGATGGCATATTTGCATGAGTTCTAGATAATTGACAATGTTCTTTTGCTTTCCCACTCACTAGTGGAGTGAAGTAAGGCTGTATGTTTGCTCCCATGCCTTTTAGCATCATGTTTTCCATGATGTTGTAGGACATTTTCAATGAGGATGAAAATGTCGTCAAAGGTCAGCTACTGCACTGACTGTAAATTATTTAACTTGTAAAGGCTACAAGCCAAGACTAAAGTGGAAGGAGAGGTGTTGTGTGACTTTTTGTTTACAGATGATTGTGTACTCAAGGTAGCCTGTGAGGCTGAGATATAACAAAGTATAGATTGATTCTCTGCTGCTTGTGCTAATTTTGACCTGACAATTAATACCAAGAGAAGAGAGGTTCTCCATCAGCCAGGACCACACCATCCATACATGGAACCATCAGTTACAGCAAATGGAGAAGTTTTGAGTGTTGTGGATAAGTTCACTTACCTTGGCAGTATACTTTCCAGAAATGAACACATAAATGATGAGGTTGATGGACATATTGCCAGAGCTAGCTTAGTGTTTGGGAGACCATGAAGAAAAGTATGGGAGAGAAGAGGTATAAAATAGTGCCAAACTGAAGGTCTACAGAGCCATTGTGCTGACCTCATTGTTGTATGCCTGTGAAACCTGGACAGTCTATCAGCACCGTTCTAGGAAACTGAATTGCTTCCATTTGAATTGTCTTAGGAAGATTCTGAAGATCACCTAGCTAGAAATGGTAACAGACACTGAGGTGCTTTCTTGAACTGAACTGCCAGACATTCGAACTCTGCTGCATAGAATGTAACTCTGATGGGCTATTTGAAGATCAAATGTATGTTTACCCAAAAGGCTATTTTACAGAGAACTCACAAAAGGCAAATACACAGAGGTGAGAAGAAGCAATATAAGGACACCCTCAAGGTTTCTCTGAAGAACTTTGGAAACAATTGTGAGACATGGAAGACACTGACACAGGACTCTCCAGCATGGAGTGCCCACATCAAAGAACGTGCTATGCTCTATAGTAAAGCAGAATTTCAGTAACCCAAAAGAAACATGAAGTGTGCAACTTTAGAGATATCTCCACTCCAAATGTTCATATGGACTATTTGTGCCTAACCTGTGGTAGAGCTTGTATTTGGTCTGATAAGCCACAGTCAAACTTTGACCCCAACATAGTAATGTCATTTCGGTCCTCTTTGAAAACAAAGGCCAACCAACCAATCACAAGGCTGTTTTTTAGTTAACAACTAAGAGAAGCTAAGTTATTTTTACCTTCTCTAGGCTTTACTTATCAAGTTCATCTGGGAGATTTTTTTTTTAATGTAAGCATTTTTTTAAAAATTTATTTACTATTAGTTTACAACATTCAGTTCCACAAGCATGCCATCTGATATAGGTTCTACAAATACCTTCACATTAAACATTAGTCAAGTTGTAAAGAAGAATTATAACCAATGGAATGAATAATGAGGAAGAAGAAACAAAACAAAACAAAAAAAGAGAGAGCAAGTAGTTTGCTTCAATCTGCATTCAGACTCCATAATTGTTTCTCTGGATATGGATAGCCTTTTCCATCATGAGTCCTTTGGAGTTGTCTTATAGCCTTGCATTGCTGAGGGGAGCCCAGTCTCTCAAAGTCAGTCATCACAGATACAATGTGTCTATAATTGGGTACCATGTTCTCCTGGTTCTGCTCCTCTCACTCGGCATCAGTTTATGTAAGTCTCTCCAGGTTATTATGAAGTCCGTCTGCTCCTCATTTAGCACAATAGTATTCCATTACATTCATATACCACAACATGTTTAGCCATTTCCCGATTGATGGGCATCCATCTAGGGGATTTTTTAAAGTACTTTCTTTAACAATTGATTCCTTCAGATTAGTTTATTCTATGTTTAAATATTTTGTTGCCTTTTATTTTTTATATCAGAATCATTAAGTACTAGAAGGATAAGCTAATTGGTTTTCCTTGTAATCTCCTTCTTCATTCTACAACTGACATAACTAGATTCAGTAAATCATTGAATCACGATTCAGATTTGAATTAGGGATTCAACTTAGTTCAACAAATTTATTAAACTACCTGCTATGTGCAGAGTTCTGTGCTAGGTTGTGAGGATAAGTTTAGGAGGTAGGTAGTACCTGAATTCAGCCTGGAAGGAAAATATGGCAGTGATGAGGAGTGAGTGCGTTCCTGCCATGGGAGACAGCTTGTGCAAAAATACCAGTATAGGAGATGGAATACCAAGGTTCAAGGGATGGCAAGTAGATCAGTTTCATTGGATTGTAGAGTACATGAAGGGGAGTAATATGAAAGAGGACTAGAAAGATAAATGGGAGCCAGGTTGTGGGAAGCTTTAAATGCCTAGCTGAGAAGTTTATATTTTATCCTGGAGGTAACAGGGAGCCGTTGAAGTTTTTGAGGAGTGAGGTGATATAGTCAGACCTGGACCTTAGGAAAATTATTTTGGCAGCTTTGTCGAGAATGAGTGTGTTGCCTTTGAAAATTAAGGTAAACTGAGAGACAATGGTTTGAGCATGATCAATTTATTAGCTAGGCTAGTAGGAGTTAGGTGGGTAGAGTGCCAGGCCTGGAATCAGAAGGACCTGAGTTCAAATTTAGCCTCACACATTTACTTACTATGTGATCCTGGGCAAATTACTTAACCTTGTTTGCCTCAGTTTCCTCATACGTAAAATGAGCTGGAAAACCACTCCAGTATCTTTGCCAAGAAAACCCCAAATGGGGTCACAAAGGTTGTTCACCCGTTACTGGTGGGTGAGGTTACAAAGGTAGACAGTATAGAGGTGGAGATTCAATTGCCGTAATACCCCTTCTGGGCCATTTCCCTAACTCATCACTCACTTATTTGCAGATTGGTTCTTGAGGGGACAGCTACCCTCATATTGGTTTCAAAGGATATCCTGTGGGTCCAGACTCCTAAAACTACAGCTCAAGAGCTTTCACCAATGAGCTTACCATTAATAAATAGCCATTGGGTACAATTAGCTCAAAACAAAAGTGTTTATTAAAATGGCATAAAAAAAAAGTAGCCAGAGCATTCCCTCCCCCAAAATCTGAGGCTTACTTCACAAAGGATAATAGGGCATATAGATAGCCCTTAGGTTAGCGTGTTAAGATCTCTTTGTTTCTGTCATCAGCCCCTTATTTTCTATGATTACATAAACTAAATGGCGGGAGAACCAAATCCCCCCCAGTACATTAGTAACCTTGGACAAAATAATTATTGTAAAGTCAGACTGTAAGAAGTTAGCAGGAAGTGGAGGAAGCAGAGTCTGGACTGTTCTCTTGAGCAGTTTGTCAGAGAAAGAGAAGAGAAATATAGGATGAGACCTGGAGAAGATGACAGAGTTCAGTGGAGATTTTGGTTTTTTAAATGGGTAAGACCTGGGTATGTTTGTAGAGAACAAATAAGGACCCTACCTATAGATAAGGACAGATTAAAGGTGAGAGAATGATTGGAAAGGTAAACTCCAGGAAAAGATGGGAGGGATATCCTTTGGGATAAATGAAAAAAGTAAAGGGGCTTTAACAAAGACAAAGAGATGGGTGAAGAGGTTTTTACATATGGAGTGGGAGTGCTAACAACAAGAAGGCCTGCGTTTTCTCAGCCAAGTTGGAGGCAAGGAAATCAGTTGAGAGAAAAGAGAATGTTATATAGGAAGCTTGAGGAGAAGTTTGCAATAGGCCCTGTGATAATGCTGTTTATGCTTTTTACTCAAACAGGATTGGCAAATGACATCTCCATGTAAGTAAGCTAAACAAAATAGAAGTTGCTTAATTGGTAAATTTGGGCTAGTTACTTATTTCAGATAAAAATGAAATGTGTGGCCTATGCTATTGACTGAATATATATATATTCCTCAAATCCACCAGAATATTATGCAGATGTCAGCTCCACTTTGGCTGGGTGCTGTGTCCACAGTTTTTCTAAGCTGCCTGCATTGTTATGCTAAGATACATCATTCCATTCTGTTCCTGAAACTGCCCTAACAAATAGAAACCAAGGTGAGAACCCAGCATCCTGAATAAGGTATCTGGGCATTAACCACATGATTTCCCCTACCTCCAACTCCATTACATGTAGGAGTACTCAACTCATATTCCAGAAGTTTCCAACAAAGTGAAGACAAAACTAATGTTTAGGGGCCCAGAGGACTCCCTTCAACTCTGTTCCAACTTGCCTGCTATTGCCTCTCCACAAATTCCTTCTCCCATAATTGACAATTCTTCCCCTTTCCTTGTTTTCATTCTACTCAAATAAACCACATCAATATCCTTTGTATACAGGGTTATAAGAAGTTACTTGCAGGGCTTTGTCCTGTCCCAACCCCAATATGTGGAGGCAACATCCAGGGTAGGAAAATTGCTGATGCTAAGTCAGCTATGTCTTCTTCCCGACTCTGGTAATAAGGTATCAGTAATGAATTTCTGTTTATAGCACACACACACACACACACACACACACACACACACACACACACACACACAATCTATACAATGCTATGATTGTATCCTAATATAGTTTCTATGTCTTCTTCCCGACCCTGGTAATAAGGTATCAATAATGAATTTCTGTTTATAGTACGCACACACACACACACACACACACACACACACACACTTACACATACACAATCTATACTATGCTATGATTGTATCCAAATATAGTTTCTATGTCTTTCCAAAATTAAAAATCTTAATGAAATATTGGTCTTGCTTCTATGTAAGTCATACCTGTGTCTCAGGTACAAATAATGTAATGCTGTTTTCAGTTGTATTTTCAGTGTCTTCAGTTTATTTCAGTGTCTTTTTACAGTTGCTCTGATGGCAAGTTGGGTTTTTTTTACAGACTGTGGTGAATAGATTTAAGCTTTCAGTTTCATGAAATGGTCTTATCTAGTTTTTCTAAAAAACTACAGATCTACCTAGATTTACATGGAGATGTGTTATGATACAAAATATCAGGTTATATTTTAATACAAAATTAAAACAACACTGCCTTATTCAGTCTGTTGAAGACTATGAAAAGATCTTTCTTGATTGTAGAGGGGTACCATGGTTTAGCAATTCTTGATCTCTCCCTCCTCCTAAAAAAGCTAAGCCCTTACTTTGGTTTGTGCCTTTCTGCAGACACTCTGAAATACAAATGTGGATTAGAAAGAAGCAGGAGTAATGATGAGAAGCTAGAGTATTTTCTTCCCTACATAGCAGAACAAAGGATTTGTGGTCCAAGTGCTTTGACAATGAAATCTCAGGGAATACATTAAAATTTGATATTTCCAAAGAGTTCTACCTGCCTCATATCAAGATTTTGACAGCTTGGGTATGCAGTTAACCCCTATGCTTATAGTGACAAATTAATTTTCTAAACCTTTCTCTTAGTGATCCAGGGGTAATGAGAAACTGGGCCCACTGGCATAGTGTCCCTTTGTTTATTTTGCACCATCCCATTCTAAGAAGATAGAACCCTTCTTGGTCACTCCTGTTATTATCTTGACATACTACTTAGGACAAATTCTAACTTAAGGAATAAGTAATTATGCCTCAGTTTCTCTATATGTCAGCCTCTGATACCTATGTCTAATCTTACACTAATGGAAAGGGGTTCAGGGGGTTAAAAAGAAAAAGAGACTTTGTGGTTTTGAGGTCAGTTAAAATTTATAAAATACCTACTATGTGCTAGTCACTGTGCTAAGTGCAGTAGATGCAAAGAAGGTAAAAGACAGTCCTGCTTTCAAGGAGCTCACAGTCTACTAAGATGACATGAAAACAGCTATGAACAAACAACTATATACAGGATAAATTGGAGATAACACAGAGAGGGCACTAAAATCAAGGGGCAAACAGGGAAAACTTCCTGTAGAGGGTAGGATTTTTACCTAGGACTTGAAGGAAGCCAGGGAAGCCAAGAGATGGTGATGAAGGGAGAGAGCATTCCCAACATAGGGGACAGCAAAATACAATGTCTAAAACCTAGAGATGGAGGGTCTTGTTTGAAAAGCAGCAAAGAGGCCAGTATCACTGGATTGCAGGGTACATGGGAAGGTGTAAGGTATATGAAGACTGGAAAGGCAAGGGGGAGGGTGGAGCAGCATCTGAAGAGCTTTGAAAGCCAAACAGAGGATTTTGTATCTAATCCTACAGGTGATAGGGAACCACTGGATTTTATTGAGAGTAGGGAAATATGGTCAGACCTGTGTTTTAAGAAAATCACTTTGACAGGTGAATTAAGGACAGACTGAAGTGGGAAAAGTTGAGGCAGGAAGACCCATTTGCAGGCTATCACAGTAGACCAGAGTGAGATATAAGGGCCTGTACCAGAGTGGTGGCACCCTATCAAAGGATAAGTGAATTTGGAGTATTCACATTGTTTTTTTTTAATTAAACTTAAGAAAAAATAGGCAATCTGAAGTGAAATTACCATGCAAGTGCTTATTAATATGAATCTGTCTTCAAAATTCTGTCAGTTTGCAACTAACTCACCCTCTTCTTTACCTCAAAGAATGTTTTTCTTTGGTTGAACTGACCCATCTTTGATGGCTAAATTCCCACCCACCCTGCTTGTATCATTTCCCAGCTTTGATATCAGTGCTGCATTTCTTCATACAAACATATTACCCTGTTTGGAAATTCAAAGAAAAGAGAAAATGTTTTGTTTACAAGTTTCTATTCATTTTTCAGATCAATAACTCGATCTTATTACCGAAACTCAGTTGGTGGATTTCTAGTATTTGACATCACAAACCGGAGATCTTTTGAACATGTGCAAGATTGGTTAGAAGAAGCCAAAATGTACGTGCAGCCATTTCGGATTGTGTTTCTATTAGTGGGACATAAATGTGATCTTGTGTCACAGCGTCAAGTTTCAAGGGAAGAAGCTGAAAAAATGTCAGCAGCCTGTGGTATGAAGTATATAGAAACCTCAGCAAAAGATGCTACAAATGTTGAAGAATCTTTCACAATGCTGACAAGAGATATATATGAACTTATTAAAAAAGGAGAAATTTGCATTCAAGATGGTTGGGAAGGGGTTAAAAGTGGCTTTGTTCCAAATATTGTGCATTCTTCGGAAGAAGCGGTAAAGCCTATGAAACAATGTCTTTGTTGAATTCATAAACAGCTCCAAAATGGGTATGAGCAGATGAAGTATTTGTTTTAGGACAAGTACCAACATTAAGAGCAAAGTGATAATTATGGAAGCATAAAAATCTTTGATTTGCCTGGGTCGCTAATCATTGTTTTAGCATCCTTTTATAAGATATTTAATTTAAAATATTAAGGCAGTAATATAGTAATAGTTAAAGCAGAGAATATATTATTTTGAAGACACCGATATTTGTAAACAAAAGTGCAATATTTACTTAGCAAGTTAACGTGTCAAAGATTTTGACTGGGACTAAAACAGAAGTCCATTTTCAAGGGACCAGATTTTTCATGCATTCCTATGTTTTAACAAGTATTGAATGTGAAGAAATTATATATTATTATTTTCCTTTATTGGTTTACTACTTCTGAAATATAGTTTTTATGTTTTAGAAAGGAAATTAAAGAATAATTCATAAGTAAACATTTTGATAGATTATAATAATGTATTTTGAAGTTCCCCACACTCATGAAATCATAGATCTACCTGGAAATTTCAAAGAGAAGAAATTCAATTGATCCAACCAGTTTGTCATCTGACTGGTCAGTATAAGCAGATCTGAGAAGTAACGTGGCAGAATGGCTGGAGAGCAAGGGAGTCAAGTCTTCTCTCTGACATATACTAGCTGTGTGATTCTGAGCAAGTAATTTACTTTCTTAATATACTCAGTAACTGTTCTAAGACTAAAAACTGCAGAGAAAGTACCAATCTGCATTGAGAGAGGAAGTTCTTTACTAGGATCTCTGTGGACTGGTGAAATACAAATTAAAACAAAAAGAAATGAAATATAGAATATTTTGGTCATAAGTTCTAGTTGAGTGAGCTTTAAAGCTTAAAAAAATATTTATTATTAGGTCTGTTTCTTCAACGAGGGCGTAGAAAGGGGTATTCTAATAAAATAGTATATCAATTTTGCGAACTAATTTGTAGAAAAGGAAGCTGTTTAAAACATTTGACATTCAAACTTTTCAATATTATTAGTGAAATTCAGAGGAATTTTGATTTGCATATGTGTGTATATGTGTATGTGTATACACACACACACACACACACACAGAACAGTTACTTAGTTGTCTTCTTGTAGCTCATTTCCAAGAAGTACATTTTAATCATAATTAGAATTTTTTTACTTTACTGCATTTTTACAACCATTTCTACAGTTAACTAGAAAGCAGTGACAAGTAAAAATTATTTCTTCTAGCAATCCTAATTGCATTATTGTTAAATTACAAGTTATTTTGTGTATTAAGTACTTGTGTGCATATCATGAAAAAAGTTGAGAATCATGTTTTCTCCTTTTTTTTTTCCAGTCCCTTCTTCCCCTGCTTTCCCTTTTCCTGTAGAAAAGCCCTAATTGGTAACCCGTACTGAATTTCAGATAATTAGGGAATTCCTTGGCACTGAGGCTTCCCCTTTCACTCAGCCTTTCTGTACTAAAAAACTGCTTCTTAGTAGTAGAAGTGATTGGCAGAAAATCCCAAGAGAACTTAAGGTTAATTAGAAACCCTGGCTGGGACATGGTATTTAAGTCATTGAACCACTTGACTAAATTATTGCAAGTCTTCATCTTTAAAAGTTTTCTTAAGACCACAACAGAATTTTTCCTGACAAGAACTCTTTCTAAACAACTCCACTGGTATTTTCCCAACTAGTTTCCATCTTGTCAGTGTATGCCGATGGGCCTGACACTCATTGGCAGACTCTTTATTATGCTGAATTATCAAGCAAAAGATAGCTTTTATTCTAGGCCAAATTATCTGGATGATTGCCTCAATTATCTATTCCTCTTTGCTAGTACAGATATAGTATATAAATGTATTAATACTAGTTCATTTTTCTTTAGAGGTTGGAAGTGTTTCTTTTTCCCTGTGTTCAAGATCTGTATTTATGTATTTGTACATATTTTGTACATTTTCTAGGTCTATTGAAGTATTCTTTTTGTAAGGGCTTATAGAAAGAAAGGAACATGAATTAAAATATAACAAAAATTTTGAAAATGTCTATATCTACATTCCATTGATATCCATAAATTAATTATGGTTGAAGATACTCTTTGACCACTTACAAAACTGAACACTTAAGAAAAATACTAGACCACAAAAATGGGAAGTAAATATAGTTCAATCTATTTTGAATATTATGTGATTTTAATTGTATATTCAAGTAACTTACTTGGTAGGAGTTCATATATTGAATCTCTATCAACATTTTAAATTAATGATGTCATCTCAGTGTATACTGCAGAGGTCTAAGTTTCCTTAGATGAGCTGCCAAAATACCAAAGTGCTTTTGATATATAGTAGAACACATATATAATGCTGACTTAGAACTGGATTAATGGCTATGAGGTAGGATTACATTTAGAACAGAAACACAAGCTCCAATCTTTGAGATCATCTAATCCAACAAATAAGGAAACTGAGGAAAAAGTGCCTTGTTCAGGTTCACATGTGATTGTTAGTAGTAGAACCTGGAAAAAATCCAGGGGTCGAAAGTCCCCTTTGATTCTACCACGCTACTTCTTGTGGGGTGGGACTTGGCACATGATATATCTGCAACTGTGCAATGACAAGCAGGTTAGAATAGAATTAAATTATATGTTGATATAATAGAGGAACACTTATAGTCAAACAGTAGTATACAATATAATCTAAAGAAAAGAACTGAGAATTCCAGTTCTAATTCATTTCTATATGAGATAAGCCAAATAAACTTAGTTGTGTGGAAAATGCTCTTAAATAGCATTAGTATGGATGTGGTCAGTAGGGTCATGCTAGAGAAACTTTCTGGTTCAGGCAAATTACTTTGCCTAGTGGTTTCTTGGAAGTCAGCCATTTCATTTTTTTAAAAATATAATTGGTGACGTCCTGATTACTAAGTGTCATAGATCAAAAAGAAAGAAAGGAAAAGACAGGTATTCTGGTGTTACCCTATGAAATAATAATACATTTCCTGAGCGATAACTGCTTGTATAGGGATGCATTAACTCAGACCACTATGGTAGCATTTAATGATGTAACAGTTCATTAAATGGTATATTTGAGCCAAAATAATTATACATTGCTATAAAGATTTGTAAATATGGCCCTTAGAAATCAATATGTATGCTTAGTAACAATTTAAACTTCTCAAAAAAAATCTTAACATTTCAAAACTTCTTGTAAACATATTGTATGGTTTCAAAAAACTCTTTACCTCATACATGCCCTGAGTGGACTTCATTTTGGGAGGTGGAAAGTGAGTGCTGATGAAAATAGTCTTTAATATTTGGGTTAAAATAACAGTTTCCTAAAACAAAGATTTCATCTAATAGACCTCCGAATGATTATAAAACCAGAGGTGTGATTTCACAAGACTAGCAGTTTGACAAGAGGTTTGTTTTTTTTTTTAATTCCAGCTTTCATAGTGCTTTTGGAATATATTCAACTGCAGACTCCCCATCTATTTCAAACTGTGCACTATACTGAGCTGATACTCTAAGTGTATGAAGTAAGACATCCTGGCTTTTTATTAACAAAGAACTGTGCCTTTAGTTTTTTAGTTATACAGAAGGCATATGCAAGCTACTTTAATGTTATAGAGTTAGGTCCTATTATTTAAAATAAAGGGATGCAATACCAACTATAAGCCTATTGGCATGAAACTTCACTTTTGCAAGCTCTCTCCTCGCCTTCAAAAACCTCCTCAAAATTTAGTTCATTCCAGAATCCTTCACTTGTTAAGTGTAAGTGAACTGCAACTCTCCACTGGACCCTAAAATAACTAGCAAACCACACCTCTGACCCCAAAAGAAAAAGCCAAAAGAATAAACTGCATCATGATTGATATTTTCATTTCAACAATTTTAATAATTGCTACATATCAACATAATCAATTCAGCTATGACAATCAATACTGATAATGAACTGGACAGAAAACATAAATTACACACATGAAAAGAAAAGAATCTGAATACAGAATAATTAAAATTGTTAGCACTCTTATTTGTTTGATCTCTGTTAGATTATAAGGAGAATTCATGTCTTCTCTTGAATAGTGCCTAGGATAGTGTCTTACATGTATAGACACTGAGTTAATGTTTGATCATAATCACTTTGAACCAACACTATTAAATTCGGTTTTCACAGATTCAGTTTTCATTGCAGATATCCTGTAATAAAAGGTGTTTTGCTATACCTAAATTTTAGCATTTTTGGAAGATGATAGTTGACTAAAGAAAATTCCTAAGAGAACGTATGGTATTAAACCTCTTTGAAATGTGTTGTAAATGTTATTTGTAAAAAAAAAAAGTTAATAAAAAGAATGTGAAGAAATCTTGTTGTCAAAAGACTATTTTATGTTATCTATGATAGCATTTGTGTAGATGGCAGATTATTTCTAATGAAAGCATTCATGTTAATTGTAGCTCTAACAGTTTTTACAGAAATTTCTCAAAATGACTGAAAATATAATGCATTCTAATAGAGGAAATACTTATTAAATGTCATCCACATGCAAACTACTGTACCAGACACTAGAAGTACAAATATGTAAAATACCAAAGTTACTGCCTTCCAGGAGCAACTAATAGGGTAGATAAAAACATAAAGAAGTATGATAAAGGGTAAAGTACAATGAAGACAAAGGAAAGATACATATAAATTATTTTTTTAAATTGAGAAGGGGCATATCATGTTCATCTGGTGGCAGGGAGATGGCAAGGGGCAGAGGAAGGGAGGCAGAGCCAGAAAAAGCTTTGAGCAGTTGGTTGACAAAGGCTGTATGCCAGGCACTGCCCTAAGTGCTGGGGATAAAAAGAAAGGTAAAAATACCATCACTATCCTTAAGGAGTTCCCATTCTAATAGGAGAGAGAACATGCAAACCGTTATGTATTTACACAAAGTCTGCTGCGTAAGTGGAAGATAATCTCAAAGGGAAGGCACTGTAAGGAGGGAGAGGGAAGAAGGGAAAAGGGAAAGCCCTCTTCTAGAAAATGGTCTTTGAGTTGAGTCTTGACTGAAGAAGCAAAAGAAACCTGGAAGTGGCAAGGAGGAGGGGGAGCATTATGGGGATAGCCAGTCTTAAAAGGCATTCTGGGATTTGGAGGTGTCATGTTTGAAGAAAGCAAAAAGACCAGTGCCACTGGATTATAATGCACATAGAGGGAAGTAAAGTATAGAAAGGTAGGAAGTGATTAGGTTGTAAAGGGCCTTAAAAGTAGAACAGGTAATAGGAAGCCACCAGAATTTATGGAGTAGGAGATAACATGGCAAGACCTGATCTTTAGGAAGATTACTAGTGGCTGAATGGAGAATGGACTGGAATGAGGAAAGCCTTGAGGCTGGGAGACCAGTGCAGCCATGTGAGTGAAACCAAAGAGATATATACAAGAGATGTTGTAAAGGAACAAATGGTAAGACCTGGCAACAGATTGAATATATGGAGTGAGTGAAAGTGAGAAGCTGAGGATGACACCAAGACTAGGAGACCAGAAGGGTGGTGGTACTCTCAGCAGTAACAGGGAGATTCTGAAGAGGGGAGGATTTGGGCAGAAAGATAATGAGTTCTATTTTGGAAATGTTGACTGTGAGATGCCTATGGAACATCCAATTTGAGAAGAAGAAATTGTGGAACTCAGGAGAGGTTAGGGCTGGATAAACAGATCTGAGAATCATCTGCATGGAGATAATTGAACCCATGAGAGCAGACAAAATCACCAACTTAGACAGTATTGAAGGAGAAAAGGGCCTAGCCTTGGGAGATACTCAAAATTAGTGGGTGTGACCTAGAGAAAGGATTCAACAAAGGACACTAAGAAATAGTCTGATAGGTAGGAAATGAACCAGGAAAGAGCAGTGTCTAGAAAACTTAGAGACTAGAGAATCTCCAGGGGAAGAGGATAATGCACAATGTTAGAGGATTTTCAAAGAGATCAAAAAGGATAAGGAATGAAAAAAGGCTGCTAGAGATGTCAATTAAGAGTTCACTAGTAACTTAGCAGTTTCAGTTGAATGATGAGATTGAAAGCCAGAATAAAGAGGGTTTAGAAGGGAGTAGAATCAGTTGACAAGCATTTATTAGGTGCTAACTATATTCCAAACACTGTGTTAAGCACTGGAAATATAAAGGGGGAAAACAACACAACTTCAAAACAAAATAAGTACCTGAGCTGTGCTTTAAAGGAAAAGAAGGATTTCAACAGGCAAAAATGTGGTAAGAATGCATTCCAAGAATGAGGCCAATGAATACAGAAGTAGGAGAAAGCAAGATTGGAGAATGGCTAGTAGTTCTCTTTAGCCAGAACATAGAATAAATTGAGATATACAGTGAGAATGAAGTAAAAAGAAAGCTGGAAGAGTAGTTTGGAGTAAGATCATAAAGGGTCTTAAATGCATGGGTAAGGCATTTGGAGTTTATACTTTATATTGTGGGCAATGGGGAACCATCAAAGGTTTTTCGGTAGGGGAATGATAACTTCATGAAGGATGGATTTGTCAGGGGGGAAGAATGAAAACAGGGAAAACAGCTAAAAAGAAATCTAATTCTTTTTTAATATCTTACTTTTCCCTGATTACATGTAAAACATTTTTAATAATTCTTTTTTTAAGTTTTGCGTTCCAAATTCTATCTCTCCCTCCCTCACCTCCTCTCTTCCTGAAATGATAAGCAATTGGATATAGGTTATATGTAATCATGTAAAACATTTACATATTAGTCATTTTGTGCAAGAAAACAAATTTTTAAAGACAGTAAAAAAGTATGCTTTGGTATGTATTCAGACTCCATTAGTTCTTTCTCTGGAGGTGGAAAGCATTTTTTCATCATTGTGTTGCTGAAATTAGGTAAATCATTCACAGCTGTCCATTGTACAATATTGCTGTTACTGTGTACAATGTTCTCCTGGTTCTGTCATTCCACTTTGTATCAGTTCATGTAAATCCAGGTTTTTCTGAAATCCTGTTCATCATTTCTTATAGCACAATAACATTTCATTACAATCATATATCATAATTTGTTCAACCATTTCCAAATTGATGGGCATCCCTTCAATTTCCCCTTGAAAGAAGGTTATTTCCGTTGTTCTTGTGATGAGGTATTGGACTGGAGTGATGACATTGTAAATGGGGTTGGATGTAAGAGATATTATGGAGATAGAAATGACAGGATTTGGCAACTGACTGGATGTAGAAGATGGGAGAGAAGAGATAACTCAGGTTTTGAGCTTAGGTGACCAGAAAGGTAGTGGAGATAACAATGGAAATAGGGAATATGGGACAAAGGATAGATTTTATGGGACAATGAGGTTTTTAGGGAGAGGATGTGTCAGTTTTGGAGACATCTGGGTGTATTTACTGTCTAGCTGACAGTTGAAAATATGGGAAAGACTGGGATAGAATGACATGTGGAAATCATCTGCATTGGCATGGTCACTGAAGTCATAGGACTGGATGAAATCCCTAAGAGGATAAAATGTGGAGAGAGAAGCAAAGACTTCTATATTTAGAGGCTAGCAGAGGCTAAATTGAGAAGTGTTTTAGATATATGTGCGTATATATGTAATATATATACATACATATATATGTGTATGTATATATAATATATACACATACATACATATGTATATGTGTGTATATACATATGAGTAGAAGCAGGACGAAGTAATGTCATAGAAATCAAGGGAAAAGAGTATTACTAAGAGGCACAGAACAGGATCAATAGTAATTGCTGTAGAAAGGACAAGGAAAACAAGGATGGAGAAAAAAAAAAGCCTTTTATTTTGGTATGTAAGGGGTCATTAGTGACCTTGAAGAGCCGTTTGGCAGAGATAGGAGAAAGTTGAACATGTTTGTAGTCAGGGATGAGAGAGTTGATAAGGAGAGATTGAAGATAAAAGAGTTTGAGAGAGCAAGGTCCTAGAAAAATTAGGAGAGGTTAGATTTGGCAAGAGGAAAGACCACCTCATCCTTTGAGGCTAAAGAGGAGAAAAGAATGGGTTAGAAAAGCAGCTTTTGAAGTATGGGTGAGGGGAAAGAGGGAATTGACAACCAGAAGAAAATCAATTAGAGTATCATAACTTCAGAGTTATCTCATAACTTGATTATGGCATTCTGTTTTAAATAGTTTGTTTTTGTCCCAGTTCAGCTCATCATATAACTGCTTGGGTGTAATATTGTCATATGTTTCATGTATACATGTGTATATATATATATATATATATATATATACATATATATACACATATACATACATATTATGTTCATATATACATACACACACACACACACACACATATCTCCAGTTCAGCCAGTGTAGTCAAGGAGCCCAGTTTTACTAGTAGAATACCAAAGTCTAATTGTTGGCAATACTTTCTTGATATTTACTAGCAAATGTTATTAACCAAAGGAAGAGAAGAAATGTTTTAGAGATGCTAGAATCCAAAATTTAAATGATGTCTCTGCTATGATCTGTCAGTACACAGAAGTGTCTTCAACATAGAGTAGAGGTGGGTCAATAGTGGGTGTAAAAAAGTAAAGATGAAAATAGTGATGTGTTTCTGCAAAGCAGCAGTTATTTCGGGTGTGGTCTGATAACAACTGCTCTTCAGTGTTTGTCTTTTCGATCACAGCTACATACATAATCGTGTTTTGCATGAGCTCTCCTTGTCAGAAATAATCCCTCCCTCCTGTTAACTCCTATTTAGTTCCTTTCTTATGTCAACTATCTTTGTATTACAGTTTTTTGTTTGTATATGTTATCTTTCTCTAAGATTTTAAGTTCCTCAAAGACACAGCTTTTTTTAAAATTTATCTTTGTTTCTTCCACAAAGCCTATGATAGGGATTCATTCACTGATTTGGGTGGTTTAATTGAATCCAGATTTCATTCATTTTGCACTTGAATTTTTTCTTTGTTCTTTGTTTCATACATTTTACTTACACATTTTTGTCTTTCTGTCCATGTTGTAAAGAAACTGATATCTACGTCATGATATATGTAATGACTAATCACCTAGATTTGCTGGAGCTTCCTTACTTTCCAGGGGATCCTGACTTGGAAGCTGAGGCTGAAGCCACCAATTAGGCCCCTTCAATCATTTGATGTACTAATAATCCCCTGCCTTGTAAATGCCAATCAGCCTCAGTAGGTGCTCCTTTATTGTGCAAGAGTGGAAAGTCCTGGCCATGCTAACCCTGGTTCTGCATTTCACTGAAAAACCACAAGGCTCAATAATTTAAGGGCTTTTAGAACGGTTTACCCAAGAACACCTGTGATTTCTCTGTTTTTGGTTTTCGTACTTAATATCCTATGCCTGTAAGCAGATGAGCCCTCCTTCTTAGAAGAGAAATTCCGCTTGCAAGCTTTTTCCTCATAAGAAAATAAACTTCAGCTGTTGCTCTTTAACCAACTGGTCCTGACTGCTCTGTTCGGCTCTGGCCTCCGAAGGTGTTGGTATGGTTTGGTGTTTCTACTTTGGGATTTTCTTTCTACCAACACAAATCTCAAGCAGTTTATGACTTAGATAAATCTTAGTAAGCTTCCTGAGGGACCTAGAAATTCAGTGACTTGCTCAGAATCACATAGCTAATAAGTATTAGAAATGGAATTTGGGGGCAGCTAGGAAGCACAGTGATGGGGCCGCTAAGTGGTACAGTGAATAGAGCACCGGTCCTGGAGTCTGGAGGACCTGAGTTCAAATCCAGCCTCAGACACTTAACACTTACCTTGGGCAAGTCACTTAACCCCAATTGCCCTGTCCTCCCCTCCAAAAAGCAAAAAAAAAAAAAAATCATTACAAAAATGGAATTTGAACCTTTTTTTCTTTTCTTTTAAAAAAATTTTTCATTCAATAGTATTTTATTTTTTCCAATTATATGTAAAGATAGTTTTCAACATTCATTTTTATAAGATTTTGAGTTCCAAATTTTTCTCCCTCCCTGTTCCCCAAGAGAGCAAGCAATCTGATATAGGTTATACGTGTACAATTATGTTAAACATATTTCCACATTAGTCATGTTGGGAAAGAAGAATCAGAACAAATGGGGGAAAACCACATGAAAGAAAAAACAAAAAAAGTGAAAATAGTATCAATCTACTAGAGTCTGCTGGGGTCTGTTCAGACTCCATAGTTCTTTCTCTAGAAGGGAATAGTGAATAGCATTTTCCATCATGAGTCTTTTGGAATGGTCTTAGATCATTGAATTGCTGAGAAGAGCTAAGTCTGTCATAGCTGATCATCACACAGTGTTGTGGTTACTGTGTACAATGTTCTCTTGGTTCTGATCACTTCACTCAGCATCAGTTCATGTAAGTGTTTCCAGGTTTTTCTGAAATCTGCCTGTTCATCATTTCTTAAAGCACAATAGTATTCCATTACATTCATATGCCACAACTTGTTCAGTTATTCTCTAGTTGATGGGCATCCCATCAATTTCCACTTCTTTGCCATTACAAAAAGACCTGCTGCTATAAATACTTTTGTAAATGTGGGTCCTTCTCTCTTTTATATAATCTCTTTGGAATATAGACCTGGTAGTGAACCCAAGTCTTCTTGACACCAATTCCAGCATTCTATTTTTTCTGCCACCTGCCTCCAAAGGATAAAAATTTTCAAAAAGTCAAATATAATTTATACCATGTCAGCTGGGTTATAAGTGTATAAGTTTCCAAGGTCATTTTCTTAAACAGCCTTAACTAATGTATTAAGCTGGTCCCAAAAAACTTCATTGAAAAATTAAGTTTTCTAGTGAAATTTAGAAAAGACCTAGGTCAGGGGTGAAGAACTTGCAGCCTTGAGGTCACATGTCGCCCTCTAGGTCCTCAAGTGCAGCCCATTTACTTAATCCAAACTTCACAGACTGAATCCCCTTAATAAAAGGATTTGTACTGTAAAACCTAGACCCAGTTGAAAGGCTGCACCCAAGGACCTAGAAGGCCACAGGTTTCCCACCCCTAGCAGCTGGTTACTAACTCACCAAGACTTCACTTTTAACCCTATCAGTATAAAGGTCAAGCTCTGGTGCATTTGCCATAACTATAGTTATGATAGTTAGGGTAATCAAAATAAAATGCCTCACATTTATAGAGCAATTTATGGTCTGCAAAGCACTTCCACATGCATTTTCTTTTTAAATTTTTGTCTTTTTCTTTTCCTTTCTTTTTTTGTGTGACTGGGTCTTCCTGTCTTGCCCAGAATGTAAGAACAATAGTCACTCAGCTCAGTCTAAAAGCCAATTAGTTCGGAAGCTTTAATGTGCTCCACTTTTCTGAGCTGGGCTGGTTTGCCCCTTAGTTCACTGAACTAGTCCAGCCGTTTTAGAAAGCAATATGGAATTGTGTCCCAGAAGTTACCAAGCTCTGACCCGTTGATGCCACTGATAATAATAAAAGCTGCCATTAAGGTTTTACATACTTTTACATAAAGTATCTCATTTGATCTTCACAACAACCACGGGAGGGTAGATGCTATTATTATCTTCATTTTATAACTGAGGAAACTGAGGCAGACAGAGGTTGTGACTTATCCTATATCATACACCTAGTATCTGAGGTGGATTTTAACCCAGAACTTCTCAACAATAAGTCAAATATCCATGAGGGAACATAGAAAATAATGAAATGCTGAATAAAAGTTTATATTAATTATAAAATTCAGCCCATTGATAATTCTTCCTGAGATCTCATTTTTAAAAAATACAGATCAGTAATCAAAATACCTTATATTTGTTTATAATTGAAGCATTTTCAATGTCCTTTTATATCTGTTATCTAATTTGTGAGTTATCTATGTTACTATTTAATTTACTTGGAAACAAACAAAAAAATGGGCATACAAAAGAGAATGAAAATTTGGAAGTCCAATATAGCTTGGTAGGGTTTTTAGGAGAGAAATTTTTTAGTTCCAGTTTAGTTAAAGATGCCAATGATTATGAAGATAATTGAACAAAAAAGTTACACAAACATACATATATATCTATAAACCTCCAGTCTTATTTTCTGTTTATACATCTTTCAGATGTCAGCAGATCTAGAGCAGGAGTTATTATTAGAAATAGATATAGATACGTGTGTATGTATACACATAGATATATGTATTATGACCCAAGATTTTCTTCAGAAACTCATATATAGAATATATAGAACTCATATATAGGTATCATACTCAGTGACGAAAGCAATACAAATTGCAGCATAGTTTTGATTCTGAAATAAGTTTAAAAAAAAGTTAAAAGGGAAAAACAAATCTCCCTATCTCCAAACAGCTACTGAAAAAGTAATAGTATGGAATTCCAACACAAACTCTCGTGATCTGAAGTCAAGAAGGGTTTAACAGAAGTCAGAGTCATTAAAAAGATCTACTAATAGTTTTCATTAAGTAAAGCATTTGTGAACTAAAAAAGGTTTAGTTAAAATGGAGAGAGTTGCAATTAGCTAAATGAGTTTTTCATTAGTGCTGTAATCAAGATGTGGTCTATGGATAAATACCCACCTAAATCCAGGGTATGATCAGTCTGAGATTTTTAGCCAAAAATAAGGAAAGAAAGAATCAAGCATGGGGGCAGCTAGGTGTCACAGTGAATAGAGCACTGGCCCTGGAGTTAGGAGGACCTAAGTTCAAATCCAGCCTCAGACGCTTGACACACTTACTAGCTGTGTGACCTTGGGCAAGTCACTTAACCCCAATTCTCCTGCCTTACCCCCTCCAGAAAGAAAAAAAAAGAATCAAGCATGTATTAAGCATAGACTTAAGTGCCAGACACCATGCTAAGCATTTTATAAATTTTTCATTTGATCCTCACAACAACCATGGGAGGTAGGGGCTATTATTTTCCCCATTTTACAGTTGAGGAAACTGAGGCAGACAGAGGTTAAGTAACTTCCCTAGGGTCATACAGCCAGTTAATGTCTGAGACTGGATTTGAACTCACATCTAGGCCCAACATTTGATCTACTGTACCACCTAACTGCCCCCGTGAGCTAGGAGGCTAATAAGTCCTGCCTATCTTTCCTCTGAGCATCTGCGACATTTGAGGTTTAGATCCATTTGTAATGGTTAAAAATCAATCAGTCCATAAAACCAACACACAGCCCTCACATGTGGAACACTGATCCTGTGGTTCACTACTGAAAAATCTAAACTTGACTCATTAATTTCCCTTGCTCTCCTTGTTTTCTCCTCACTCCATTTCTGTTTTTTCCTTTCCCCCTCCCTTTCTTCCCTGTTTCCTCTCACACTTTCTCCAGACTAAAATCCAGTTTTATTACAAGACTGGAAAGGTAGTTCATGTCACCAAGAAGTGCTTTTATATCTTTCTCCTAAAGCCACTGCCAGCTTTTGTCTTTCTGTCCCAATAACCCCTGAATTCTTCCTCTTCCCTCACTAGTAAGCATAGGAGATGCTCTTTAGCCTCTGCTTTCCCATTCCAGTTTCTTAGCCTCTAAGGCCAGAACAGGACGGGGCAAGGTGAACCATTGATGGTCTTCCCAGCTTTCTTGCTTACATGAGTAATTGCTCCGCAGGTGCCTTCCCTTATGCACAGGATGAATCCTATACACCTTTGACACCCATCCCTCGATAATTTACCCAAGGAGGTAGGTGAATAAACTGACACTAATGTGTAACTTATTGGCAAAATACATATAAAAATGCCACTCAGTTAATACATTTTTGCTTTTGTGTTACCTTTTATTTACTTGTTAAATTCCCTTTTCAATGGAAAACTATAATCTTGACCCTAAATTTGGGCATTTGATGATTTTTCAGAAAAGACTTTTTATTACAAACTACCAAACTACAAATCTGTTATTAGTATCATTAAAAGATATTTCATTTTAAGTCACTTACTTTTTTTAACGTATAGTAAATATATTTTATTTTTGTTTACATCATTCATTTCCACGAAATTTTAAGTTACAAATTTTCTCCCCATCTTTCCCCTACCCACCTCCTCAAACCAGCCATCCCAGTGTATCCCCTCTCCCCTATTTTGTTCTCTCCTATGTCTTCCCGCCTCACTCCTTTGACTTTTCGGTAGGGCAGGATGGATTTCCCAACCACAGCGCCTGTGTATCTCAAGTTCCAGTTGGATGTAGTTAATAATAATAATAATAATAATAATA
>CM053582.1:172211076-172222034 GCA_028627135.1 Pseudochirops cupreus
AATATTGAGGATAGACAATATAAGAATGGTTGGATTATCTGATAGTTATGATCAAAAAAAGACTAGACCAATGGTTCTCAACCTGTGGGTCGCAACCCCTTTGGGGGTTGAACAACCCTTTCACGGGGTCACAGGGGTCACCTAAGACCATCGGAAAACACATATTTCCAATGGTCTTAGGAATTGAGACACCACTCCCCTATTCGTCTCCAGGTGGGTCCACCCACATGCAGATACGCCTACATATGAGTATTAAAGAGTCCCAGCATTAGGAAGGTTGAGAACCACTGGACTAGACACTATCCTTCAAGAAATCATTAAGGAAAATTGTCCCACAGTTTTAGAACTAGAGGGTAAAATAGAAATGGAAAAAAAAATCTACCTGATGGTCAAGAATTAGAGATTGAGGAGATTCCCATCAACTGGGAAATGACTGAACAAGTTGTGGTATGTGAATGTAATAGAATACTATTGTTCCATAAGAAATGATGAGCAGGCAGACTACAGAAAAACCTAGAAAGACTTATATGAACTAGTACTGAGTGAAAAGAACAGAACCAGGAGAACATTGTGCACAGTAACCGCAACATTGTGCCCTAATAGCATTGTAGTGATCTAAGACAATTCCAAAAAGTTCATGATGTAAAATTGTATCTACATGCAGAAAAAAAAACCCACTATGAAGTCTGAATGCAGATCAAAACATACTATTTGCTCTCTCTCTTTTTTTTTTTGTTTCTTCTTTCTCATGGTTCCTCCCATTGGTTCTAATTCTTCTTTGCAACATGACTACTGTGAAAATAGGTTTAATATGAATGTATATGTAGAGCCTATATCAGATTGTGTGGTGCCTAGGAGGAGGGGGGGGAGAAATTTTAGAATTCAAAATCTTATGGAAGTGAATGTTGAAAACTAAAAATTAATTAATTAATTTTTTTAAAAAAGAAAAAAATCCACCTGAAAGGGATCCCAAGATAAAAACTCACAGGAACATTATAGCTAAATTTCAAAGCTCCCAGGTTAAAGAGAAAATACTACAAGTGACTAAAAACAAGTCATTTAAATACTATGGCACTACAGTCAGAATAATGACTTAGCTCTTATATTAAAAGATCAAAGGGCATGGAACAGGATATTCCAAATAGCAAAGGAATTGGGTTTACAATCAAGAATAACTGGGGCAGCTAGGTAGTGTACTGGATAGAACACTGGTCCTGGAATCAGGAGGGCCTGAGTTCAAATCTGGTCTTAGATGCTAACTGTGTGACCATGGGCAAGTCACTTAACTCCAATTGCCTCAAAAAAAACCCAAGAATAACTTACCCAGAAAATCTGGGTGTAATATCCGTGGAAAAAAGATAGATTTTTAATGAATTAAATCACTTTTAGCTATCTGTGAGGAAAAATAACTGAATAGAAAATTTGACCTATAAGAATCAGGAGAGACATAAGAAGGTAAATGTGAAAGACCAATGATAAGGAATTTAATAGAGTTAAAACTGTTTACGCATATGGGAAAATGTTATTTGTAAAGCTTTAGAATGTTATCATTACTAGGGTCGTTTGAAAGCATATATAGATACAAGGATTAGGGTTGAGTTGAACATGCTGGGATGATTCTAAAAAATAAAATTGGGTAGGGAAAGGTCAAATGGAGTAATTAACTCATACAAACAAGGTGTGAATGGAAGAACTGTTACAGTGGAGGGCAGGAGGGGGTGGACTGCTGGTAGTGCTAGAACCTTATTCTCATCAGAACTGGGTTAAAGAGGGAATAACATAGACATCTAGAAAGGTATAAAAGTATTCTCTGTAAAATTAAAGGGTCTGGTTAAAATGATTGAAAGAGAAAGTGAAAAATGTTGGAAGGGATATGGAAAAATTGGTACATTAAGTCACTGTTGGTGGAACTATGAAATGATCCAACCATTTTGGAGAGCAATCTGGAATTATGCCCAAAGAGTTATTAAACTGCCTATACCCTTTGACCCAGCAATACCGCTACTAAGTCTATTTCCAAAGATGATTAGAGAAAAAGGAAAAGAACCCATATGTTCTAAAATATTTGTAGCAGCTTTCTTTGTGGCGGCAAAGAACTGGACATTTTGGAGATGTCTATCAATTGGGGAATAGCTGAACAAGTTGTGGTATATGATTGTGATGGAATACAAAATAATGAGCTCATTGATTTTAGAAAAACATGTATAGACTTGCACAAAATAAACAAGAGTGAGAAGAACCAAGAGAACATTGTCCACAGTAACAGCAATATTGTTTTAAGAACAACTTCAAGCAACTAAGTCATATTGAGTATTATATATACCCAAATTAACTACAGAGGACACATGAAAGAAAATGCTATCTGCATCCAGAGAAAAAACTGATAAATGGAAATATGTACAGATTGATTTTACTATGCACACACACACATGTTTGGTTCTAATGGTAGCCATTTCTAGGGGGTTGGGAGGGAGGGAAGAAAAAAAGTAAAAATTGTTATAACTTTATTATATATTTAAAAGGACTAGCAAGTTGTAGATAATAAAATTGTAGTTTCATGTGCAATCAACTTTTTTATTCTATTATGCTATGGAAATGCTTGTTTTATTTCATAAATTAAAAAAAATAAATGATATTTTAAAAAAGAAAATAAAGGATTTGGAGTTGGAAAGTGGTTTGAGATTTTTTATTTCATTGAGCTAAGAAAGATATAAGAAACTTTTTGGAGAAATGCCTTGGTAACAGTTTCAGATAGACAGTATTCCATCAAGTTATAACATTTACCAAATGGAAACTATAGAAATAAATTTATAGCCTGGAATTATTTGAGTATAGCACACTAAAATTCTGCCTTTGAAGGACCATTAAAAGGATGTGTGTGTAGCTTCATGGACTCCAAAAAAGAGGGGTGGAAATGTGAGACTGCCTCCATAAATTTTTGAAAATGAATTAACTAAAAGCAGTGAGTACTATAATTTGAGGGGCTGGCAATTAATGTCCCTTAGGAAAATTGAGATTTTGATTATTGCCATTTGTGATTGTTGTAGCACCAACACGATATTCACAGCACTGACTGTGACTGTAAATATGCTGGCATAGTTCTCAATCACAAAATATAACAGACTCTCCATATAGAAGACAGAAGCAAAACATGTATTCAGACACCAGAGAACCAAATCTCAAAACCAGGAAATCAAATCCATCATAGCAACAAAGAAGTTAATATATCATAGCACAGCAGAGAGCCACACCATCCTTTAGGCTTCCCACAAACAAATATTCACAAATCTAGCAGGGGGGGAAACAAATACTCAAAAACCTAGCTGTCTTGTTGGCTGCATCCTCTCCTCCCTCCAGCTCTAACTGCTCTGTCTTCCAATTTCCTGTCTTCCCAATAGGCTTTCCTCTGTCCTTCAGCAATCTCCTCCCACCACAGGCTCCATGTGATTACATTCAGCCTATTAGGGGGCAGGGAAGATCTTCAAATTACCATTACCATTACAATTGTATATCCAAATTTGATTTGGTTGAAATTTATTTTGAAACTAAATTATAATGCAGTCTCATTCAAAGTGAGTTGCATTCTCCTATTAGGATAATTGTGGTAGATGAGAATTTAATGTTCTTGTTATATACTTGCTATTTGGCATTAAGGTGATATGCTTGGAAACTGTATGGATCAGGAAAACCTGAGTTCACATCCAATCTCAAATGTTCATTATCTCTGTGACCCCCTAGTATGTTGTTTCACTTCTGTCAAAGTTTCCTCATCTATAAAATGGGGACAATAATAGCACCTACTTCCCAGGGTTGTTATGAGAGGATCAAATGACACAATAATTGTAAAATGCTTAGTACAATTAGCACATATAAAGCAGTAGATAAATGTTAACTATTATTGATTGCTTCAGTACTAGGTTTTGAATGTGAATAGTATAGAATTCCAAATTGATAGAATGGATGAGATAATTTTCCATATCAGAGAATTTGGAAACACATTCAAATAAATTGGTATTATTTACATGTAACCAAAAAGTTCTGTTATGTTTTAAAAATCCATATTGTTTGTCATTTTTCTCAAATTTTAAAATTTTTCTTGAATTGTGATATTTTGGGGGGGAAATCATAGTATAAAAATGTTGTAAATTTTAAAAACAATATCCAGAGAATGATACAATTTCACCATTAAAAAATTAAATTTAATTAAAAAATTTTTAAATGATATTAGATTATGAAGTGTTAAAGCATGTCATTACAAAGTTTAAAACTATTAAGTATTTAACTGGGCATATTTTGCTTTAAAATTGATAAAATTTAAGAAGAGCTTTCTATTTGGGAAAGGTCATAAAATAATATTAGTCTTGTTGACAGATGTTGTGAAGTTCTAATTCTAATTGGCTTTCTGAGGAGCTGAGATTTCCTCTTCCATTACAAACACTCACAGATGAAGTAAGGGAGCTTACAAGTTTCTGTTAAAAAGAGTGATTTTAATCTCATAGATTGTGTGCCATTGCTTATGAAAATTGTGAAATTATACCTGGTATCATATGTATTGAAGTTACATCTTTGAGTCCATTTGATCTCAACAAACCTTAAAGATTTTACTTTTGCCTTAGGCGTTAATGGGCAATATGGATATTTGTTCATCTGGAGGCTTACAGCAAGCCGTCAACGTGTTTTTTTTTTTAATTTTGGATTAGCTATCATATATTCATTGTATGCGTGAAATTCCAGAATGTGATTATTTGTAATTCCTACTGATTGACTTCTGTTTTAGGATAGATTTAAACTAGAGAGGATGAATAAGGCCTTATATGTGCTTATTGTTAACTGTTACTGTAACAACATGAAGGAAAAATAATAACAATCTAGCCCTAATGCTGTGATTGGTCAACCTCACTATTTGAGGTGAAATGCCCTGGAACTATAATTTGATACTGTTCTGAGTTTTGATTTCAGGTACGATTGTCTGATCGAGTCAATAATCCACTATTCAGGGGAAATGCCATATATTTCCCAAATAGACTGTGGTCTGAGAATTGCCTTAGGTGAATGTCTGTGCCAGAGAAAGTTTAATAGTTTCCTCTTGACTCAGTTTCCCATGGTGCTATTTCCTTTCTGAAACAGGAAAATTTCCTACCTGGCTAATTCTGAACCTGGCTATGATGCTTTGTGAATAATGTGGAACTTTGCTATATAATTGGCTGTTCCAAAATAAAGGTTAAGCATGACTCTTACTTGGAATCAAACAGAGATAAGGGAGTTTCATCCTGTTATGCTTGTGCCAGGTTAGTCTGTGCCCTGGAAGAGACAGACTTAATATTATTATAACCATGTTCCTCCTTTTTCTTTACAGAGAACATTTCTATAACCCAGGCAGGTGAGATGAACCTTGTTTTGCAATACTAAAACATCTCCAAGTTACTACAATAGAATGCAAGGATGAAAGAGTTTCCTGTTTTTAATCTGAATCTATGGTCATCTTCCTATCCTAAGCAGCTAGATAAATGAATTCTTAGGCTTGCCATCTATCCCTTTGTTAATAATTATGCATTTATATGTTGCATCAAGTCTGCACAGTATGATCCCTTTTCTAGATGCTGCAATGACATTAAATATATATGAACATACATATGTATATGTTCATCTCATCAAAGAGAGGATAAAAGATAGGATAAAGATGCAAAAATTTTTAATTTTAATGGAGCAGTGTCACTTTGAAGAAACAACAAGATTAAGACTGTTTTCTCTAAGAACTAGGATATAACTATATCTATCTATCATTGATTTCCAAATGTTTCTAATGAAATATATAGACTTTAAGAATGTTTTAGTAATACATTCTCAAAATTGAATTAAGGATTTTACACATAAAATTGTGTTAGTAACTGTGCACAGAAAATTTTAAAGCAGGGGTTGCTTTTTTTTTCTGTTTTGAAGTCTCTGTCTGATAACAATAATTTTTTTTCTTTTTGTACTAATTCTATTATTTCTTTGGTTTAGGAATTTATTGTTCTGTTGTATCCAACTTTCCATGATCCCATTTGGTGTTTTCTTGGAAAAGATACTGGAATAGTTTTCCATTTCCTTCTCTAGCTCATTTTATAGATGAGGAAACTGAGGCAGAGAGTTAAATGACTTGCCCAAGATCACACAGCTAGTAAAGGTCTAAGGTTGGATTTGAACTCAGGTCTTCCTGATTCCAGGCCCCATGTTCTATCCTCTGAGCAGTCTAGCTGCCTGCATGATAATACAAGAGACAAAAGAGCTTGTTTTACAAGTCAGGCCCTCATAGATCCTTTTTAAGAGTCTTCTTTCATCCTGGAGATGACATTGTTCATTTTGGTACAGGATTTAGGTAAAGATAGAAAGATCAAGTTTTATGTAAAAATTGAAAGTCTGAACTTTCGGGTGAATTATGGGTTTCTTTGATGTTCTTATAGATCTGATGTTAATAGGATTAGCTTTATTGGGTTTGAATTAATTTTCACCCATATGAATTAGTTCCTGAAAAACCATATTGAGGAGGTTGTGTTCAGCCTGTCTGAATTATGTTAAATCCTTATCACTAGCAGGTTTTACCAGAATTAACTAGGGAAGGTCTGCAAGGAATTTGAAACCAGGGAAGCAGATCTACTTGGAAAAGCAGCCTCCAAAGAACAAGGCCTATTCGAGAATTTCCAATGGAAGATGTTTCCACAGATCAGACAGCTACAGCCAGTACCCAAGATGAGATATGCTGATTAAATGGACTTTGGGAGTGGGTTACCAGGAATAAGGAGGCATTATGTTATTTAATATTGATGATTATTATTATAATATTCTCGTGTTGATGTTTCCTGGTGTTCATGTTTGCCTGCAAGAGAGGTATACCCAAATTCCTTTTATTTATTGTTCAGGGATCAGGGCCATCCCTCCTGCAACTTTTGCTTAACTAAAAATCTGTCTGCTTTTAATATTAACCTCATCTGAACTAAAACCTAATTTCTGGTACTCCTCAGGTTGAAGCCAAAGGGAAGTCTGAACTTCCCAAAGTGATTTAGTTATTCCCTAAACTGTAAAAGGGAGAATTTCCCTGATGCTAACTTTTCTTGGTTACTTTAATGATATGTAAATATTCTCTTTCAATCAGTCCATTGTGAACCCTCTAAATGTAGTTTAATCTGTAACCTGACTTAGTTTACCTACAATCTAACAAGGGGATGTACGAGATTATGACCCTGCTTAACCAAATTTGTTCAACTTTTATGAAGGAAGGAAGGGATTATGACGTTTTTGTGATACACGTGGCTTTATGTGTTCTTCTCTGTTGTTGCTTTCAATGCTTGGGAAATCTGCTTGAATTGTTTAATGCATTTGTTACCTGACGTAAGTATAAGTCCTCTGACTCACAGTCCCTAGAGCTTACTCAAACTGATTCCTATGACCATGAGATGTGGGTAGAAGTTTGCCACTAATCTGACCTTTCCCTTCCTTAAAAGAATTCTATTAAGCTTCAGATAAGATAGATGGTAAGGATGCCAATGACTCAGGTTTTTTTGGATGAACTTCTTTTGAGACCTCAATTTAGCTCTCTGTTTATGAGACTGTTGGGCTTTAAAAAGACCCAAAAGAAGGGAATTGTAGGAAAATATTTTTTATCAATTATTTATTAATAATGTTTGAACCTGGCTGACCTAATTGCCCAAGTGCAGTTCATGTGCTGATGTCCTTGTTTGAACTCCATACAATGTAAACTTCACAGAAAATCAAGGAGGAAGCCACCACCTTTTCCTGGTTTTCTCCTTTGCCAAATGACATAATAAAATTCTTTCTAAAACTTCTTCAGGTTTTGGGATTTGTTCTTGACCAACAATGTCAAAGTATCAGGAAACAGCTCAGCAAGCTTTCCTCTTCTCCCCAACCCAAACTCCTTCATACAGATCTAGAAAATTCTCTAGACTGAATCCTGATGAAGACATCCAAGAAAAAATTCAGCCCAGGTTAGTATAAGGAGACAGAGAGGTCCAAGAACCCTACGAATGGGGGCTGGCCAAGAGTGGCCATGTAGAGTACATGATTAGGGAGAGGCTGTGCGCAAGGGCAAGATGAGACCCATACCCATACCGAGGCACCATTGTGGGAACGAACAGGTGCCATATGGCAGCTTTATCTCCCACTACCAGGTGCACATCACAAAGTCAGGGCAGACTGAGTATGGAACGTGCCCAGAAGTGTTATTCTGGGGTAAGGAGCAGTTCCAGAACTAAGATTGTGTACAGAGCAAGAAGCAAGCAGCAGCAGTCTGAATTCCAGCCTAAAGTCTACATTTCTGTCATTCTGAACCAGCAGAGCTCCCCAGCTGGCTGACAGGGGCTGAATCTAGCCATAATCTATGGCAGCTTAGATCCAAACCCAGGTCAGGAACTTGCAGAGTTCAGACTAGAAGTGCACAGTGGTCAGATTTACCCTGTATCAGATAACTTTGGGAGCACTGAAAGCTTTCAGGTTCCAAGTAAAGGATCCCAGAATAACACAACACTCAATACCCCAAAAGACAGCAACAGGACTATCCCAGACCTTCCTTCCAGAAGTGCATAGTGCCCAGCCCTAAGATCAAGTTGAAAGTCAAGAAATAGCATGGAAGAATGAACAAATAAAAATAATCCCACCATAAAAACTATTAGCATGGTAAGAATGCTTAAGACACAAATACAGAAGAACAGAATGATTCTAAAACATCTAGCAAAGCATCATAGTAAAACAGCTCGGGCACAAATTCAACTAGAATTCCTGAAAGAAATGAAGCAAGAGTAAAAAAATAATAATTTTATTAATTTAATTTTTTTAATCAATGAAATGAGAGTGTTAGATGAAACCCTCCAGGAAAAAAATATTAAGAGCATTAAAGTCAAAGAAAAATTAATATAAGCAATTGATAGGGGATGTGTAGTTCTGCCTGGGAGCATGAGTGCCAGAATATTCTGAGACTGCAGAAGGACAGTAACACCAAAACACCAAAGTCATGATGATAGTTGTGTCTCTGGGTCAGCGTGTCCTGTTTTATCCTGCATTTCGCGACTCAGATGTTCTGTTGATATGCTCTGTTCCGGGGACGCGAGCTCCATCCTTGCTTTTCGTGTTTACCCGACCCTTGTGGCATCAGAGGTGATTACAGGGGAGGTGGGCTATTTGCCAAGGGGCTCAGTAGGGGGATAAAAGAGGAGAAGCCCCGGGAATAAAATGTGGATGGATATGGATATGGATGGATGAAGAGAACAATAAAGCTGTCTGCATATCCCTAACTCTTCTGGCTCTTGCCTCTACTTTGTGGAATGCACAGGTCACATCCGGGAGGCGCGCCCTGAAGACCCAGGAACAAAAGGGTAAGACTGGCTGCCCTCTGGTGTTAGGCCAGGTCAAGCAATCAGAAAGGAAGAACTCAAGTACCAAGGAAGCACAGTCAGGATCACACATGATTTAGCAGCCACCATTACAAAGGAGCAGAGAGCTTGAAATGTGATATTCACAAGGTAAAGGATATATGCTTACAGCCAAGAATAATTTATTCAGCAACACAGTATAATCCTGTGAGTGGAAAATTGGATCTGTAATGAAACAGAAGACTTCCAAGTATTCTTGATAAAAAAAAAAAAGACCAGAAACACAAGAGTGAAGAGAAACATAAAAAGGTAAACATAAACAATGATAAAGGGCTAAACAAGGAAAAACTGCTTACATTCAAGTATGAGAAGATGATATATGTACTCCCTCTGAACTCTCTTTATCGGGGATCACAGGGAGAGTTTAGTTAGACAAGACCACGAAGTAGTTTTCTTATGTCTCCAGGATCTTTACAGAAAAAAATGGAAAGAAAGGGGAAGAAGAATTCACTAAGGAAGGAAGGGAAAAGAAGGTTAGGTAAAATTATCTCACATAATCTGGGTATGCAAGTAGAAGTCTATATAAACACGGAAGAGAAGATTGGGGCTTAGGGGAGTAGCTGACACTTGAACCTCACCCTCATCTGAACTGGTGAAAGGAAGAAAGACTACAAGGACGTACACATAGTTAAGTACAGAAATACATGTCACTCAACAGGAAATAAGAGAAGAAGGGGAGAAGGAAAAGGGGAATTAGAAGAGTAGATTAAGAGAGTCCTAAGCAAAACAAACTCTAAAGATGTTCACAAATATTTATAGCTATTTTTAGATGCAAAGAATGGGAATCTGACCAGATACTCATCAATAAAGGAACTGATGAACAAGCTGTTGTATATAAATGTGATGGAATACTATTATGTTGTAAGAAATAATGAAGGGGTGGCTAGATGGTGCAGTGAATAGAACACCAGCCCGGGAGTCAGGAGGACCTGAGTTCTAATCCTGCCTCAGATACTTAACACTTACTGGCCATGTGACCTTGGGCAAGTCACTTAACCCCAACTGCCCTGTCTTCCCCCCTCCAAAACAAAAAAAAAACAAAAAAAAAGAACGAAGAGGATGGTTTCAGAGAAATCTGAGAAAACTCATATGAACTGATGCAGAATGAAGTGAGCAGAACTGGAAGAACAATTTATACAATGACAATATTATAAAGTCAAATAATTTTGAAAGACATAGGAACTGTGATCAGTATAATGTCCTACTAATGTAAATGTAAACTGCTACTCACTTCCCTTAGAGAGTTGGGAGTCTTGGGATGCAAAATTAGGCTTTTTTTTGACATGGTCAATGTAGAAATGTGTTTTTCTTGACCATACATGTTTGTAATAGGGCTTTTATTTTTATTTTGTTTTCATTTGGGGGAGGGGCAGTCAGAGTGGGAGGGAGAAAAAGCAGTTTTGAATTTTTGAAAAAAATTATTTTAAAAATAAAGGTAGGAGGGGGGCGGAGCCAAGATGGCGGCGTAGCAGCAGCAACGTATCACAGCTCTCACATACCCACCCCAAGATACCCATAAAATAGGACTCTAAACCA
>CM053582.1:172222534-172236466 GCA_028627135.1 Pseudochirops cupreus
ATTAAATGATTCTCAGAGGTCAGTAGCATTTTCTGTCATGGATCCTTTGGAATAGTCTTGGATCATTGTCTTGATCAGAGCAGCAAAGTCTTTCACAATTGATCATTCTTAAAATATTCCTATTACTATGGACAGTGTTCTCCTGGTTTGTTCACTTCACTTTGCATCAGTTCATATAACACTTCCCAGGTTTTTCTGAAACTATCCTGCTCATCATTTCTGCACAATAGTATTCTATCACAATCATGTACTACAACTTTTTCAGTCATTCCTCAATTGATATTTCTAATTCTTTGTCACCACAAAAAAGAGCTCTATGAATGTTTGTGTGTGACACACACACACACACACACACATAAGTCCTTTTATTTTTCCTTGATCTATTTGGGATACAGATCTAGTAGTGGTATTACTGGGTCAAAGGGTAGACATAGTTTGATAGATCCTTGGACTTTCAAATTGTTCATCAGAATGATTGGATCAGTTTACAACTTTACTAACAGTGCATTAGTGTCCTAATTTTTCCACATCCCCTCTAGCATTTGTCATTTTCCTTTATTGCCATGTTAACCAATCTGCTAGGTATGCGGTAGCATCTCAGAATTGTTTTAATCTTACATTTCTCTAATCAGTAGTGCTTTAGAGCATTTTTTCATGTGATTATTGATAACTTTGATTTCTTCTTCTGAAAACTGCCTGTTAATATCCTTTCACCATTTATCAACTGGGATATGGCTCTCATTTCTATAAATTTGGCTCAATTCCCTGTATAAGAAACAAGGCCTTTATCAGAGAAACTTGCTGTAAACTATTTCCCCTAGTTTCCTTTTTCTTTCTAGTTTTGGTTGAATTCATTTTGTTTGTGTAAAAGCTTTTTAATTTTCTGTAATCAGAATTATCCATCTAATTTCCTGTAATCCTCTCCATTTCTTATTTGGTCATAAACTCTTCTCTTATGTGTGGACCCGACATGGTCTTATCCATAGACCCATGTTCCCCTAACATAATTATGATATTAACCTTTATGTCCAATACATCTATCCATTTTGGCCTTATGTGGTGTGAGATGTTGATCTATGCCTACTTTCTCCTAGATTGTTTTCCAGTTTTCCCGGCAATTTTTTGGTAAATATTGAGTTTTAACTCCAAAAGTTTAGATCTTTGAGTTTCTTAAACACCAGATTGCCATAGTCATTCACTTTTGTGTATCTAATCTATTCCACTGATCTAGCACTCAATTTCTTAGCCAGTAGCACCTTGTTTTGTTGATTATAGCTTTGCAATCTAGTTTGAAATCTGGAATTTCTGTAGGCTGCCTCCCTTCATTGATTCCCTTTATATTTTTGACCTGTTCTTCCAGATTAATTTTTTTTTTTTTACTATTTTTCTAGCTTTATAAAATAATTCTTTGGTAGTTTGATTGGTATGGCACTGAATCATTAAATTAACTTAAGTAGAATTGTCATTTTTATTTTATTGACTTGGCCTACCCATGAGCAATTAATATATCTCCAATTATTTAGATCTGTCTTCTGTGAAAAGTGTCTTGTAATTGTGTTCATATACTCTCTGAGTTTGTCTTGGCTGGTGGACTCCCAAGTATTTTTTCTTGTCTGTAGTTATTTTACAAAAGAATTACTCTTTCTATCTCTTCCTGCTGAGTTTTATTGTATATAGAAATGCTGATGATTTCTATGGGTTTACTTTATATCTGCAAGTTTGCTGAAGTTGTTACTTATTTCAGTTAGTTTTTTTAGTTGATTCTCTAGGGTTCTCTAAGTATACCATCATCTGCAAAGAGTGATAGCTTTGTTTACTCATTGCCTATTTTTATTCTTTCAATTTCTTTTTCTTGTCTTATTGCTATAGCTAGTTTTTCTAGTATAATATTGAATAATAGTGATGATAATGGACATCCTTGTTCCACTGCTATCTTATTGGGAAGGCTTCAAATTTATTTCTGTTACAGATAATGCTTGCTCTTGGTTTTAGATAGATAGATACTACTTATCATTTTGGAGTAGCTAGGTGGTTCCATGGATAGAGTCCAACTCATCTTCCTGAGTTCAAATCTAGCCTCAGATACTAGATTTGTTACCCTAGGTAAGTCACTTAACCCTGTTTGCGTCAGTTCCTTATCTGTAAAATAAGCTGGAAAAGGAAATTGCAAACCACTCCAGTATCTTTGCCAACAAAATCTCAAACGAGGTCATAAAGAGTTGGAAATGACTGAAAGATAACTTACCATTTTAAGAAAGGCTCCATTGATTTCTCTGCTTTCTAGTGTTTTTAATGGGAATGGGTATTATATTTTGTCAAAGGCTTTTTCTGCATCTGTTGTTGCAATCATATGGATTTTGTTATTATTGTTATTGATATGATCAGTTATATCAATAGTTTTCCCAATACTGAGCTAGCCTTTCATTCCTGTTATAAATCTGACCTAGTCGTAGTATATGATCTTTGTGAGAGATTGCTGTAATCTCCTTGTTTGTATCTTGTTTAAAAATTTTGCATTGATATTCATTAAGGAAATTCGTCTGTAGTTTCCTTTCTCTATTTTTGCTTTCCTTCATTTCGGTATCAAAACTGTTATTTGTGACAAAAGGAATTTGCTAGAACTCCTTCTTTGCCTATTTTTTTTCAGATAATTTATATAATATTGGGATTAATTAAGTGTTTTGTAGAATTCGCTCGTATATCTATCTGGTCCTGCGGATTTTTTCTTAGGGAGCTAATTGATGCCTTTTTTGATTTCTTTTTCTGAGATAGGGTATTTAGATATTCGATTTCTTCTTCTGTTTATCTGGGCAGTTTATCGTTTTGTAAATATTCATCCATTTCACTTTTTATTTGTATTCATAACATCTATCCCAGAGTCTGGCATATGGTGGGTATTTAATAAATGCTCATTGATTGATTCACTGATATGAGAGCAGGGGTTCTATGATTTGTAACATTGAGAAAGAAGAAAGGAAGCAACCAAACATTTATTAAGTGAAGGGAAGGGGTAATGAGTAATCTTAAGTATTTAATGCAAATTAGCTAAAATTCTATGCTTCAAAAGGCAGTGAACAGATCAATAAAATGTGTTCTGCTTCCATAGTATCTTTGCTCTCTATTTTTTCCTTTCCATTGGCAACTATCACCTTAGTTCAAGTCTTTAGGACTTATAGACTAGATTATTATAATAATGATATGGGTATCTCTCTATTATACCTCCCCAATCTGTTCTACATACTGCTTATCCCATTAATTTCCTTTTCTTTTTTTAAAATTTATTTTATTCTGAACCTAAATAAAACACTTCCATAACATAGAATAGGAAAAAAAAAGATGACTGCACATGAAACAGTACATCTTTTACATACAACTTGCTATTCCTTTTAAATATATATTAAAGTTATGTAACTTTCTTTTCCCCCCCTTTTTTCTTCTCTCCTCCTCCCCCCTACCCTAGAGATGTCTACTATTAGACACAAATATGTATCTAATGTATGTAAAACCATCCTATACATACTTCTATTTATCATTTCTTTCTCTGAATGCAGATAGTATCTTCTTTCATAGGTCCTTTGTAGTTAATTTGGATATTTGAAACACAGCTTTGATCATATCCCTCTTCTGCTGGAAAAGCCTGGCCTCAAAATCATCGTCACCGTCATTGTGACTAGCATTTATATGGCTTTAAGATTTACAAAGACTTTGTAAATATTATGTCATTTGATCCCCACCACAACCTTGGGAAGTAGGTGCTATTTTTTATCCCCACTTTACAGGTGAGGAAACTAAGGCAGATCACAATTAAGTGATTTGCTCAGGGTCAAACAGCTACTAAGTGTCTGAGGCAGAATTTGAGCTCAGGCTTTTCTGACTCCAAGCCCAGTGCTGTATCCACTGTGCCACGTAGCTCAAGGTCCTCTTTAATATTTTTTCCAATCTCCTTTCAGCCTTCTCTCCCACTGGTATTCTCTTAGACTATTCACTGTTCTCTGCATGTATTTAGCATTCCTCCTTCCTTGTAGAATGTTGTTCCCACTTGCCTGTCCCTCAAGTCTCATCTCAAAACTCTTTTAAGGAGTTTTTCTTTATCCCTGTCTTCATCTTTCACAGTGGTTTTTTATTTCTGTTTCCTCTGATTGTCCATAACACTTTGTTTGCACAGCTCCTGTGCAATGATATAAAGCAGAATAGCCTTGTATCATAAAATAGCACATATAAAGTGCTTTTCAAATCTTAAAGCATTATATAAATATGATTTCTTCTCCTTCTTCAACATCTCAAGATGTATACATGTATACATGCTGCCAGTCACAGCAGCACTCCTGAGGACTGATGCTGTGAATAATTTTAAGGGTCTGATTGCATAGTACAATGAACTCTCAATTCAGAACTAAACTAAACATTGTTCAATGAAGCATAACATTCATAGCAGCATCCTTAAGATATCATCCTAAGATATCCTTAACATGTCATCTAATACATACATATCTCTATCTATCTATCTATCTATCTATCTATCCTCATAACACTCAATATGTCTTATGGCACATAGCATATATCATTGTATTCAGTAGCATTCTCCAAAATACTTGTTTACACAAGCAGGGGATCCCAGGTTAGGATCTTCCCTAGCATAACACATTACATATTATATATCATTGCATTCCCCAAATCAGGGGGTTCCAGGCTAGAATCTTCCATGGCACAACATATCATTCTTAAGGGGTAGCAGAAAATATAAACACCATTCACCCCTAGGTCACAGTAAGTCACAATTGCCTAAGTCAATACAGTGTCCAAGTAAAGTCCTCTCTCATCTTGATTCAAGGCTGATTTCCAAACTCATTCTTCCTCTGTGGGCTGACTGCTCTTGACTCTCACCTGGATTCACACATAGTCTGATTAAGGAGGTTCAGGATTCGCATGAATGGAATATTTGGCACTTCAAAAGATCCAATATAGTTTATTTAGAATATAGGCAAATAGGAAGGAAGCCAGAGATAACAGAGTAAAGGCTTAGGAATAGTAAAATAAGAGCAACTATGATTTTTATATATATATATACATATTCATGATCATCACTGATGCAGGGAAACACCAACACCTGACCACCTGTCTGGGTCCTGCCCAGAACAGGCAGGGCTCCAACTGCATAGCAGAATATACCAATACATATTTACAGTCATCACCAATGCTGGGGAATTCCGGGTACAGCCATCAGGTTTCCGCTTGGGAGGGTCCCGGGCAAGACATCTCCTCCATGGGTGAGATTCCAATTTGGGGTCTGAATCTTACAGTTTAAGTAGTATTGAGAACAAAGAAGACATATTTCCAGGTGTTTTTTAGCAAGCATCATATCTTGTGTGAGGCCGAGGAGGGAGGCCAATCCCTCCAAGGTCCCCCCAAGAGTGATGTTTCCTTGGAATGGCTAGTTCCGGGAGTTGGGTACTTAACCATATTTCTTCTCAAGGTCCTGGCCAGGGTCCCAGGAGAAGTACAGCCCTTATGTTCCCAGGATTTTCTGTCCCAAAACAATTCAGGATAATTGAAAGGTCCTATTGAGTTGGGGCCTTGGTTTGTATAATCTTATTCCTTACAGAGGGTCTTACCTTGCCCCTTCACACTTAGACAGCTCTCCACTCCTGCTCCATATCTCAGCTCACAGGGACTGCTCCACTCTAAGCTCCTGCTTGACAGCAGGCTCCAGGGGCTCTTGCCTTCAGCTTCTGTTTCTAGGAAAACACAACTTAACAGGGCACCAACAATATTTATACACATTACCAGCACCATCAAGGCTTCTGTCTGAGAAATTAACACAGACACAGATTAACAAAGTGCTGACATCACAAGCATTCTTTCTATTGGGCTTTCCTACGAGCAAGTTCCCTAGCCTGATCATGGTTGCTTCTCTCTTTCAGCTCTGCTCCTTTTTCTACACTGTCCGCTTCCTCCAAGCAATAAATATATACTGTTTCCAATCAAAGACTCTTGATTCAAAGACTCTTGATTCAACCAAAGACTCTTGATTCAATCAAAGGCAAGACTCAGAGGCACTTGATTGGCTAAAACTCAATCCAGAAAAACAAGAAGTCCTACTTTGCTTGCTGTTACAATACAAAAAAATCATAATAAAGATGAGGGTATGATAAATACAAAGGCGGGGGCAAACATTGTCCTATAAAAAATCTGAGGAGGGAGAGATCAGCTTGAGCTTTGGGGGTAGGGGTGATCAAGGAAAGTTTCATTGAGGAGGTGGCACCTAAGATAGCACCTATCCTTAAAGGAAATGAAGAGTCTCTTCAGGTGGAGAGAACATATTCTAGTCATGGTGGAATTGTAAGCAAAGAGACAGAGACAAAATAAGGCAGGATGAGAATGATCAATAGTGAATTTTCCTGTTTGGCTAAAGTCTATCATGTACAAAGGGGCATTATATGAGATAGTTGGAAGGGTACATTATGGCCAGCCCACTGAAGGTCTTAAATGTCAGACTGCAATCTCTAAGGCCCCTTGAGGATCTAAAAATATGAGATTCTATGATTATGTCTAGGTAAAAAGGTTTTTATATCCTAAAGCACCTAGCATATTTCCTTTAAAATTTATTTTTATCGATCATTTTTGTTTAATATTATCTTCATTCTCCATATTCCTCCTTCCCCACCCAGAGAAATATTCCTTGTGAAAAAAAAAGAGTAAAAAAGAAAGAGAAAAGAAGCCACTTATTAAAACTAACAGATGTGTCAACCAAATCTGGAACTATAAACAGTGTTCCATGTCTGTGGTCTTCTACTTCTGCAAAGAAGAGAGGTAGGTGAAATCTCATCTCTCTTCCTTGAGGCCATGCTTGGTTATCATAGTTACAGAGTATAGAGTTTCTTTCTTTTTTCTTTTTTGTATTGTTCTTTCCATAATTTTGTTGTAGCTACTCTGAAATTTGTTTTCCGTGTTTTACTTCACTTCGCACATTGATGAACATCTATGTCTTCCTGTGTTTATTTGTATTCTTCATATTCCTCGTTTCTTACAGAACATTAATATGCCATTACATTTGTGCACCACAATTTGTTTAGCTATTCCCCAATCAGTGAACATGTACTATGCTTATAGATCTTTGCTAGATTAGATTAAAGCATCTACTAAGTACTTACTATGGTCCAGGCTGTGATATGCACTAGGAATATAAAAACAAGAAAACAAGATGGTGCCTACTCTCAAGGAATTTATAACCTAATAAGGGAAAACAGCATATAAAGAGGAGATGTAAAATGTTGAGGGGGTAGAGGGATGTACTAATGTAGAATTAGAGCAGATTGAAGAGTGGGAGAGTGCCAGGAGGGAGTGAGCAGCATGGCTGAGATTTTGGTTGATATAGAAGAACAGAGCAAAGACTAAATACCTAGCATACCTTTTTCAACATGGTAAATGCTTAATAAATACTTGTTTAATTGAATTGGAAAAGAAAAAACTAACAAAGCTTTTATTATTAGAAAAGATCAATAATGGAGAAATTGCATAGTGTATCTGTGATCTTTGTTTTTGTTTCTGATCATAGAAAGGAAAGCATTGGATGTTCAGAGAGGGGAAAACTGGGGCCTATTGTCCTTGATTCCTCCCCCTAGCATGAAAAGTTATAGTAAAAGTTGGGGGTGGAGAGAACTATTTCTGCTTCTCAGCTACATCCCTTGCTACTTTTGTTGTTGTGGCTGGGCCAGCATCAGATTCTCCTTCCCCATCCTTCTATCCCCCTCATGCCTTCAACAGCTCCTCAGAAGAAACTTTTTTCATTTTTCCATAATCCATAGAAGTTGCCTTTCCATAGTACCAAGTATATGATGACACAGAAAACACCTTGAATGTATAGAATGAAGAAAATAGTGATGTTAATTATTTTGAGTACACTTCAGGGCTCATTGGTTCATTGGTGAGAAGAGACTAACTTGCTTATTCCCTGTCCTTTCTTGTGAAGGCTCATGATCATATGATCAACATTAACATTGTTCACTGGAATTAGTACAACATAAACACATAAATATATGTGCTCATATTTCTAAATGTGATAGTCTCATATACAATCTATAAATGTTGCCTATTGCATTGGGCCATAAAAGTGCCTCTGACATTCCTGGGTTGTACATATGTACAGCTAGCTAATGATTCTAGTCTCTCTCACATGTCTTCCTCTCTCATGACTATTACCTTAGAAATCCAGCTAGACTTGATTATCCCTTTTTTTTCCTCACACTCCATTGAGCTCACATCGTCTTCTTCCATGTGTGATGCCAGTTCCCGTAATATCAGCTTGTAGCCTCATGCCAATGGCAGGGTATCAATTTAGCTTATCTCAGGTTGACTGTATGGATAGCAGTATTTTGTTGTATTTCACTATTATTTTGGAATCATTGCATATATCCATACCATATCTGTCCAATAGAAAGGAAACATAGAGCTGATCAAGGTGTAGGGAAAGTGACCAAAGACATTTTAAGGATTAGTGGAAAGCAGTCTTGGATAGGGCCTCTTTTGCTAGAGTAATTAGAATTGTAACAGAAAAAAAAACTTTAAGTACAACATTTGTTGGTACTGGCAAGGCATTTTAAAGTCATGGAAAAACCCTAACAAAATCAAGAAATATTAAACACGAATTTAATTTGTTCAGGCCTGAGGAAAGACCAGGATTATATTAAGTAGTGGTCACCCTTAACTGTTGATCGCTCAGTTAAGGGTTGATGAAAGAGGTACCTAGAGGTTTATTTTTAATGATTTTAAGTTATATATCTATATGGCATAGAGTGCTGGACTTGGAATCAGGCTTGCTTGGGTTTGAATTTTGAAATCAGACATTTTCCAGCTCTGTAATGAGGGTAACTAGAAGGGCAATGGCTTTGGAGTCTGAGGAGTCAAATGTCACACCAATCTCTGCCACTTTCTACCTGGTAACCTTGGGAAAATCATGAATCCCTTTGATTGCATTTCCTCACATGTTATAAGAGGAGGTTGTACTAGGTAACCTCTAAGGTCCTTTCTAATGCTAAATCCATGATCTTAGGCCTTCTATAAAGTATAGTTTCTTCATTTGTAAAATGGAGATACTAATATTCACTTACCTCACATGGTTGTTGTGAGGCTCAAATGAAATTAATTAAATATTATACCTTTCCAGCCTTTTAAAATGCTGTGTAAGTATAAGCTATCTATCTCTCTGTGTGTGTGTGTGTATATATATAAAATATATATGTATATATGCATAAAATATATAAATGTATATATGAAAATGTGCTATAAATGTACATATAAGCTGAATACACTGGCATATATGTACATACCTACTGTATATAATATATGTGCTTCCCATGTAGGTTATATATGTCTACATGGGTTGTCTAAAAGGGGTTCATGGGAAGGTATAAATAGCTCTTTCTGTAGTTTTGCCGTTCTCTTTCGAAGGGATGCTTACATTCCTTCCTGTATGGGAGTAGGAGAAAGGACCACAGGTTAGTTAATGTTTTCTCTGAGACAGAGGTATATTACACTAGAATTATTTCTGTCTGCTCTCCTAAATATTGCTGATCTAGGAAGAGTTTTTGTTTATTTTTTTAGCTTAAAGTCTCTTTCCTTGTTAGTATCCCTAAAAGGGCAAGAGGTACCCTAAGCTTTTATCTGCAGGTTTGGTCCCTTCCTACCAAATGCAAGTGATACATATGATCGTCTCAGATAGTGATTATCAAGTAAACCCATTTATCTAAGCCCATAGAAACAGAAAATAGAGAAATTGTATAGATTAAAATATGATAAAAATACATGGAGTGAATGAGAGTGGGAGAATGGGAGTGAGATATTTAAACTCAGCCAAGAGATTAAGGTTCCAGTTTTCCCTAGGGAGTTCTCCAAAATCCCTAGGAAGGCAAGCTGGAAAAGAAGGATGTGCTGAGGTGCTGACTTTCACCTGTATTTCTATCTTCCAGTTTCTGTTCTCTTTCTCCATGGGTTTCTGCCTAAAGAGAGAGAGAGAGATTAAAAAGAGCAATTTATCAAGTACTTACTGCGTGGAGGCACTAAGCTAACTTTGAGGAATACAAACAAACACAGGCAAAAGAAAGAAATCCCTTTCCCTCTCTGACTTTGTATTGTGATAGGGGACGACAAGAGATAACAGGGAGCTAAAAACTGGGGGAGTAGGGAAAACACATGTCACCTGGGGACAAAGTGAAACATTAATCCTGAGAGTCAGGAGCTGAGCTGGGTTAGAGGTGAGCATGGATGGCCTGTATACTTCCTCAAGTGGAGGGTCTCATCAGTAGTAGGAAGAGACAGCAGGGGTGGAGGCATTTCCAGTGTCTGGGGTAGAAAGGCACTGGGGTAGTGGTGGAAAAGTGGTCTGGGGAGGCAGAGTTTTCTTGAAAAGAGTCTAGAACCACATATGTTTTCTATCAGAGGCGAAGGAACAATATCCCTCTTCTTTAAAGCTCTAGAACCAAGTCTGTCTCTTGAGTTAGCATTCTCTCCAAGGAGGAAAGTCTTGCTCTCAAAAGTCTCAAGATTTTGAAATCCAGGTGTTTTTTATACACATACACACATTTTCTTGCCAAGATATAGCCATATATCTGTATCTGTCTATTTATCTATCTATCTGTTTATCTATCTATCTGTCTGTCTCTGTCTATCTCTTTATCTATCTGTCTGTCTCTATCTTTGTCTATGTCTATCTATCTATCTATCTGTCTGTCTATCTGTCTGTCTGTCTCTCTGTCTATCTCTTTATCTATCTGTCTGTCTATCTCTTTGTTTGTCTATCTGTCTGTCTGTCTATCAAGATAATATAGGCATTAGTAGTTGTTATACTCCTATGAACTTAACAGATGATTCTATTTTATAGGAAAAATTCAGTTTTCTTGTATGTCAAAAATGGGAGTTAGATTAGATGATCTCTGAGGTTCCTGCCTGCTCAAAATCCTATGCTCCTATGATTATACCATGGGCTTTGATCTGTGTATTGTGGGAGCCAGTTCTCAGAGAGCCATTTGTTAAATTTTCAGTGTGAGCATTTACACACTCAGAAACCAGTAAAAGCTACAAATTAGGGCTTGATTTATTATTTTGTTGATGGTCTAGAGACTTAAGAAAGTGGTGGAGTAAATGTTAATAATGCAAATTAAACTAAAAATGTGTATATATATATATGTGTGTGTGTGTATGTATATGCTTGCATATACACACACATGTTAATGTGTGTATATTATGTATAAAAAACCCAATTATTAAACATTTACCAGCATATCCCCAGATTGAATTCCTTCAGTTAGTTAGCCATACCTTTACTCGGATCACGGTGCCATAACTTAGGCATTCTTGTTTACTGGTGGGCCACTTACCCTGTTTGCGGGCAGAGTACTTGAACAGGTCTGAGATTTCAACAGTGTGGATATTTACTTGATTAATACATATTACAACCCATTCATGCCTTTTGGTCTGGTGTGATTCTTGTTCATGTCCTTTTATAAAATCTCCCTAGAAGTTCTGGGTCCTTTATTATTTTGGTGATATCAGTACCACATTCAAACGACTTCATAAGTACTCTCCTTGGAAACCAAGTGACAGCAAACATTATAGATTGTTCCTGTAGAAGCCTATTTAAATACTATCTTTTGGCATATATTAAACACATATGCCTAGAATGAGGTTTATAAGCTGGGATGCACAGACCCACAAAGCATCTGTGGATCTGTTTATTTGGGGTCTATGAAACTGAATGGGAAGAAAATTATGTCTCTTTTCAGTTACCTCTAAAGTAATTTCTAGCATTTCCTTTCCATTTTAAATGTAGGCAAAATAACATTATTCCAAAAAGAGGTCCATAGGCCTCACAAGATTTCTTCCATAGGGATCCGTGACACAAGATAGGTTAAGAACCTCTGGCCTAGCTGATCTTGGTGGCACGTGGCCTGGAGGTTTTGCCATTGGGAAAGCGGAGGTGGTAGATTGCTTGAGATCAGGAGTTCTCAGCTACACTGGGTTAAGGCCATTGAGTGTCTATATTGGGTCCAACACCTAGTCATTCAATGGGAGTGGGGAGCTACCAGGCTGTCTCAGGAGAGGCAAACTGGCCTAGGTTGTGAATAGAGCAGATCAAACACGCTATACTGATTGATTAGCAATGGGATCAGGCCTGTGAGTGGCCACTATACCTCTGGCTTGAGTTAAATAGGAAGATGCAGTTTTTAAAAACAGAAAAAAAAGGACCCCTGATCTAGAACAATTCTGGATACATAGAAGGTGCTTCTAAATATTGGCTGACTTTTGAAAAGGAAAGGCTTAAATAAGTTAGCAGCACCAGAAGAGGTAGGATTATGGAAATTATTAAATTGTATGTGTTTCTTTTTGAGTAGATAAATTTATTTTTAAATAAATTTTAGATAAAATTTTAGATAAAATTATTTTAGAATTTTTTAGATTTTAGAATTATTTTAGATATCATAGACCTGGTATTTTTAAAGTAATCATATTCCAAATAGGATGCTTAAATAGTGAAAGATTGTTATTTCCTGTTGAAAAGACAATTTCCTTGAGATGCTTTAGACTCAAAGTTTTTTGAATCCTTAAAAATGATTGGAAAAAATGTGAATACTATAATGGAGACTACTAGTTAGAGCAAAAAATGAGTATATATTTATGAGAGATTCTAAGGTGAATAGTATTAATAGATGAATTAACCCATGGATCAGGTCAATTTATATTAATTATGAAAGTGACCATCTTTCATTGGTATGAAATAAATTTTTTTTTTTTTTTTGCTTTTTGGAGGGGGAAAGGCAGGGCAATTGGGGTTAAGTGACTTGCCCAAGGTCACATGGCTAGTAAGTATGTCAAGCATCTGAAGCTGGATTTGAACTCAGGTCCTCTTGACTCCAGGGCTGGAGCTCTATTCATTGTGCCACCTAGCTGCCCCCTCCCCCCAATTTTTTTTTTTTAAGATAAAGAATGTGCTTGTTTTTCCTTAGTGAGACTATGCTAACTTTTTTGGTAATGGTACAAGAAGGAAAAAAAAAAACCAAGGAATGTTTTCTAGACAAAATGTTGCCCAACAAAATACAGTATTTATATACTATCTCAGCATCTTAGACATCAATTTGCGTTGTTCATAGCCTATGGTCAAACTGTCATTTTTGCTGAAAAAGAATGGGCTGTGTACTTAGATTTGGAAAGAGATCAAGCTATGGCCAAATGAAAATGGGACCCTGCAGCTTTATACTTTGTGTAGTAAAAGCCTTTTGTGGTATCTTTGCACCATAAAGAGTGACATAAAGAATGGAGTGTAATTTAATTAAACTTAAAAAAATTCATCAATTTGTGTTTAAGCCCTTGCTAGAAGCAAGGTGATATATTTTCAAAGATCGATAATTGGTAGTCCCTACTTTCAAGGAGCTTATTTTCTATATAAAATACCTTAACAAATAATGAAAATATGACAGGAATATGTACATAGGACAGGTATAGAGTACTTTATGATATCTGAAGCAGATTATCTCCCGCTGCAGCATAAGTGTGTGTGTACGTGCGTGCGTGCGTGCGTGTGTGTGTGTTCATGTGTTGGTAGTGGAGGGGAAGCTGAGGGGAAAGAGACAGATTGCTGAGGGAGGTAGCATTTAGTCTGGGTCTTAAATGAAAAGATTTGAACAGGCAGAGATTGGAGTGTGAGATTTGGGAGCATGCATTTTTGGAATAAGGGTTGATATAAGTTTAGACTGTAAAGAATATGGGAAGAGCAGGATAAATTCAAGGAATAGTGAATAGACCAATTTAACAGGAGCATAGGACACATGCAAAGGAACTCCACGAGATAAAGCTGGAAAGCAATGTTGAAGAGTTCTGGATTTAGAATTAGGATGACTGATGTTTCAAGTCCTACCACTGGCACTTACTAATTGCATGACT
>CM053582.1:172236566-172258321 GCA_028627135.1 Pseudochirops cupreus
GAGAAGAGATACGGTTAACTGCCCAACTCCTGGAACTAGCCATTGCAAGGAAACATTGTTCTTGGGGGGGGGCTTGGAGGGATTGGCCTCCCTCCCCAGCCTCACACAAGATGATGCTTGCTAAAAAACACCTGGCAGGATGCCTTCTTTGTTCTCAGCACTACTTAAACCATAAGATTAAGACCCCAAATTGGAATCTCACCCATGGAGGAGACGTCCTGCCTGGGACCTTCCCGAGCGGAACCCTGATGGCTGAACCCCGGGATTCCCCAGCCTCTGGGACAAGAGTTGGTGCTCCCCCTAATTGGTGATGTTTTCTCTCTCTCCTCTTTCTCTGTCCTTTTTGTAGCAACATTAGTATTGATAAGTTTATCGGTACTGATCTATTGCATATGCTGGGTATGTAAGAAATGTCCTTTTTCTTTTCTGCTTCTGTAATGTTTGATGGATTATTACTTTCCACCCATTTACCTTTTATTTTTAAATTTTTATTGTCAAATAAATAGTAGATATAGTATATACACTGTGTGTGTGTCATTTTGTGGGAGCGAATCTGAACCCCACTATACTTAAGCAAACAGTCACTGAGATAGGTCCTTATCAAATGAGATAATGAATGTGAACAGCATGTTTACTATATACATTATAAGGGAATTTGTAGTTTCGAACATTCTATATAAATGCCAATTACTTTTAGGAATTCTGCAAAATTATTTTGATCTAAATTCTGTCTTAATTTTAAAAATTTCAGTGTGCCATAGAAAAAGCATTAAAATAGACAAAGTGTTTGGGAAACATATGTCTTGGAGATGGGGAAAGGGGGCAAAAAGCAGAATTTTGAGAAATAGGAAAATTGGTAGCTCAGGAATAACCAGCTATTATCTATTATCTGTACCTGTGTGTGCATATGTGCACACTTAAAAATGTCAGACTTTTTTGTGCTTAAACTAGAATGTAATTTTTCTTAAGAAGTTAGCTTGTGATTCATATTGTTTTATTTTTTCATTTCCAGGAACATCTTGAAAACGATTGCTCTAGGCCAGATGCTGTCCTTGTGTATCTGTGGGACAGCTGTTACCAGCCAGTATTTGGCAGACAAGTATAAAGTGAATACTCCTATGCTTCAAAGTTTTATCAACTATTGTTTACTGTTTTTAATTTATACAACAATGTTGGCTTTTCGACCAGGTATGTAAAACAGGCCTTATCTTTTATACTAAAGTACTTGGCTGCTTTGCTGCTTCACCTCTTGCCCAATCAGATCTTTTTAGTGGCTCCCTATCACCTAAAGTCTAAACTCCTTTAACTGACATTCAAAGCCATCTACAATCTAACACCGACTACTTTTCCAACCATAACTGCAACTACTCACCTTCAAATACTATATGCTTTAGTCAAATTGTGCTTTTCTTTGTTTCTTTAACATCTTGAATTTTCTAGTTGTTGTAAAAAGGAGGAGAAAGGAATTCTGTGAGATCAGGGAAGCTTCCATTGGAAGATTTGGCATTTGATCTGGATATTGAATAATAGTTAGCATTTCAAATGATATTCAGAGATGAGAGGGAAGGGAATTTTAGGGTAAAGGGAATAATGTGAACAAAAGCCCAAAGTTTGGCCGGGGTGGGAGTTGCATGAAAAAGAAAAAGGCTAGAAAGGCAGACTGAGATAAATTGTGGAGGACCTTAAATGCTTTGCTAAGGACTTTCTGCAGACGATGGGGAATTAAAATTTTTGATTTGGGAAATAACATGAACTAAATGTGCTCTACAAAGATTACCATGGTAGTAGTATGGAGGATGGGTTTCAGGGGAAAGGCACTCGAAGTGTGGAGAGTAAGTAGTAGGAAGCTATATAAGTAGAACAGGTGAAAGGTTGTGAGATTCAGGGTTTGAATTAGGGCAGGGGTTCTTAACATTTTTTTAATGTCATCAACCTCTTTGGCAATCCAGTGATACCTAATAAGCCATTCTCTCAGAAGAAAGTTTTTAAACGCATAAAATAAAACATTTGGGATTCCAAAGGAAAGCAATTATATTGAAATACAGTTATCAAAATGTTATCAAAACAAGTTCATGGACCCAGGTTAAGAATCCCATAGACATATAGAGAGAAGTTAGGAGGCTATTGCAATAGTCTAGCTGAGAGGTAAGACATTAATAAGGATTTGAACTAGAGTGAAAATGGAAAGGGGATGTACCCAACAACCATGACAAAGGAAGAAATAGATAGTTTTTGTTTTTACACTATTAGCTAAAGAAGTAACATTTCATTTATGATTAATATGTATGCCAAATCTTTCTCTGATGAGGCAACGAGAACCTTTTGCACATCCTGAAAGGAAAATGGTGGAAGTACATCTTTTTGGGCCTAGCTGATGTGGAGGCTAATTACGTGATTGTCAGAGCTTATCAGTATACTACACTCACGAGTGTCCAGGTAAGATGAATTTCCTTTTCCATTTTAGATTTTACAACTACGAGTGAATCATTACATTTAGTGTCAGGGACCAGACTAGGTTGGAACCTGCTCATTGGGAAAAAAACACCCCAAACTCAAACAAACCCTATATATAGGTGAATACTGTCAGTTTTTCAGGAAGCATATGCTACATGAGTAATGTTTCCAGGAATTAGTGAAAACGTGCTCAAGCTAATCAGTGACAAAGCTGTTAACATTAGAGCTCATTATTGCACCTACAACCCAAACAATCATAAACATTTGACTAGCGCGGAATGCTGTGGTGATGAGAACAACTGTTTTACCGAATGCTCATACACAACACAGAGAAAGTGAAAAGATTCCATAGATCCTGCACTACAGGCTGGATAGAAATTTGAAAACAAGAATGAGAGAACCTGGATGGAAGAAGATGGCCTGATTTTCTTGTATTCAAGGATTAATCCTTCACCATGAGCCAAATGGGCTCCTGTGGGCCAGTCTGGAAAGCTACCCATCATTTATAACATTGCTTCTGTAGGCAAATGCATTTCAGGTTTCAAACAACTAATTTAGAAATGATGTTTTGGACAAGGACATGTTTGGAATTTGAGTGCTTTCTGTATCTGAAGTCTCCACATAGTGAGAGTTTATGACTAAATGTACCAGAGAGTGAAGCAGACACCAGTGAGATTTGTAAAGTCCTTAGCTCAGTGCCTGGCACACAGTAGGCACTTAATAAATGCTTATTTTCTTCCAACTTAGCGCATGAGAAGTCAGTGAAGGGGCTTTTCAATATGGACTGTAGTGACTAAGGAAAGCCAATTAAAAAACCAAACAAACCAGAGCTGGAGCTGGATTCCACCATAGCAACAATAATTATAATTAACATTTATATGTTGCTTTAAGATTTGCACATCCAGTAAGTGATTATAAAACCTTTACTTGAACCCTCCAGTCAAGAGAAACCCAATACTGCACCAGGCAGCCCCCTCATTTTTCACAGTTTTTATTGGTAGGACATTTTTTCTTGATGTTGAGCCAAAATATGTCTTCCCTATAATTTGTACCCATTCATCCTAATTTTGCCTTCTAGAGCCAAACAGAACTAGTTCAATCCCTTTTTTAATGTTATAGCCTTTCACATTAAAAAAAATTCGTCAACTATTTATGAATTACATGTAAAAATTTTTAACAATAATTAAAAAACAACTTGAGTTTCAAATTCTCTCCCTCCCTCCTGCTCCACCCCCCTCCTTGAGAAAGCAAGCTATTTGATATCGATTACGCATATGTTATTAAGTTGCCTATGAAGTGTTCTCTTCTCAGTGCTAAACATCTCCAGTTCTTTTAACCATCCTCTTAAAGGTATGGTTTAGAAGTCACTTTACTAGCATAATTGTAAGTTTGGTCGTCTTCCTCTGAACATCTTTGAGATTATCAATATCACTCCTGAAACAAGGTGTTTAAAACTAAAACAAAACAATAACCCCTCCCCCCACCTCCAAATGTGGTCTAGAGAAGGACTGGTACGTTCGTCATTCTAGAACTTATGCTGATCAGGATACTACACTGTACACCAATAAAGAGAAGAGGGTCCATGTTGGGAAATAGTGGGAACCAAGGTTGATAGGTGGGGTGGCACTGGATTGTAGAGATTTTGCTCCTTCTCTGCACCATTTGACCTCCTACCTAAACCTCTGTTGCCAAGAGTTTTCTTGCTTCATTCAGGTTTTTTAAATGGAGAAAGACAAGCTGAATAGGTAGGAGAGTATTCTTACACTATCCCCAAACAGTAGCTCAGTCACCATCCTTTTAGTAACTTGATGAACTGAGTATGTTGGTAGCCAAGTGTAGCAATTCTCAAAGTGTGGACTGAGTTCTTGTGAAGGTCCTTGAGACCCTTTTAGAGGGTCTTCAAGGTCAAAACTATTTTCATAATAACAATAACATGTTTTAATTTCTAATACAGAAAATATCTGTAGCTATAACCCACATAAGCAAAAGCTTTTGGGGGTCCTCAGTAATTTTTAAGAGTGTAAAGGGGCCTAAGACCAAAAAGTTTGAGAACTGCTGGTCTAGTGGAGCTTTTCAAATGAGTCTGAAGGACATAAATAAGCTAATGGGTGTCTAGAGGAGGGCACCCAGAGTGCTGAAGGGCCTTGAGTCCATGTCATCTGAGGATTAGTTGAAGGAACTGGGGTTGGTTATCCTGGAGAAAAGAAGGCTGAGGGGAGACGTGAGAGCTGTCTTTAACTATCTGAAAGGTTGTCATATGAGAGGGGAGTTAGAATTATTCTATTTGGTCCCAGTGGCTTGAACACAGGAACAATGGGTAGAAACTATGAAGAGGAAGAGGTAGGCTTGATGTCAGGAAAAACTTCCTAACAATTTGAGCTGCCTCAAAGTGGAATGTCCATGTTGTTGGATTCCTCCTCATTGGAGGTCTTCAAATGAAGGTTGGATTGGGTATGTTACTATAGGGACTTCTTTCAACTGTGACTTATACTAGAAGTCCACTGAGGTCTCTTGTGACTCTAAAGTTCTTTTATCTGTGATAGTATGGAGACCCCAAGGAAAGGGCAAAGACCATGGTCATTGAGTGTCTTCCTCATAATCCATAACTATTCCTGATTTTTTTAGAGTGAAACTGGTGCTTAACTTTAGTACCTAAATTGTTGTTATGAAGCCCAAAGGAGATAACAAGTGTGTTGTAACCTTTAAAGCCCTTTATAAATGTTAGATACCAGAAGGATCTGTAAATGCCAGAAGACTCTGTAAAGTCAGAATTTGGGGAATGACTGCTACAGAGACTTTTTTTCACTGCTAGCAGATCCCAGCCTATTTGCCAGGGTGTTTCCAGACAAAGATGCTAAATAACCTGTCCAGGATCATGTAGCTATTAAGTGTCAGAGGCCAGATCTGAGCCCAGATCTTCCTGATTTCAGGTCTAACACTATAATTATCATTGCTTCCTTCCTTCCTTCCTTCCTTCCTTCCTTCCTTCCTTCCTTCCCTTCTGTCCTTTCTTTTCCTTCCTTTCTCTCCTTTCCTCCTTTCTTTTCCTTCCTCCTTTTTTCCTTCTTTCCTTTCCTTTTCTTTCTCTTTCCCTCCTTCCTTCCTTCTCTCCCTCCCTCTCTTCCTCCTTTCTTTCTTTCTTTCTCTCTCTTTCTTTCATTCATTCATTCTTTCTTTCTCTCTCTCCCTCCTTCCCTCCCTTTTTTCTTTCTTTTTTCTTTCTCTCTATCTCCCTCCCTCCCTCCCTTTTTTCTTTCTTTTTTCTTTTTCTCTCTCTATCTCCCTTCTTTCTTTCTTTCTTTCATTCTTTCTCTCTCTCCCTCCTTCCCTTCTTTCTTTCTTTCTTTCTCTCTCTCTCTCTCCCTCCCTCCTTCCCTTCTTCCTTCCTTTCTTCCTTCCTTCCTTCCTCCCTCCCTCCCTTCCTTCCTTCCTCCCTCCCTCCCTTCCTTCTTTCCTCCCTCTCTCCCTTCATCTCTCTCTGTGTCTCTGTCTCTCTCCCCCTCTCTCCCTCTCTCCCTTTCTCCCTCCCTCGCTTCTTTCATTCTTTCTTTTCTTTTTTCTTCTTCTTCCTCCTTCTCCTTCTAATCCTCCATCTCCATCTCTGCCCCATTTTGGCAACATAGCCCTGAGCAGGTCATTTAATGGCTCTTGGCTCTACAAGTTGTAAGTGTGGTGCTGCCTGACTTGCACTGGTAAAGTAAATTTCCTCACCTGGGAGTCCCTTATACTAATCATAGAGCCCAGTTCCTATCTCTATCCCTGTTATTTTTCAAGGAGATTTTTGGCAACTAGCATTCGCATTTGCTTTGTATGGTTAGAAGTGAAATGATGAATTCAGAGCAAAATATCACCATTTTCTAGAGCCAAAAGGAAAGAGATCAATATTTTAGAAGTTTCAATTGCTAGGGTTCTATAGCATTGTTGTTTCCTCTGCGTAACTACTATTTCACATTTGAGATTCTTTCCCATATCTTAATATCTTTCATTGGTACCTATTCAGTAATGTTCCAAAGATAGTATTTAATTTTGAAATAGAGAAGTTAGGGCCTCAATATAAAAAAAATCAATAAAGTCTACTTGAAAATAATCAGCTCGAGCAATTTCTGTTTGTAGGACTTCATCCAGGCCTTACATCAAAATAGAGACTTGAAGGATCTCAGCAACCAACCAAGAAGTATTTATTGATCTCAATAATGTCTGGGGTTGCTCAGGATACAGAGAGCTTGGAACTTATTGGAATATTAATTCTATAAGGCAGGGGAAATGCCTTAAGGAAACATCTCTCCCAGGGACTAGCACAATGCTCTTTACATAGATGGCGCTGAATGAATTATTGAATACAGAAGAAACCCTGCCCTTAAGGTGCTTAGAATTAACTGAATTTAGTATCTTTTCTTGGTGTAGTCGGAGAATAGGATGGAGAAAGACAACCACCAGATGATTTGAAGGAAGAAAGGAAATTGCTGATGCTTGGAAAATTCTGACTTCCTCATTAACAGTTTTTCCAGTAATATTATTTGCATTCCAGAGTCTCAGTATTTACAGATAGAAGAATACAACATAAGCAGAGATTGGCATACGACTAGATGTAAAAGAAAATCATAAATAAATGCATAGCTAAGACCCAAGAATGAAAGTAAAAGTGCACATAACAAGTGCCTCTTGTAAGTCAGTGCTAGGATACACTGCACATGTTATCATTGCTGAGCTTCATTGACTTTCCACTGGGTTGGTTCAAAAGTGCTTAATTGGAGGCAGTGAAAGAGATAACTCCTTTAAATATCAGTCAAAGGATTATTATGCCTGAACTATTTAACTATTACTGGTGTATGGGAGAGGGAGAGATTCCTTGTCAGTGAAAGAATGTACTAAATCAGTAATAATTAGAGAAATGCAAATTAAAATAACTCTGAGGTTCTACTTTGACTCCACCAGATTAGCAAAGATTACAAAAAAAATGGAAATGACATATTGTTGGAGGGGCTATGGGAAAACAGGCACACTAATACATTACTGGTCCAGCCGATTTGGAATGGTGACTTGGTCTAGCCATTCTGGAAAGCAGTTTGGAGCTATGATACCAATACTAGCCCTGTACTCTAGAGACATCAAAGAAAAGGACCCTATGTACAACCGTATTCATAGTAGCCTTTTCTGTTGTAGCAAAGAACTGGAAACAAAAAGGATGCCCATCAATTAGGGAATAACTAAACAAATTAGGGCATATTAATATAGTGGAATGTTATTGCACTATAAAAGATAATAAAAAGGATGATTTCAGAATAACCTAGAAAGATATGTATGAACTAATTCAGAATGAATTGAACGGAAGGTGAATAATTTATAAAATGATACCAATGTTGTAAAAACAACTTTGAAAGACTTAAATTCTTTGATTATTGCAATAATCAATGATTTTTATTTATTTGTTTTTTTGCTTTTTGGAGGGGGGAAGATAGGGCAATTGGGGTTAAGTGACTTGCCCGAGGTCACATGGCTAGTTTTTGTGTTAAGTGTCTGAGGCCAGATGTGAACTCAGGTCCTCCTGACTCCAGGGCCAGTGCTCTATTCATTGCGCCACCTAGCTGCCCCCAATAATTAGTGATTTTTCCAGAGAACTGATGATGAAGCTACCTACTTCCTGATAGAGAAGTGATGGAATCAGGGTACAGAATAAGGCATATATTTAGAAACACTGTGTATATGTGAATATATTTCTTTTGATTATACAGATCTGTTAAAAAAGATTTTGGTTTTCTTTTTTCTCAATAGGAGGGTGGAAATTGGGGAGAGGGGGCAGGGTACTAGACATAGGGCTAAGGATATTGTCTCCCCAAATAAATAAATGTGTCATTGAAACATATTTTTGAAGAGGAAAGAAGAGAGCTGAAAGGAAGCCAGAAAGAATCACAGACAAGACAGTTTTGGAAGAAGCATGTTGAACTTATTATATACTTATGGAAAGCATACTGGGTATAATAAAGATTTGTACTTCCATGTACAATGCCTTCTTTTTTATTCTGCTGTGTATATAGAATTGCTCATTTTGGTTTATTTTTAAGCTCAGAATAGAAACAAAATTTTAAGATTTACGCTATCCTATCCACAACACACCACCCACCCCCACCCCCCAAAAAGGGGAAAAATAAGAGTGTTGACTCTAGAGTCAAAGAACTTGGCTTTAAATCCCATCTCTGGTGCTTAATACTCTGTGACCTTGGACAAATCACTTAACTTCCCTGGGTCTCAGTTTTCTCCTCTAAAATGATTCTATGACACAGAGCCAGGAGACCTAGATTTGAATTTTGCCTCAGAAACTGGTGATCATATAATTAATAAGTTATGTAATCACGAACAAGTCACAAACTCTCAGTGCCTCAGTTTCCTCATCAATAAAATGAAAAAAAAATCCAAACTATCTACTTTTTGGAGTTGTGAGGAAAGTACTTGACAGACATTAAAGGGTAAACCATAAGAATGAATGCATATGAGGAACTCAGAGAGGTGTGGAAATACTTGTATGAAATGATGCAGAGTAATCAGGACCAGGAAAGTGACATATACAAAGATTACTGCATTTGTAAAGGAAAAGAAGACAAAAATAAAAGTAATGCCATTCAACTATGATGACCAGTCTTGGCACCAGAGGAGAAAGCTCAATGTACCTCCCCCCATTTCCTTGGAAAATCAACAGTTTTGATGATATTTTAATTTATACATGCACACTATGTCACTTGGCATTGCTTAGCTGTTTTTCTTTGTTAAAAGAAAAGGCTTGCTGCATGGCGAAGGGGCAGGGAATAAGCATTTGTGTAGTGCCAATGCTATTTACAAATATTATCTCATTTCATCCTTATAACAACCCTGTGTGATAGGTGCTATTCTTATCCACGTTTTCCAGTTGAGAAAACTGAGGCCAACAGAGGTTAAGTGACTTGATCAGAATCACACAGACAGTTAATAGCAGGTGAACTGTTTTATAAATATTTTCTAATTTGATCTGCACAACAGTCCTAGGAGGTAGATCATATCCTCATTTTAAAGTTGAGGAAATTGAGGCAAAAAAGTTAAATGAGTTGTCCAAGCTCTTCCAGCTAATAAGTACCCGAGGTTGAGTTTGAATCAAAATTTCCCTTACTCTAGGCCCAGAGCTCTACCTACTATGCCACCTAGCTGCCTGTCCTCAGTTCTGTAAAGGTAGTATATCTGGAAATAATTATGGTTTAAAAACAAAAATAATCAACTACACTTCAAAAAGAAAACCCTAAGAAACCATAGAAATGTGAGTTGTTCTGATCATGGACCTGCCAGTGTCAGTATAGACTGGGAGAGAGTCAATGGGACCGGTAGCTGTTGTGAACTCTGTTGGGAAGGGTAAGCTCATGGATTGGTGTTGACCGTCCTTGCAGTAGATCCATTTCGTCACTGCCCCAGCACTAATACAGGCTAGTTTTAACAGCAGATTGTTCCTCTCCATATTAACAGCTTTTGGACTGCTTTGGGATTCCAGTTCTGATGGCGCTTTCATGGTTTGTTCTTCATGCAAGATACAGAGTGATCCATTTTATTGCTGTGGCCGTCTGTCTTTTGGGAGTAGGAACCATGGTTGGTGCTGACATATTAGCTGGGAGAGATAATAATTCAGGTAAAATTTTCTTTCTCAGTTCAAGACATAACCTTATAGATACTTTGGAGACATTTTAACTTAAAATAATGATAATTAAGGCACATTAAGACACCAGATAGACTTCTTGGGTAAATTTAAAATCAAGTTTTTAAGTTGATTTTCTCCTAGTTTATATTACAAGCCTGTTGTTGGAAAATGTTGAGAGAAATACATAATTTCCTTAATTTAATAACAAAGGAATATGGTCAGTAGGGTGATGTGGAAAAAGTCCTGGGCTAGGAGTCAAGAGATCTGGATGCCAATCAAGACATTAGCCATCTGAGATCTTGGACACGTCTCTTCATCAGTCTGTGCCTCCTCGGTTTTTTCATCTGTATAAATGCAGAGGTGGGACATGATGATTTCTACAGTTTCTCACTAGCTCTATACAAATTCTAAATGTTTAGGTGCCCATAGATAGTCCCTCTATCTCTTTTTTGACATTACATTTTTTTCTTAACCAAGTATTACCTGCTTTGGGAAAAAACAATCTCCGTTATTTCTCTTCATTTGTTTGTATTAACCCTCCTCTTCTTGAAGCTCCAAAATTTGAATTAATTATTTTCTAAATATCTAGGGCAGACTCTGAGTTTGCTATGAATTTTTTTATTTTAAAAAATTCATAGGTAATATAATTTAAAAGGTAATATAAAAAGAGATATTTTACACAATACTTTATTATATATTTAAAAGGAATAGCAAGTTGTATATAATAGATTTGCAGTTTCATGTGCAATCACCTTTTTATTATACTATGTTATGGAAATGCTTGTTTTATTCTATAAATTTGAAATAAAATAAATAATTTTTTTTTAAAAAAAGAGGGCAATATGTATTCAATATATATTCTAAATCCCTTTAGCTCTTATTGCAGATAAAAAGCTGCACATTGTTTCAAAATTCAGGTGAAAAATAAAACTGAGTCAGAATGTGCATTTTACTTATATAAACCCCCCTATACCATTCCCTTGGGGTTAAAACTGAGAAAAGTATTGAAAAATACTTTCCTTCTCAGTGATTTTTTTGAAACTGTGATGTGATCTATCTGTTGTTGGGTAATGCCATAATTCTTTGAAAACCTGACCTTCCTACGTATTCTAGATTGAGCCTCATCTTCCTGATGACTAAAGAAAGTCTGAGGCAGGAAGAAATATTTTTAAAAAAATCATAGATCGTCATAGACAGCATCATCCTTCAAGCTGCAGCCTTATATTCCATAGACTTTCAACCTTTAAAAAATTGAGGTACATTTTCTAAAGTGTCTGATGATATTCACAGCAATGGTGGATAGGCACAGGGGATAGAGAATGACCTTAGAGACAAGAAAACCTGGGTTTAAGGCCTACCTCTGATATTTACTGGTTAGGTGACCCTGAGTGAGTACTTTAACCTCTCAGTGGCCCAGAAAAACTCTCTAAGACTCTAAGATTCAGAGAAGGTACTGACCTTCACTGGCATAAGGAATTCCCATCTAGGAGTTAGGCCAGTAAAATCACAAGTTCATTCCCTATCATGAACGTGAACAACAAGTAACTAGCTCGACATTGTTCCTCTTGCCCCACCACCCTCTCATTCTGCCGCAGGATTTATCCAAGGGAGGTGGAAATATTGATAGTGAGGTCCTTTTATTGTGGATTAATTTTTTTCCCCTTCTCATACAGGGAGTAATGTGTTGATTGGTGATATCTTAGTTCTTCTTGGAGCTTCTCTCTATGCTGTTTCTAATGTGTGTGAGGAGTACATTGTGAAAAAGCTGAGCCGAGAAGAGTTTCTAGGCATGGTGGGCTTGTTTGGGACATTTATCAGCGGCATCCAGATGTAAGGTTCTATTGCTTTCCTTTATACTACAATAAGAAAATACAGCATGCATGATGACTCTGCTACTACTGATATTTATTAAATTGAAACTATTAAGAAAATTAATCACTTTGACTTCTAATCCTATAGAGATTTTAGAAAATTATTTTGTTTTTGGTCTCAAAAACTTTCAAAACTTATCTTAGGAGGTTAATTGGTTAATCTTTTGTATACACTAAGTGTTCACAGGAAACACCAATAAATTAATAATTGAATTAAACATGGGGTAAATCTTTAGCCCAAACCCTAATTTTAAGCCATTTATAACTTAAGGAGGAAGCTAGGTGGTATAGTCTATAGAGTCAGGATGGACTTGGAGGCAGAAAGACCTGAGTTTGAATCCTACCTCAGATTCTTTCTAGTTGTATGATCCTGAGCAAGTCCCCTAACTTTTCTCAGCCAGTTTCCTTATCTATAAAATGAAGATAATAATAGTACCTACCTCATAGGGTTTTTTGAGGAATAAACATGATTTTATATATATAAAGTGCTTTGTGAACCTGGAAGTGCTACATAAATATTTTTGTTGTTGATCAGTCCTTTCAGTTATGACCATCTCTCTACGACCCAATTTGGCATTTTCTTGGCAAAGATGCTGGAGTGGTTTGTCATTTCCTTCTCCAGATTGTTTTACAGATGAAGAAACTGAAGCAAACAGGGTTAAGTGACTTGCCCAGGGTCACACAGCTAGTAAGTGTCTGAGGCCAGATTTGAACTCAGGAAGATGGATCTTCCTGACTCCAGGCCAGGCACTTTATCTGCTGTGCTACCTACTTACTCACAGAATTGTTGGCTATTATGATCGATAATAATAATTATAATCCAATAGAGAAAAATTACCCATTTTATACTACACATCTTAACAAATTGAGATCAAACAAACCAACAAAGAGAACTTGCTCTGTGTCCCCTTTTAGATCTATCTGAAGCTCTATTTACTTTGAGTTCTTCCTTTTTGGATCTGGTTATAGCTCATGCTCACGCTGTTTGGATTCTGCTGAACTCACTCGATATCACTGAATGTTTTTCTCTTATGAGAGTATTGAAACACGGCTTGTACTTTCTTTCATTTGTTGAAGTGTATGAGGTCTTTAGGGCTCCTGCCTCTAATTCTATAATGGTGCATATAATGGAGACTTGCTTCTCTTAATCATTCCTAGGACGTCAACATTTCATCAACAGACTATGAGAGGGAAGATAAACTATGCTTTTTTTAAGAATTAAAATTAAATTAGATTCAAATTAAATTAAAATTAGAATTAGAATTAAGTCTGCTATTAATAAAATATAGAAGAGTATAACTTAAGTTCTTTAGGAACCCATTTTAATTTCCTCTTCTACCTTTGTTATATCTAATTATTGTATAGTCTTAAGAAATTCCTTGTTAATAGGAGTAAAATGCATAGAGATATACATATCCCTACATAAGATGATAATCTCTTATCTAAAGTATGTACAAAGTCAGTGTTAAAAGTAATCTATGAGATTTACATTCTAAATTTTTATTTTCTAATTTTTATTCAGGGTACTTGTAGAATATCATGATATTGTTGACATTCATTGGAACTGGAAAATTGGTATGTTTATGAATGAGAGTACCTTTCAATTGTTATTCTTTCATTTATCTCCTTAGGATCTATATTTCCCACCCTAGTCTCTGCACTGAACTGTAGTACTGAATCACTAGTTGCATATTTGATTTTCCAGTAGGATGTCTTGTGGGTATATGAAATGGAACCTGTACTCTAATCCCACCCCTCTCTAGAACTTCCCTATTTCTTTCCAGGGTACCATCAATCTGTCAGTTATGCAGGTTGACCTCATTAGCATCTAAGACTTCTCATTCTTAGTTGCTCCACATATCCAAATCAGTCGGTGAACAACAGTGTGTATTATGCAATTACTATGTGTCAGGTACTGTGCTAAGTATTGGAGATATAAAGAAAGGCAAAAACACTGTCGCTGCCCTCAAAGAACACACATTATATGAGGGGAGACACCATACAGATAAGTGTGTACATATCAGATATGTACAGTATAAATGGAAGGTAATCTCAGAATGAAGGGACTAGTGTTAGGATGAGGGAGCATGGAAAAAAAACTCCAGAAGATGGGATTTGAGCCAAGTCTCGAAGGAAGGCAGGGAATCTAGTACTTGGAGGCGAGGAGGGAGAGCAGCCAATGAGGTTGTACAGTCAGGGGACAGAGAGTCGTGTGTAAGGAACAGCCAACCAGGAGGTTGGTGTGGCTGGATCATAGAGGATGTGGAGGGAAGAAAAGTATAAGAAGACTGGAAAGGTAGGAAGAGTAAAGTTGTAAGGGCTTTAAATGCCAAGGAGAGAATTTTATATTTGATCCTAGAGGGATAATAGGGAGCCACTGGAGGTTACTGAGCATGTGTGGCTTGGGGTGGAAAGTGGTCTAGCACAGTGCTCGGCACATTGGAGGTATTCAATAAATGCTTATTGGTCAGTTGATTAAATGTATTCAGAAAAAAAGTTGCATTTGAAAACTTTTCATCCCTCTTCTCTATGATGGCTCTTCAAAAGTAGTTGTCATATCTCACCCAAGTCTTGTTTTTCTAGTCTAGATATGTCCCACTTGTTCCCATGCCTCCCTCCCCCAGCCCCGAATTCCATCTCTTAGAATATCTATCTTCCTTCAAGGCTTAGCTCATATGCCATCTCATATGGGAAGCCTTCTTCAGTCCTGGCATTCCCCTGACATAAATGTGGTTGAGCGTGACCAAAGGTTAATCTTGTCTGGCCCTGATAAAAGCTAGAACGTCTACCTGGTTAAAACAAATAGAATTGGCCTCTATGGGTATTGGTCACCAGTGGTCCAAGGAAACCTGAGGATTGACTACCATGGTGTTGTCTATTGGACACCCTGTGATTTTGTAAAGACTGGTGAAAAGTTTTCAAACACTTCTCTTTTAATCCTAATTCTTGCTCCTTCTTCCTAAATCATAGCATATGTTCTTATCTGTTTACTTGCTGAATTCCTGAATGTGAGCCCCTTGAGGTCAAAGACTCTTCTTTGGTTTTTCTTTGTATCTGTGATCCTTAGCACAGTGCCTTGTGCATGGTAGGTACTACATAAATGCTTGTCGGATTGGATTGAATTCAACTAACTCTCTTGTGATAATAATTGAAATTTATCTACTACTTTAAAGCATGCAGAATACTTACATATGTGCTCTCATTAGATTCTTGTATTCATCTCATGGGTGAGGTTCTATAGTATTTTTATCCCCAATTTACAGATTAAAAACACTAAGGATCATAGAGATGAAGTGACTTGCCTATTGTCATGCAAGTAGTGTCAGAGGCAGTATTTGAGCTCAGATCTTGTTGGACTCTGTCCTGGTTTCTTTCTACTACTACGCCATGTAGCCTTCCTTACTTATTAGTGTGATTGAACATCCCTGTAGAGAAATGACTTTGTAAAGAAAGTCCCTACCAGTAACTCATGTTGAGTCCTATTTTAAGATATTATCATGACGTGTGGTTGGACAATTAGTTTCTAACAATCTAAATTGTTACAGAGAAATTATCTCTAGTGATGAATTTCAAAGCAATGCATCTGCAGATTCCACATAATCCAGTTTAAAAAAATTCTTGCAGTATGTCCTTCATTAAGACTAGTGTGAGTCACTGCCCTTTCATCTTGTCCCGTTCTGTCACAGTATGTCGGCCTCATGGACCTTATTAGCAGCATAGAGATAAGGGACCTTAAATTTATCTAACCCCTTTGACATCCTAGAAATCCTTGATTCAGAGCCAGATGGTACAAATTGAGCCAATCAGAGACCAAATAAAGAGGTCGTTACAGTTTATAATAATCACAGTGGTTTACATAGCATAGTTGATAGAGAGCTCACTTCAAAGTCAGGAAGATGTGGGTTCAGGTCCTGCCACTGCACATATATTGTCTGGGTGACCCTGAGTAAGCCACCTGCCCTCTCAATGCATCAGGCAACTCTTGAAGTCTATAAGTGTCAAAAAGGATTGCCAACCTGCATTGGTAGAATTTTTCTCATATGCAGCTTCTTATACTAATGAAATTGTAGGTCTATACCAAAGTGACAACTCACATTTATCTAGTACTTTAAGATTCACAATATACTTTCCTCATTCTTTCAAAAAGCAGTTTTTAAACACCAACTATGTCAGGTATTGGGCAGCTAGGTGGCATAGTAGATAGAGTGTCAGGCCTGGATTCAGGAAGACTCATCTTACTGAGTTAAAATCTGGTCTCACATGCTTAGAAGTTGTGTGACCCTAGGCAAGTCACTTAACCCTGTTTGCATCAGTTTTCTCATCTGTAAAATGAGCTGAAGAAGGAAGGGGCAAAATACTTCATTGACTTTACCAAGAAAACCCCAAATGGGGTCACAAAGAGTCAGACTATGACTGAACAACAACAGAGTCAGGCATTGGGAATAAACAAACAGAAATGAAACAGTCCCTTGGCTTCAAGTGGCTTACATTTTATTGAGGAGTAATAACAGCACGTGCAAAAGAAAAGTGAATATCAAATCCTGTTCAGTCATAGAATTGTAGATTCTTTGACTAGGAAGGGCCCTTACTGCCATCTAGTTCAGTATCTTTTCTAGAACCTGAATGTCCTCTAGAATTTCACCAACAGATAGTGTTTGTAGATAGACAAAGGTTTGGAGACCCATTTGGGAGTATTCACCATCATCTTTGGCAAAGGGTGACTTTTGTAGACTAGGCCCCTATTAAGCATTTAGTAACTTTCTGGTAATGAAAATGTTAAGCGACCTCTGACTTTCCAGCAAAATAATGAGCTCAATAATTAGGAAGCTCTGCTCTGCTGACTTGGAAAGGGAGAGAAAGGCAGCAGATTTCTTCTCATTTGAGCTGGGGAAAATAAACAACCCCCTGCCTGAGTCTGGGCTAAATCCTAGAAGTGAATTTGAAAGCTCAAGGGCACCTTAGAGATTATCTATTCCAATCCCTTCATTTGGCTCCTTCCCAGAAATTTCCAGCCCACGAGCTAGAAATATGTTCGTCTTTTTTTCCACCTTGGAAAGCTTGGTTTCTCTGACTTTCCTGCCTGGATATTACTAGGGAAGCATGTTGATACACACTACCGAAGTATGTGCACCTTGAACATGATTTCCAGACAGTAGACTAGACCTTCCCTTCTCCTCCGCACTCCCCCCGCCCCAGTCTCACACAACCTGTCTTCACCTCTGTTATGCACTGATTTTATATTACTTTTTAGTCCAGTTTTTGTATATGTGCCATACTCCCTAACAGACTATGCACTGTGGCTTATCTAAGGTTTTTTAAATCTCCCTCATTATCCAGGCCACTGCTCTTTATGTAGTCCACACCTAACAAATATTTGCCAAGTTTGCTAACTGGAATTATTTCCCACCTGTGATGTCATGTGTGATTTTTTTTTTTTATCTTGCAGCCCTGCTATTTGTGGCTTTTGCCCTCTGTATGTTCTGTCTGTATAGCTTCATGCCGGTGGTTATCAAAGCCACGAGTGCCACCTCGGTCAACCTGGGTATCCTGACTGCTGATCTCTACAGTCTTTTCTTTGGACTTTTTCTTTTTGAATATAAGGTAAGCAGCTAAGTGACGCAGCAGATAGAGTGTTGGGCCTGGAGTTGGAAAGACTTATTTTTCTGAGTTCAAATTTGTCCTTGGACTAGCTGTGTGACCCTGAGCAAGTCACGTAACTCTGTTTGCCTCATTTTCCTCATCTGTAAAATGAGCTGGAAAAGGGAATGGCCAAAAACTCCAGTGTCTTTGCCAAGAAAACCCCAAAGGGGGCTCACAAAGAGTTGGACATGAGTGAAAATGACTGAACAACAACAACAATAAGCAGGTAGACCTGGAATGTTTGGGTATATACTTGGCATGCCTCCCCAAAAGTTTCTCTCTTTCCACAAATGTAGAGTAAGAGTATTTTTTTTCCTTTTTCAAGAATTCAGAATTGAAATAAAATCTCATCACCTCCAAGGAATGAGCTTTGGGTAATGGCCCTTGGCAGGTCAGGAGTTACCCCTCTTTGCTCCCTTTATGGCTGTTTTCTAATTAGAAAACGGCAGAGAACTTGAAAGTGCTCCAGTGAAGCCCTTAAAATTAATGAAGCATAGCCAATTTGCTCGGCAGAGGAGGCCATGACTACAGGGCAGTAACTTCTGGAGAGGCTAAATTTGTGTAAGCAGGAATGGAGCCAGAATACTAAGAGCTGTGCATGATGAAATAGTTGGGCCTTCATGAGTCTCAGATCCTATTATTCTGTCCCCTTCTAATTAACCTTCCATGCCCTCTACTCACAAACCAGAGAACGAAAGGTATAGGATGAGAAATGTGGGGAGACAGACATATTTCTGGTTTTGTACACTGACAACAGTTGAAATAATTCCATTTCTGATGTTAATTCTCCTATTAACATAGTGATAGAATTTTTGAGCAGTGAAGAATTTTAGAGATTATCTAGTTCACTTTCCTCATTTTTGGTAATGAAATAGAGGTAAAAGTGACTTGCCCAAGGGCACACATTTGATTTGGGACCAGAACCCAAATCTTCTGTCTCCCAGTGCTTTTATTTTTCTGTTACATCAGATAATAAAGATGAGAGTTTCACATTGGTCATGTTAAAGTATCACTTCTGAGAGGAAAAAAACAAGGTAAGACTTTTTTCTCTTTGCCAAATTGATCAGCTAGATTGCAGACTCCTTAGAAACCTTCTTCTGTTTCTTTTATATCCCCTTATGGTGCTGAGTGAGCAGGGTACAGGACGTTGTAGTGGAGAGAGTCAGACATGGGAGTCAGGAAGACTTGGGTTCAGGTCATACCTCTGACACATGTTGGCTATGTGACCATGGGAAAATCACTTAACCTTTCAGTGCCCTGTGGCAACTCTGTAATATGAGACAGTAACATTTGCAATATATATCAGAGAAGAGAATGTCCACACTGGGAGTTTCTCATAGTGATCTATCAACAAGCATTTCTGTTAGCATCTATTATGTGCCTGACTGTTGTTATTATTTGTCCTTGGCCATGACATCAGGGAGGTAATGCTGTGACATGCAAGTGAATTGGATTTAAGTGAAGCAGGGCTGTGCAAAGTCACCAGCCTCACTTTCTCCCCAGAGCCATCTGTGGCAAGGTATAGATCAGGATGACTGGAGATGGCCCTGATGTGGTGGGAGACCTTGGGCATTTTTAAGCAAAGGTCTATAACAGGTCTCAGTTTGAGTGAGGCAAAGTTAGGTAAGAAATGAGGCAAAGAATGGCCTCTTTTACCTACTCAAAAAAAAAAAAAAGAATCAATCTGGGAGGGGAAGACCCTCAGGGTTTCTGGCCAAAACAGAAACAATTGCTACTTACATTCACTCTGATGTCATCCAAGCCCAAAGGATGACCACTGAATAATGCTTGGGTTGGGAGCTATTGTTGGCCAGTCAATGATAACAAGGGTGATTTGGGTTTAAGAAAAAAAAAAATCTAGCCAGTAAACCCCAAGATATCTTGGAGGTTTCATCAATCAAAATTTATATTCCTTTGGGCAGAGCACCCAAAGGTAAGGGTATGATACCCTATGTGGACAGAGGGAAAGGAAAGGAAAAGAAAAATAAGAAAGAAAGAAAAAGAAAGACACAAAGAAGTGAAGGAAGGAAGGAAAGGAAGGAAGGAAAGAAAGAGCTGTTGTCCAGCTGGCCAGTTTCAGTTGGGTCTCCAGTGGGTCTCCTCACAGAAGTTGTTGCTTCTCCTTTGTTTTTAAAATGTGCCTGGCTCTATGGTAGTCACTAGGAATGCAAAGACAAAAATGAAAAAAAAATCATAGTTTTCTCCGCTCCCCCCCTCCACTCTCCCCAGTGATGTCTTGCTCAGTATGCTACACACACAAAGGGAATACAAAATTCATTGGGAGACAGACTCTACAACCGCAGTCATTTGAGTTTGCAGCTGAGATGTTGACTTTGACTTAATAACTAGCCTTTGGTAGCAGAGGTGATTCAGTGTTGTGCCTTTGTCCTTTTGAAGCCATCCTCACATTTTAAGAAATTGTGATTTTTGTGATAGAATCAGGGTGGATCCTGTCTCTGTAATTGCAAATTACCAGCCCCCTGCCCCCAACCCCTTCTCATACTTTGTTGGTTGCTTTTTCCCACTGACCCAACTGGTGATGAGCATCTCCAGACTTAAATACGTTGGTTCTCAGATGACAGGCACAAGGTCTATCACTGAGCTTAACTGAATCTGCCAAGACAAGTGCTTCAGTGGCTTCAAAAGTGCTTCAAAAGCCCTGGCTTTTAAGAACCCAGGACTGCCTTCATGCCATTGATGGAAGATCAGAGCAGGGCATTGGTGGAGATTGATGCTGTATATCCATACGAGAAAATTTATCTTTCATTGAGTGCTGCTCCTTAGAGCTAGTCATGTTCCCATTTGAAAGACCTATCACTGAGATGAGTATATTATTAGAAGAGACTGCTTAAGACGCTTAAAAACCTGACAGCTTAGCAAGACATATTTGACTGTAACTGGCTATTATCTGATAACTGATAACAAATGTTCTAAAGCTGAAAGCATGTTTATTACTGCTCTATAGCATAACAGTCTATTCAATTATAGTTTCTTATGTTCACAAGAAATTCCATGTGACAAATTGAATCAGACCAGTGGTCCACATGGTTCAGTTTGGTTCTCTGACAGTGGTACTATAAGGTTTCCATTGCTAAAATTGAATAATTAGACTGCAAAGAGAGTCTTGTGGAGGTGTTTTACCTCCCTTAGGGAGTTATGTCTGCATTTTGGGTGCTGAGATTTATTGACTGAAAAAGTGAAGATGTTCTAGTTTTTATACGTACGGGTATATAAGATATCATTTAGTTTGGGATAACCCATGTTCAGTAGAATAGGCATTCTGAAGTTTTCATATTCCAGGATCTGGTGAACAAGTTTATTCACTTTATATTGTCACGATTTGCTTGTATATTTCCCTTCATTTCTCCCTATTCATTTCATCTTATTCAATTTGGCTCAGTTTTCTAGCTTGTCAAGGTCTTGCTGAATCCTGACTTCTTTAGCCAATGTGTCAGCTATTTCTCCCAGCTTTGTGGTCCAGAAAATGATGTGTTTGATCTATGCTCTTACCTAAATCATTGATATAAATGTTAAATCGTACAAGACCAATCAAAGATTCCTGTGGCATTGCACTAGAGACTTCTTCCAAGTTGATATCAAGCCAGTAATGAATCCTTGAGGCTGGTCATTTAACTAGTACTGAATCCATCTAATTGTCCTATGGTCTGACCCATATCTATCCATATTTTCTATAAGAATAGTGTAAGAGAGTTTACTTAATGAGGTGCTAAAAGTTAGGTAAACCATAGCTATAGAATTACACTGATGTACTTATCTTGTAAATCTGTTTTAAAAAAAACATATGGGGTGGTTAGGTGGCATAGTGAATAGAGCACGGGCCCTGGGGTCAGGAGGACCAGAGTTCAAGTCTGGCCTCAGACTCTTAACAAAAACTAGCCGTATGACCTTGGGCAAATCACTTAACTCCAATTGCCCTATGAAAAGGAAAAAAAATGAAAATAATTAAAAAAAATTTTTTTTAGTAACTTATTTGTTTACTTTTAGTTTACAAGATTCAGTTCCACAGTCACTTGAGTTTCAGATTTTCTCCCCTCCCTTCCCCCCCACCCCCCATGGTGGCGTGCAATCATCTATAGGATCTGCAAATACTTTCACATTGTACAATAGTTTGGTTA
>CM053582.1:172258821-172292858 GCA_028627135.1 Pseudochirops cupreus
TCATATACCATAGCTTGTTCAGCCATTCCCCAATTGATGGGCATCCCCTATATTTCCAGTTTTTTGCAACCACAAAGAGAGCTGCAATAAATATTTTTGTACATATGGGACCTTTTCCCACTTCTGTAATCTCTTTGGGATATAATCCCAACAGTGGTATTGCTGGGTCAAAGGGTATGCAATTATTTATAGCCCTTTGGGCGTAGTTCCAGCTTGCTCTCCAGAATGGTTGTATCAGTTCACAACTCCACTAACAATGCATTAGTGTTCCAATTTTTCCATGTCCTCTCCAGCATTTGTCATTTTCCTGTTTTGTCATCTTAGCCAATCTGGCTGGTGAGATGTGGTACCTCAAAGTTGTTTTGATTTGCATTTCTCGAATCAATAGTGATTTAGAGCATTTTTCCATATGCTTAAAGATATCTTTAATTTCTGCCTCTGAAAATTGCCTAAAAATTTTTTTAAAAAATTAAAAAAACATATGTCTGGCACAAAGGCATTTAATAAATATTTATCGGTTAACTGATTGATTGATGAAGCTAGGTAGCTCTTTTTGAATATTGTTTTCTTTCCATACATTTACTAGCCATCATTTCAGTTGTATATTATAGAATTTTGCCAGGAGTCAAAAGTTAACCTCACTGACCTCTGGTTAGAAGACTTCATTCTCTTACTTTTTAAAAAAATAAGGATATTTTCTCCAGTTTTGCAATGCCATTCATACCCCTTCCACAATCTTTTGAAGATCCAGTAGTTGCTCAGTCAGCAACCATATTGGCCATTTCTTTTAGGACCTAGAGTTTTAGTTCTTTTGGGCCAAGTGGTTTGAACTCATTCAGAACATGTAGGCACTTTCTAATTATCTCCTTACTTAACCACGAACCATTTTTTCCCCTTATTATTTCCAATCTAAAGCTCACCCTTTTTTGGCAGGAAAAAAAAAGGAACAAAATCAGGAGTAAGAATCTCTTCCTTATTTTTTGTGGTCATTATTCAGAATCTTTTTTTTTTTTTTTTGCTTTTTTGGAAGGGCAGTTGGGGTTAAGTGACTTGCCCAAGGTCACATGGCTAGTAAGTGTTAAGTGTCTGAGGACAGATTTAAACTCAGGTCCTTCTGACCCCAGGGCTGGTGCTCTATTTACTGCACCACCTAGCCACCCCCAGAATATTTTTTTATCTCACATAGGATTTCTATATTTTTTTTGGCTCTTTTCTTTTCCCTAATATTAAAAAAAACCCACTTTTTCTTATCTTAAGCTTTTCTAACTACCCTCAGGTCATTTGGAAATTTACCTACTATTCATAGAGGATATCATCCCCAGGCTTAGACCTGGGTTCAAATCTGGTCTTTAACACATCCTGGTCTCACCCTGAGAAAGACATTTCACTTATCAGTCCTCTAGGGAAATCTTCAATAAGTAAGACCATACTGGACCGTTTCCACTTATAGTGGGAGTTTCCTCATCTGTAAGTTCCCCAAACCAGTGAATCACAGATCTTATATGTATCTCTGTTCCTTGTACTTGCTTCCATTTTTCTGAATATTCTTTAAAAATAAGTTGGTCGATGAGATGTCTTTATACTCATGTTGGTCTCTTTGGGTAACTCCCCCTATTCTTTGTTATAATTTTCTCTTTTTGTCTTCATAATTTCTTAGGAGCTTCTTTCCTATCTCTCCTCAGCTCACTTTCTCTATAGCATTTTAATCCATGGAATCCTATCTATCCTTCCTCTGAACACTTTGGAATTTCCTTCCTAAAACTCTAGGTTTGTTTCTGGTTTTCCTCTCTCTGTATCACAGACTCTAAGCTGAAATGATCACTTTTCCACAAAGTTCTTATCATTTCCAATTCAATGGCCAGTGACTGCCTGGTGCTGAGAATCAAGTGCAGAATATAATTTTTCCTTGTTGAAATTATCAAGGCAAGTCATGAATGTCTTAGCAGCTCTGGCTTCATCAGAGAGGGTTCTGGTAGGTGGCCAGGTAATTGAAGCCCCCTTCCACAGTTTCTGTGCTTCTGTGTTGGACTTGGGATCAGTTTCCTGAACATCACTCACAATGCTTTTTCACATGAGTTAGGAGAGTACTTTCTCTTTTCTTTCTAAATAGAGCAAAATTTTGTTTTTTAAAACATCATACTGATATTTTATCATATTGGTGTTTTAAAACAGGTATTTAAAACAGTTTTACTGCTTGTTTTTATATAGCTTATGAGCTAAGAAAGCAACCAGGCGGCACAGTGGATAGAGTGCCAGGCCTGGAGTCAGGAAGACTCATCTTCCTGCGTTCAAATCTGGTCTCAGATACTTAAGCTGTATGACTCTGGGCAAGTCCTTTACCCTGTTTGCCTCAGTTTCCTCATCCAGAATATGAGCTGGAGAAGGAATTGGCCAACCACTTCAGTATCTTTGCCAAGAAAACTTCAACGGAGTCACAAAGAATCATACAAGACTGAAATGACTGAACAACAACATAAGCTAAGAGGGTTTTTAGATTTTTAAATAAAGTTTTATCATGTTTAAAAATATAAAATACATTTTTAAGTCACCAGTTAAAGAAAAACAGGTAGTGGGCTGAATTTGACCTGAGTTTTATTTTGCCAGCCCTTGTTTAAAAGCATTCTTGTGCTTCCAGACTTGCAGCAATTTAAAAATTATTCTCCAATACTCCAGTGAATTTGTTTGAGTTTCCCTTCAGTGATGAAGAATATAACCTATCTACACTTATCTATATTGTGCCACTCTCTCCAGGTTTCTTTTTCTTTGTAAATTTTGATTATCTTTTGTTTTTATATCACTTCCCCTTCCAGATTCCTCAGAATTATAGCTTGTAACAAAGAATAAAAAAGAGAAAAAAATTCAGTTCGATAAACCTAGCCAACATATTGAAAAAGCCTATAATGTGCAGTTTTCCACATCCATAGTCTTCCAGAATGGGGGAAAGTGCCTTCTCATAACCACCTTTTTGTTTTAATGATAGAAAAGAAATAGTTGGAGAAAAAAAGCTGGGACTGTCTACACATTCTTCAAAAGAAGAAAGACACTTCAGTGTTCATAGAATCAAAAAAACAAGATGGTTGCTTTTGCAGCATAAGAAAGCCTTTACTTTTTCTGATTCTGATTCTCCTTTGGAAATTCATTGCAAGAGACCTATTATAAAGACAGTCACTAGGTGGAGTAAATTGTAACATTTGGTGAATCTACAAATCCTCAATAGAGAAACAGAGCCAAGGAAAGTGGAGAAAATTAAAGAAAAAAGAGCTTTGGAAAGAAGTGCCCCAAATGGACTTATGCAAGCACAGACTTGAAATAATTATGTTTCTGTATGCATTAAAAACATGGTAGAGAAAGATATAGGGAAATGTATCAGAAAAAGAAATAAAGAGATTGGTAAAGGAATCTTTAGGGCAGCTAGCTGGCCTTAAGTCAGGAGGAACCAAGTTGAAATTTGGCCTCAGACATTTACTAGCTGTATAACCCTGGGCAATTCACTTAACCTTGTTTGCTTAGTTTCCTCACCTGTAAAATGAACTGGAGAAGGAAATGACAAACCACTCTAGTATCTTTGCCTAGAAAACCCCGAATGGGACTGTGAAGAGTTAGATTTGACTGAAAGGATTGAACAACAACCATAAGTCTGCCAGTGTTCAGTAATTATTAATTATTGATACTGATTATTTTTCTCACTGCTGGACACTTTCATACATCTGCTTTTTGCTTTTTTTTTTTTAAGAAAGAGAGTAGTGAGAAAAAAAATCAAGTAAATATTGGATCATTTGAAGAGACCAAATAAGGCTCAGAATATACCATCTCATAAAATATCAAAAGGTACTATATTCTGTTCACCTCAAGCCACTTTAGGAACCTTGAGTTGAATTGGGCTGGATTTCTCCAGGCCTATGCTGATACTGCATTTGTTCTGTTTTAAAGGGCCATCTCTTTACAAATGTTGTTTCTGGATTGGGATGGACTGTTTCTGAGACTATGGCATTTCAACTTAAAGTTAGGTCCTATGTAGGCTGTGGGGTGCAGAGGAAAGAATTCTGAATTCTGAAGTCACACGACCTTAGTTCAAATCCCAGCTTTGCTACTTATGGTTAACTTGACTTTCAGCAACTCATTTAACCTTTCTGGGCCTCAATTTCCTTGTCAGTAAATTGAAGGGAATAGAGAAAGTGACCTATGAGCCCTTTCAAATCTAAATCTCCAATGCATAAAAATGCATAAGTAAATTTGCCACATACTTTTCTATAGCTTATGGGTTTGAGAAGGGGGGAGGTATTTCAGGAACCCCAATAGCCAGAGTCCCTGAAAAGCAGTCTGGAAAGAATTCACAGGACTCAAGCATTCTCTAAGTCAGGATGGTGAAAGTTTATTGTTATGCTTTACAGTGGGCAAGAGTCCTTAGGGAATCTGCAACCTTGTAGAGGTATCTTTTAAGTTTATATAGGATAACAGTTATGAAACATATGCCAATTATGCTAACTGGGTGAGCCAGGGTAGGATTAGGGAGGAGTTAAGGGGTGGTCAGTGCTTAAAGGAACATGTACTTTTAACATCTACTGTGCAGGTATATTGCCCATAATACACTGTGAAATAGCCTAAGGCGGGAGAGGCTGCATGCAGGTGTAGTTTTAGACTTGAAACGTCACTAAGTCAGCTAGTAGTCAGGGCTGACTGAGAAAACTCAGTCTGCCACCCATCAATGTCATGTTTGACAAGATGGATGTTGGGAGTATACGTATGTCCCAAGCTAATGAAGGATTTAGGATGTATCTAATGGGCTAGGGAGTTACTTATAGATAGTCTAGTAAAGGATTCATAGGTGCCACTTGTTATTGTACCAAGGGGAGATAAACATTTGTCTGGGGCTTGATCTTGAATGGTTGCTAGGCAGAGTCCTGGCAAGAGAAAAAGGGCAGAGATAATGCTCTGAGGCTGGGGAGATTTGAGGCTAGGGAGAAATGTGATTTTACAAACTAGGGTTCAAGCACAGGCACCCAAGCACCCCATCAGGTTCATGAGTGAATACTGGGATGTTCTGTGTCATGTTAGGTTATACTGACTGGCAGGTCAGTATAGTGGGAAAAGTACTAAATTTGGAGTCAGGAGAGACCTGGGTTAAAATCCTGCCTCTGCTATTTATGAACTGTGTGATGACAGGCCAGTTACTTCATCTGTCTGAGCCTTAGTTTCCTAATCTGTAAAATGAGTATAATAATACTTGCAGTACTCACCTCATAGATTCTTATATAGCTCATATAAGTTCATAGAACCCTGCAAATAGAGAACTCTGGCTCTGCAAATCCAAAAGTGCTAAAAGAAAAATTTGGGTGAAGTGATGCTTTGGCAAAAGGCCACATGGAATAGTGTATTTAATAAGTCACAATTATATATTGGTTTAAGTTTTACAAAGCATTTTTTTCTTTTTTAAAAAATTTATTTATTTATTTACTTTTAATTTACAACATTCAGTTCTATAAACTTTTGAGTACAAAGCATTTTTCAAATATATCACCTTATTTTCATCTTCACAATCACCCCATAGGATGGTGTTCTTATTAACTCCATTGTTCAGATTAGGGACCTGAGACAGAAGAAGGTCACATGTCACCCAGCTAGTGTTTGAGATAGAATTTGAACTTGGCTCTTCTGCCTCTATGTCCAGTGCTTTATCTTCAATGTCTGTATCAGCAAGCACCCTAGCATGCTCAGGATGGCTACTGCCACAGGTTCTTTGATCTGCTTTTCTAAGGGAAGCAACTCAAAAGGGGTTAACAATCTTACTTTAGTCAAACATATATCATTTACCTAGTTCAGGGGAAAAAGTCAGCACCCTGAACTTTAGAGAATGCAAACAGAAGTTACAAGCAGACAAAAAATACAGACAAACAGGGCGGCAGACAGGACTTCCAGATGTCTGACTATTACATCCATACTTAGCCAGTTACCAGAGAAAGAAGCACCACCATCTGGGTGTTCAAAGCTGGAGGGGGCTCAATGGCTGCCCAGAGTCTCATCTGGACAAGTCACACAACTCTTCCCATGAGCAAGCCCCAAAGCAAAACCTCATCTCGGGGTATATATAGCCTTCTCCAGGGTCAGACACCGTCACAACCCTCGTGATCCACTGCCCAGTCACAAAGTTCAGGGGAGTGTTCCTAAAAAACAAGCCTCCCACCATGGCTCCATGTGACCACATTCAGCCTGTTGGGGGCAGAGTATATTATCTTTTTTTTTGCTTTTTGGAGGGCAGTTGGGGTTAAGTGACTTGCCCAAGGTCACATGGCTAGTTTTTGTGTTAAGGGTCTGAGGCCAAATTTGAACTCTGGTCCTCCTGACTCCAGGGCTGGTGCTCTATTCACCGCACCACCTAACCACCCCCAGAGTATATTTTTAAATCAGAGAAGGTCCTCAAATTCACTTAAGTCTATCATGGGGCAGGGAAGATCTTCAAATTCCCATTACCATTACAGTGTCACAGTGCCCCTCTATGACTGTTGACAGTGAGCATGGTCAGAAGCCTAATGCCTCCTTCTTCCTTTCAGTTTTCAGGCCTCTACATTCTTGCCTTCAGTGTCATCATGGTGGGCTTCATCTTATATTGTTCTACTCCTACTCGAAATGTGGAGCCGCCCGAAAGCAACGTGCCACAACTGACCAGCTTTGGGTTTGATAATCTGGGACTAAAGATTGAGGAGAACAGCCAGGAAGTAAGCCTTGCTGCCATGTAGCCAAAGAAGCCGTGGTGTAAATGGACTCTGGATAACCACCAGATAAACTGGGTGTCACCCTCAGGTGTAGACTGAAGCTCACTGTTGGACGGAACACTCTGAAATGTCAATGAATTTGTCAAAATGTGAACACTGTGTTATTGTCTGTATATGTTGTATAGAATTGTATAAGAAATTTAAAACATTTTCTAAAGAAAAAATAGAAATGACAACCAATACCTAGCAGAATTGAGTGTTCAGAACATGACCGAATATGTATGATGATCAGAACCCATCAGTGTCAGTATTGTAGATGGCAGGAAGTTGGGTCTGAGAGAGCCAGCATGAGGCTAGAAATGAAGAACAAAGAATGTTTATTGGGAGCAACTGAGAAACAAGTTGTAAACTGGAGGTCAAGATTAGAGCTGAGGTCAAGGCCAGTTGGGCAGTCCAGCCTAGTCCAGTTTCTCCGTCACGTAGTGGCTTCTCTATTCTTGCAAAGAAAGTATCCACTCCTAGGATGGGGTGATCTAGCGCCCCCAAGTAAGGACAGGTAAATGAATGCACTTGCTTGGAAGGGGTAGTATATAAGGTATAGTTGACAGACCCTGACTGTACCATTTTCTGAATTAGACACTTCATTGATTCAGGAAAGCCTGTCTCTTTTTCACTTTGTTAAAACAGAGGTTAAGGCTTGTTACCAAATATTTATAATGTGCTTTAAGTTTTTTTTTTTAAATTTATGAAAGGTATATGGACTACTATTGCTACTTATAATTATCATGAAACCAGCTACCAATGTGTGTTCCACTTTAAGCAAGCCCAATATGCAAAAACTTTAATGTTTAAAATAAACAAATTAAGGGGCAAATATTTAAATTATAGAAGGCAGTGAGGTGGCTTAGTGGCTAGAGCTCTGGGCCTGGAGTCAGGTGGACGTGAGTTCAAAACTGTCCTTAGACACTAACTAGCTAGGTGACCTTGGGCAAGTCACTTAACTTGTGTTTGCCTGAATTCATTGGGGAAGGAAATGGCAAAAATATTGGCCAAGAAAACCCCATGGACACTATGGTCCATGGGATCACAAAGAGTCAGACATGACTGAACAAGTTATATTATAAAAAATTCTTTGTTCTACTAAATAATTTATTGTTGAGATTCCTTTAGGATAGCATGATCCCCTACTAAATTTAAAATATGATATAATTTCTAACATTTTATTGTTGCACTTGCTCTTCTGCCCTCCTAAGAATACATCTGCTTTATAAAATGAGGTATAGTTAAATAGAAGTACTATTTGTGTAACAAGAGAAATCAGGACTGATTTGGAGATTATTTGGGAGAAATGAAAAGGTTTTTAATATTTTGAGTTATGCAAATTGTTCTTTCATTTAATTTTTAAAATGTAATGGTGTCTCAATTGAAATATTTCATTAAAAGTTCTTGGTAACCAATGCAGATTGCCATTTTAATTGCCAATTTAATTAATTGCCAAAGTAAAATGGCATTAAAATGGCTTAATTTCAACCACAATATGGTTTACGTGATTTTTTCCTAAGGATGTGATCACTAATTCTCAGGTTTTTTTATTTTGCCACTTTGATGGATCTGGGATCTATATGAGTACATCCTTTCCTGGTACAGGTTGTATTCTGTTGATTCCTTATCGTCCCATACTATTCTTGTCCATGTTTTTACCCAATATGCTAGAGGCCTTCCTTGGTTGCTATTAATATTGTATGGATACCAGTCCAATATACAAGCTATCCTATCTTTTATCCTTAAGCTTCTTACATCTAGCTCACTGTCTTTCTGTTTATGATAAAGATTTTTACACCACTTCTCACATGCAGTTCATCTTTGTTAATGTGATACAGCACACTGCAACCCTTTGGGTCATCTGCATTTTTGATTGATCTGACATTTTAGCATTCCTTGAGGCATTTTATATAGAATCACTGTAGGATCTTGGATGGGAAAAAGTCCATGTTAAAACAAGCTGTTAATTTTGAAAAACAGCCCATTTGTAGGAAGGCAGAGATTATAAAAAAAAGGCTAAGTCAATAAGGATTAAGTACCTAATTAATAAGTACCTATGTTCCTGACCTCTGCTAAGTGCTGAGGATACAAAGAAAGATAATCATACACTTGCTGTGGGCACACGCGTGCCCACATAAGTCCCAACTTAAGAAAACATGATGTTTAAATGATCCAGATAGCAATGGGCAACCTTTGAGTCTAAGTCTGGAGGCTTGGGAGGGACAGCAAGAAACCCCTCCTAGGAGGCAATCTTTCTTTGTTTCTCAATTCAGACTACCTGAGGACTGTGTGACCTACAAAGGTGACTTCTCTTTTGTACATTTAAAGTGGTTCCTGTTCTTATGCCAACAGAGAGCATTCATGCTATTGACGCTCAGGAATAGATATATTTCTGTCAGCTTAAGTCAGAATTTAGAATCCATTTTCCCATAGCAAAGCCACTTTAAAAATAGTAATTGGGTATAGCTGTAACAGTATTTTTACTACTAATCTTGAACTACAGTACTTGATTTCAAGTTAAGTCTAATCAACAAGCAATGATTAAACATGTATTATGTATTGGGCACTGTGCTAAGCTCAAAGGATTCAAAGTAAGGCAAAAATCCAGGCCCTATTCTCAAGAAGCTCACAGTTGAAGGGGATAAGAAGACAGGCAAACAACTAGCTACAAACAAGATATGAGCAGGGTATATTGGAGATAATCTCCAATGGAAGGCCCTAAGATTAAGAGCTGGGAAAGGCTTCTTGCAGAAGGTGGGATTTTAGTTAGAACATGAAGGAAGCCAGAGAAACCAGAAGGCAAGAGTATGAGGAGGGGTGGGGAACAGTCTTTGAGTCGGTGTGGGAATCTGCTCCTTTGTTAACATTGTTTCTATGGGAAACTACATCCAGAATGTTGAGAGAGAGGTAGTTCATAAATCTAGTAGTACCTATATCTTCATTTTAACTGAAAATGAGCAAAATGTCACATTAATGTGCAATGCCAGTTTCATTTAAGAGGTATTTTTATGCCCTAGAAACCCTACCTCCAACATCTTCTGGGTTTCTGGAACCTCAGTATTCCTTCCACAACACAATAACTTAAGTTCGACAAAAAGGACAATTAACATTGGGAAAATGAGTCTGTTTAGAGAAGGCAATTCTCATTCTTTTTCTATATTTGCATTTTAAAAGTAGTCTTGGTCATGTGGGCACTCTGCTAAATGGTTGAGGGTTCCTCTTGCCATGTGGCAGATGCTCAATTTTACCAATGGAATGGCATTCCCCAAGTACCCCTGGAAACAGTCAGATTACAAAAGGTACAGAGATATGTAAACAGACAGTGAGTGGGCTGCTATAAAATGCTAGACATTTATGTAGTGCCTAACATGGATTATTTTATTTGATCCTGTTATACATTTCCTGTACTCAGAGCACATTACTCCTAGCATATCCAAGGGTTTTATGGAGGCTCTCACAATAGCTCTAAGGAGCAGCTATGCTGGACTTGGAGTAAAGGAGATCTTAGTTTGAATCCTGTCTCAAATACTAGTTGTATAACCCTGGGAAACTAAGCTTCTCAGCCTCATGTTCCTCATCTGTGAAATAAGGATGATAATCCTATATCTGAGGTTTCTGTGATGTCCAAATGAGACAAGATACATAAAGTGCTTCACAAAATGAAGCACTGTATAAATGCTAGCTGTTAATATTATTGTTCTCCAAATGAGGAATTTTGTGGTTAGAGAGGGCAGAATAGCCCATCTTTATTAAGATCCCTGAGTGTGGAGTCAGCGGCTACGTTAAAGGCTCCATCATTGTCTCTAGGGTCTCTAGGTTTCTAATTTCTAGTGGCTGCTGGAAGACCCCTCTTCTCAAGAAAACCAACACTAGGTGGTTCTGCCAAGCTTGAGATGGCACCATGACCCTTTTGGTAGTTGATGAACACCAAGTGAAGGTATTCTTAAAATATAGAATCTGCCTATGTAGGAATGCTTTTATGACACCTTACTATATTCTCAAGGAACCTCAGAGTTGGAAGGGACCTGAGAAATCATTTAATTCAAGTCATACCTGAGCTAGAATCCCTTCTGTAGCGTCCCTTATAAGTGCAGCTTTTGCATGCAGACCTTCAAAGAGGAGGAGCCCTCTGCCTCCCATTGCATTTTTAGATCTCTCCTATGTAAGCCTCTCAGATATTTGATGCATGCACACTGTGCTCTTTTCTATCATCATTATGTTAATTTGTGCTATCTGCATCAGCACTAAAACCATTTATTCATTGGGTTTCTGGCTCAGGACCCAAAAGATATCAATAAATCAGGGACATTCTGAGGACAGCCACTTAGCTGATTAAAAGGTTGAGGGATTTATGAGGAAATTGTGTTAATGCTGAAACATACAGTTTTACAATAAACCATTTAAAGTTTTCTCAGAGGGGGGGAGGAAGTATATAAATAGCATAGCCTGGGGGTTGCAAGTCTTCAGGCATGCAAAAAATTTACCTGTCCACAGAAGACATTCAAGCAGAACAGGCTATTTCCTCCCTTGTATGATTTGAGGGTCACTGGGACGGCCGTCTGTCTCCAAATTTCTTTTGCTGATGCCCAGCATTCAACCATTAACAAATTAATTCTTTTGCTCTCTCTTTATTACATATATGGAGTTTGCAACTACATATTAAGTCCCTAACATGGTTTTTACCTCCATTCAAAAATCTTTATGGGTTATTCATTACCTGTATGGTAAAATCCATACTATTTTACTTTGATTCATAAGTTAGTATATTTAGAGCTGAAAAGGACCTTAGAGTTCTAGTCTAAACTTCTCATTTTACAGAGGTGGAAACTGAGGACAAGAGAGGTTAAGTGAGTTGCCCAGGGTCAGAGAGATGTTAAGTGGTGAAGCTGGGATTTGACCTTATGGTTTCTTGGATGCAGATTCTGTGCTCTTTTCTCCATACCTTGGTGACTCCAGACCTTTTGAGATTTTTTTGCAACTTACCTAGCTACATCTCTCATTACTGTGTATGTTCATAAGTTCTAGGGGAAGGAACTTGAGAGATCATCTATACCAATCCTCTCATTTTATATATGATGATATCTAGTAAGGTGAAGTACTTGAACTATATCAGCCATGAGTAAGTAGCAGGGACTTCTAGTTTGCTGAAGAGTGTCCAGAGGAAGGCAACTAGAATAGTGAAAGACCTCAAACTGTGTCATATGAGGATCAGATAAAGGCACTAAGCATGTTTACCTGGAGGAGGACTCAAGGATATTTGTCTTCAAACATTTCAAGGGCTGTCATGCGGAGGAAGTGTTAAATTTGGTCTGTTTGGCCCCAGAGCCATAGCCAGGAGCAATGGGTAGAGGTTACAGAGACAAACTTGGGTTTGGTCCAGGAAAAACCTGACAATTCAAGCTTCCCCAAAACAGTATAAGGTTCCTAGAGATGTGGTGGTTTTTCCTCCTTGGAAGTCTTTGAAGAGAGTCAGGATTGCAGCTTGTCAGTTAAGTTATGGTGGGGATTCCTTTTTTGTATGGGTTAGAATAAATAATTGCTGAGTTGTAATAGTTCTACCTGTACCTGAACAAGAAGTCTCTGTAGCTTAAAGATCTGTCACGTGGTTAACTGGCTTTTGATTGAAGACCTTCAATAAGCAGCAATCCACCCACTTGTGAGGCAGCTGATTCTACTTTTGCACAGCTCTAAGCGTTAGGAAGGTTTTCCTGAAATTCCGCCTAAATTTGCTTCTTTGCAACTTCCAACCCTTGTTCCTAGTTCTGCCCTTTAATGCCCAGTAGAACAAATCTAATCTCTTTTCCACATGGCAGCCCTATGAAATGGAATGGAAATAATGGGATTCAGTTAATTATATCCTCCTAAATCTTCTATTCTCCGGGCTGGAACCCTTGCAATTTCAACTCAGGCCTTTTGACTCCAAATTCAGTGCTCCCTTCTGTCCTTCCAGGCTGGTCAGCTCACAGTCTCCATTTTTTTTTTTAACTTCATAGCATTCTACCTTCTATTATACTTAGCTCTGTACATAACTTGTCTCTCCTACTATATTGTTAAACTCCCTGAGGTCAGTGACTATGTTCCTTCTGTCCTATACCCAGCACAGCATCATATATATTGCAGGTGCTTAATAGATTTTTAATGTGAGCTGAATTAAATGGGAGGAGGGAGTGACTCCTTGAATTGGACCTTGAAATAAAGAAAGGATATTATCAAGGCCAGGACCCATTTCACTTTTGTCTTTCTCATTTGCTGTTATCATGTAGGCCCCATCAAAAAGAGAAGTATCTCATTTGTGCCAAATGGAACATGAATACAACTCTGACTTGGATAATTTATACCTCAGGAAGATTATTTTGGTATCTATATAGAATAAGGATGAGAGAGAGATCAGAGTAGAATCAGGAAAATCAATTAATGAATCAAACTTGTTTCATTGTTGCTGTTACCCCTCATCATCAGTGTTCACTGTGGCTCACTATGTACCATTGATATAAGTATCAAGATTTAGCCACACTAAAGTGGGGTCCCCCCCAGGGTGGGGCTCTGGTACATGTGTCTAGATCCCCTCCTTGCTTGCAAGCTATTTCCCTCACTTTGAAACAAAACTTCTGTTTGACTGCTGACCCTCCTGTCTCTAGCCTGTTCTTTCCTGGCTCCGGCCCCGCACAGGTTAGAGGTTGGTTCTGTCAGTTTGACAGTAGCTAACATTATATAGTGTTTTAAGGTTTGCAAAGAATTTTGTGCATTTTATCTCAGTTAATCCTCATGGCTACCCTGAGAGGTAGGAGCTATTATTATTGGCCCCATTTTATAAATATGTAAAGCTGAGAGAGATTAGGTGATGTAAGGACACAGCTCTTAAGTGTCTGAGGATAGGATTGAGCTCAGGCTCTTCCTGACTCCAGTTCCCACAATGTCGGCTACTTTAAATTGCCAATCTTATGTAAGACTTGTAAGCTATTGCAATAGTCCAGGAAGAAAATGATGAGAGTCTAAACTAGGATAATGGCTGTGTGTATGGAAAGAAGGGGATGGATGCTACTCCCTTTCCAAACTGGAAGGGCATTTCTTGACCTCCTTACACTATACAAAACATCTCAGGTTCAGAGAGAATCTTGTTGTCTTTTGGATGCTTTACCTCTGTTCCTCTTTCTCCAGCTACCACTCTCCTCTCTGTGTTATCTTCCCCTTTTAACAATGTCAGCTCAAAGGTGGGGATTGATGTCCTTTATCTATTTGTGTCCTCACAATTTAGGATAGTGCCTGGCATACAGTAAGTACTTCACAAATACTTTTTCTTTTATTTATTTGTCTTTTTGGAGGGGGAAAAGGCAGGGCAATTGGGGTTAAGTGACTTGCCCAAGGTCACACAGCTAGTATGTGTCAAGTGTCTGAGGCCAGATTTGAACTCAGGTCTTCCTGACTCCAGGGTTGATGCTCTATTCACTGTGCCACCTAGCTGCCCCTACTTTTTCATTTATTTAGTCAATTAATTCATATGGACTGAGGGCATCAGGGAAAGCTTCCTGAAGGAAATGGAGTCTGACTTACTTATTGAAGAATGGGTAAGAACTCAGCAGGTGAATAGGGAGAATGAACACACAGGAACAGCATAAACCAAGGTGGGGAGTTTTTCAGGAATATGTTCAGGGAACAGATAATAGTCCAGTTTGACTGGAGCATAACATGTATAGAAGGGAAAAAAATAATACGAGAAATCTGGCAAGGTAAAGTGGTACCAGTAAATGTAAGGTGCTTTTTCAGAGGTTGTAAAGCCAAGCATGAGCAGCTTTCCAGAGGACTGCTGCTGGGAACAGCTTTAAGGTTCTGATCACATAGTATAGTGAACACTCTATTTATTCAGCAGTAAATTAAAGCAAAACATTCACAGTAACCAAAGTATAGCATTCACAATGCTATAACATAACAACTTATCACCAAAGTGGCCACATAGTTTTAAACAAAAGATATCATTCAGTAAGTCCTTAACTTAATCATCCTTAAGGAGCAGGCCTCCTTAAGGGACACAAAGTTCATAGATCAGAGTTCTCCACCCCTAGGTCACACTGTCTTAATCTCTCAGTCCAAAAGTCTTCTTTCTTCTTGACTAGAGATTAGTTTCCAATCATCCTTAACTCAATCATCCTTAAGAGGTATCAGGTACAGAGTACAGAGGTCTCTCACCCCTAGGCCACAGTAAATCATGATCTTCTCAGTCAGCATTAAGTACCCAAGGAGAGAGCTTTTCATCTTGACTTGAGGCTGGCTCTCAGATTCCATGGTTCCTCTTCCATGATCCCATCTCCTGCCTGAACCTACCCAACTGTCACCTGGATTCAAAGGTAGGCAGCTCTCAGATCCCCATCCAGGTCCTTGTCCAGCTCCTCGTCCAGTCCCCATTCCATATTGAAGCTCACAGCTGTCTGTGTCAAGTCCTTCACAGTTTCTGTTTCTGGGAAAACAAAGCTTAAAAGAGCCAAAACAACATTCATGCACATTGCCAGCACCATCATCAATTCAATATTTGCCTGTGAAATCAACATAGACCAACAAACAAGGCCCAAGAGGTCAGTACAAATCATCAGCAAAGTCCCAGGAACTCTGAAACTCTCCTCCAAGACTTCTGCAAACAGACAACCAGAAAATCCTCTTTCAGGGCTTCTAGTAAGGTCCCAGAAGTATCACAAACAAACATCAACACAGACAGAGCAGACAAACAGAGTGCCAGGATACCACAAGTTTTCTCCTTCTCAACTCTGCCACCACAAGAGTTCTCTTCTCAGTTCTGCTCTCTCCCAGCTTGTGCTCCTCCTTTTATATCATCAATTCCTTCCTGTTTCACCCCTTTCTGTTGCATCAGCAAGTCCTTCCCACTGTGGGGTTCACAAGTTCTGTTTCTAAACAAAGACTTGATATAATCAGGGCAGGGCTCAAAGACACTTGGATTCAAACAAGGTGCTAAATACTTAAGTAGCTGAAACAAGACACTAAGTACTTCTTTGCTTGCCATTACAGAGGTAGAAGGACATTTCCAATATGCCTAAATGTGGTGTCCTTTGTGTAAACAGATGCTTGGATCGCCATATCATGAGAAAGGCATGATGAGCTTTGAGTTGCTTTTCCAGTAGAAATGATGCAGCAAGTGATGATATACTAGAAAGAGGACCTGGATTCAAATCCCGATTCAAATAGTTCTTCCCATTATTTATTCCCTGCGTGGCCTAGCCAAGTTCCTTAACCTCATTGGCCCTGATGAAGTAGAGTGGCTGGACTAGATGTCCTTTGAAATCCCTTCCATCTCTAGATCTATGATCCTCTAATTTGTGCTCTTTCTCCCCCAAGCCTTTATCCCCGGTTTGTTTTATTATCAATGATATGGGTTTATATTATACAACTGACCAGTGTTAGGTATAGGATAAAACTAAATAGCTCAGGAAGGCCTACATTTCCTAGGATTTTAGGGAAATCCATGAGGAGTTAGAAAAAACTTTCTCTGATGCTACTAGACCCATATTCTGGTGTGGTTTCCTCTCCTGCTATCCTTGACTGACTAGTTCCCCTGATCTGTTTAACCAAGGAATAAAAATTATCTTTTACAAAGGGATATTTACTTTATAAATATAGCAAGAACAGAAGTACAAACATTTTCCCCAAATGCCTCATGTGCACACTTTCCCTGTTCAACCTAGGTTTCTCAGAGGCCTAGACTGAATGAAGGAGAGACTTAAACTTAATGAAGTCTTTACAAGGTATTGGTCCTACCAAGTTCATATATAAAGGTAGTATCCCTGCTACATTGGCCCTTATCTCAGCTTTCCTGGGTCAGATCCCAAGATTCCTCCTTGTTTCTCAGGACACCAAGGCTAGATTAGCCACAGAAGCTAGCATAAACTCCACTCAGACTTCTTGGTGGTTTCCTCTCCTGATCCTTTAAAACTACCAAGGTCACAGCATCTAATCTCCTTCATCTAAAATAAAAGAACAAATTTTGAGGGAAAGAACTGAGGCCTGTATTCATGGGTCATATATCAGCCTCAGATGGAGAGGGCCCAAAGCTCCTCCCCTTATCTTTCTTCTCTCACTAGAACACCATCTAATGGGAAGAAAGGCAAATCAACAGAAGGGTAAAGTTCCCTAGTTCCAGTTACACAGCCAATCTAAAGGTTCCTATTTACTGCATGTTTGCAGCCTAGAACCAGTTACCAACTGTCTACTCATGTCCCAAAGGCTATGTGGGATGGAATCAGGTGAACATTCTGTTCATGCTCAGAAGGGCTGGGCTCCTTAGCTAATTCTCTATGTTTCACAAATAACACACAGGAGGCACTGGAGTTTTTGGACTCCAGCCTCTAACAGGTTCACTCTTGATCTGGTCAGGCAAGAAGAACAGGAAGACAGTTTCAGAATCTTACTTTATTCTAGTCTAGTCTTCTCAAGCGGAAGTTGCTGATCATAGGAGCACTAGCTCCTACTAATCATTCTTCTCGCAGGGACTGGCAAGAAGGGGGGGGCAGCTACCCCTATGTCTTGATGGGGTCAATCGAGACAGGCACAGCTTGTGCACTCCCCTATATCCCCTCAAGCCTCAATGGGGGTTGATTGAGATAGTTACATGCATTCTTCTACACATTACCCAAATCCCAAATACGTTCCCCCATGGATTCCCCCATGGATTCCCCACTCACTGCCCACTGCCTACTTCTTTTATAGAGCAACAGTTAAAGAAAGCATTTTGCCAACATCAAGCTCACAGGTTAACTTTAGTAATATCGTCATTCTGTGCAGGTGTAGTGAATATCACATTATGTCACCCCCATATCTCACTGTGTGCTTCCTGGAGCAGTTGGAATTTTAGTTGGGACTTAGCCAGGGAAGTCAGTGGTTGGGGTGGAGGAAGGAGAGCATTCCAGGCATGGGAGACAACCAGAATAAATAACTGGAGCTGAGAGATGGAGTGTTTTGTTCTTAGGATAACCAGGAGGCCAGCGTCACTGGGTTAGAGTACATGTTGGGGAGCAATGTGCAAGAAAACAGGAAAGGTAGGAGGGGGCTAGATTATGGAGGATTTTGAATACCAAACAGAGCATTTTCTGTTGGCTTCTGATGATAATGGGAGCCACGGGAATTTATGGAGTGGGGAGAGTTGGAGCTGTGCTTTAGGAACATCACTTTAGTGGCTGGATGGAGGAAGAATTGGAGTGAAGGCCTTTGGGAAGGCCGATTCATTGACAGGCTATTGCAATAATCCAGGCATGAGATGATAAGGGTCTGTACCAGAGTGGTGGCAGTGTCAGATGAGAGAAGGGGTCTATTGGAGAGATGTTGTAAAAATGAAATTGTCATCTACAGTAAAAGGAAAGAGCATAATCAGAAGGTCTGGGTAGGTTTCTACCTGAACCTTAAAAATATTAATTTTATGTTAAAGGGCCAGGAGTCAGGAGACTTGGCTCTGCCATTAACAATTTGACAATTTGTTCCTCAAATTGCTACTTCTATAAAATGGGAATATTATCTACTCTACCTATCTCAAATTCTGGTCTTAAGAAGAAAATTGGAAAAAATGAAAAATGTTCTATTGAAAGGTTGCTTAAAAAACCCTTAGTCACCCTTAAAATCCACATTCCTCAGGGAAAATTGTATTCTCTCTCCTGAAGTTTTTCTAGGATTTTGTGTGGATATCTTTTTTTGTCCTCATTACATTCTGTCTTGCAGTATAGTTTTTGGTGTACACATTCTTCCCCAGCTGACTGCCCCCTCCTCCACACACACACAAAAAATTGATTGTACATTCCTTGAGATTATGGAAGGCATGCTTTTTGTTTTTATTTCCAGTGCATGTCACAATGCCTTGTAGACCAAGTAAGGAGCTTAATAAGTGATTATTGAATTGGACACCAGGGAAGTTGCAAACTTTGACCTGGGTTGCTAGTACATTTCCAAAGAAGTTTGTGTTTAGCTATGCCCTCTCAGCAATTCAAGCGGCATAAGATACTATTTTATCTGTACATATAGATTCTTAGTCACCAGTTCTGGCCACTGTTCAAACAAACATTCAGCCATTCAGGCCATGATTAGAAAAGTCATTAAGCATAGCTAATGGAGTTATCGTTAAGCCTCATGAGTGATGTATTCCTTACAATAAAGGTTTTTTTTCTTCTGTAAAAAATCTGGGTGAAGTAGAGTTCACCAATGGATTTTAGCCAATTGGACCTGATAGGCCGTCTCTTGTAACAGAAACAAGAAAATCTGAGCCTGATAGCGCCTGGCTGTAGCAGCAGTAGATGCTGTTGGGACAGGGGGTGAGAGTTAGTCCTACTGTTTTCGGTCCTAGACAGGACACACCTGGAATATTGCCTTAAGTTCTAAATGTGACATTGATCAGCCAGGAAGAAACCAGAAGAAGAAACCAAGGATAATCAGGGGCCTAGAACCATGTCGTGTGAGGATCAGTTGTGAGAACTAGAGATTGGGAGAAGAGAAAACTCAGTGGATGTAGAATCACCATGTTCAAGTACCTGAAGGATTGCTGTGTGGAACAGTGATGAGACTGTTTCTGTTTGACCCACAGGGACAGGACCAGGACTAATAGAGAAATATTGCAAAGAGGTAAATCTGGACTTGGTGTCAGGAAACACTTCTCATCAATTATAACTGTACTAAGAGTGGACGCTTATGCCTGTGACCCCTGCTGTTGGAGAGGCCGAGGTTGGCAGATCTCTTGAATGCAGAAATTCTGAGCGTCAGTGGGTTGTGACCATTGGTCCAGTATATGTATTAAGTACAACATCAGTGTGCTGAGCCCCTGGGAGCAGTTGTCTAGGGAGAGGAGAGTTGGCCCAGGTGGAAATGGAGAAAGTCAAAGTTCTCATACTGATCATTGTTGGGATTAGGCCCTGTGTAGCTCCTGCACTTATGTAGCCTGGTTGAGATGGAGAGGCTCAATCTTAAAATCATCACTAGCACTACCAAGTTAACATTACCAACCTAACCCCCTCCCCCAACAGTTATAGCTGCACAGAACTGGAAAAGAGATGGTGATATTCCCTTCTTGGAGGTCTTCAAACAGAGCCTGGATGACCACGTGTCATATATGTTGAGGAAAGATTCCATTTTAGGCATGAATTGGACTAGATATGTTTGCTGAGTTCCTTTCCAATTTTCAAATTCTGTAATTAGCTGATTTAGTAAGCACCCAATAGATGTGGAGAGAGCTGTGGTAGGTTATTGAGGAATATACAAAGTTCTTGCCCTAGGAATACTTACAATCTAGCAGAGAGAAAGGACAGTAATATAGATTGCTATAATGTCCAGCATTACACGATAGGAGTCCTTTGTTTTATAGCTCTCTAACAATGTTGTTGTGTTTGTTTGTTTTTGAAGAGGACCATGGCATCATAATATAATTTTGCATATAAAGAGGAAGAAGGTCAGGGATAGTAAAATTAGAGATTTGGATTGGATGATTTCTAAGGCCCCTCTAGCTGTGACACTGTGAAACTCATGTTTCTTTGCCCTTTTGTTCGCCAAAACCTGGTTAGTCCAAAATAAAGAATGTGGGTTCATGATTAAAGTTAATGTTGTGTTATAATTTTAATCCTAATCTGTGGCAACATCCCTCAGTCAACAGCTGCTTCTTTTTAAGCCCTCTGCTCAGCTGCTACCTCAGGACAATCCCAGCTTGGAGATGTGACAATAGGATTTTCTAATTTTAAAGCAGGTGTTTATAACTGGTGGGAGCCCAGCTGTTAGAAATACCAGGCACACTGTAACGGTGAGCCCTCGGGGTTTACAGTTTAGATTTAGAATCTATCATCAGGGAAGGTGAATTAAGATCATGTGAATTATTTGCTAAAGCTATCAGAAAGCTCATATGAATACACCAGTAACCTAGGATGTGTGCTTTCAGATAATCTTAAAGTTTAGAAGGCCTCTGTGGACCCTGACAGCTGCCATGATTGTGTATTTTAACAGATTAAAGTAATAATGTCATCTCTCAACTCTTTCTTCTGTCCAAATACTAACAAACTGGAGTGCTGTGGATACAGCCAGAGGTATTAAGGGTGTGTGAACATTTTATGCATACTTTATGAGAATCACTGGTCATAGCACCATGTTGTAGTACTGGGCTGCTGCCACTAATGTTTTTGCTTTTTGAGTGCTGAGAGGCAGCACGATATGGTAACTAAAGGGCTAGATTTATGATACAATACTTTGTTTAAATCCTGCCTGTGATACATATTAGTTGTGTGACCATGACCAAGGTGCTAGCAGTTGGGAGAATCAAGAAAGGCTTCATGTAAAAGGTATCATTTGACTTGTCCCTTGAAGAGGTAGAGTTGAGGGAGCACTTTTAGGCATGAGGCACAATCAATGCCAAGACACAGAAACAGAAGATGGAAGGAGGAGTATGAGAAACAATAAATGTCCAGTTTGGGTGAACCATAGTGTATCTGGAGGTGAGTAGTATATTCGTTTCTTGGTCCTTTCTCAAAGAGGACCATAACACCAGGAAGGTGACCTCATGATTTGCAAATGAATTGGATTTAAGTGAGGTATGTTTGTGCAAAGTCACCAGCCTTACTTTCTCCTCCAGAGCCATTTGGGTCCAGTGGCAAGACATAGATTAGGATGACTGGAGATGCCCTGGGATGCAGTGGGAGACCTTGGCCTTTTTAAGCAAAGGTCTTTCCAAGTTCTCACTTTGACTGAGCAACACTCATTCAGTGATTAAGGTTATGTAAGGACCAAGGTAAAGAATGGTCTCTTTTACCTAGTCAAAAAAAAAAGTCAATATGGGAGGAGAAGACCCTTAGGATTTGGGGCCAAAATAGAAACAATTGTTATCTACCCTCACTCTTAGTGAGGAATTAGGAAGTAGGTTGGAGAGGTAGTAGGGATAAGAGGTGGTGTTTATATTTGATCCACTAGGGCTAGGCAAAGGAAAGTCATTGGAGTTAATTGTAGACAAAGGATATAGTTCAATCTCTGCTTTAAGTAAATCACTTTGGCAGTTATATTGAAGATGGATTAACTGGGGAGGGAGTATAATGTTAATAAGATTTAAGATCTTTCCCAACCATTAATAGGCCTCATTGTGGAGCCCATTAAGGGAAGTTTGCTTAGGGGAGGCTTGCTTGCAGGAAGGCTTTCACACCTTTTGCTAATTTCTAATTAGGCACTGAATCACAAGGTTGGTGATGCCTTCTGGCTGAGTAGTATATATTTATATATATATATTGAGTTGGCATTTTGCTTTGGGGGCTCGATTATGAGAAAGGATCTTGTGATTCCCTGGTCAAGATTCTGAGTGGCTATATGTTCAGAGCGCCCTACTGCTCAGATGTAAAGGGATGTATGTAAAATATATAGTTGATTCAGGCAGTCAGAGCCCTGTCTGTTGGTCTTTATTTCTCTGCTTGTATTTTCTTTGTATTTTTTCTGAAGTTCTGTGTGCTGACTTTTCCCATGAACTAGTGAATGTAATTTAAAAAGATTATTGAACTCTTAAATAGCTAGCTATCTTTCCTAGTAAAGCAGATCTAAGGACCTGTGCTAGCAGCCATCCTGGGTATGCCAGTCTGGTTGCTGCTACAGGGAGGGAGATCAGTTAGTTCTAGATCATTTGACAAGCTATTGCAATAGTCTAGCCAAGGGGTGATTAGAGCTTGAACTAGGTTGTTATGAAGGAAAAAAGAGGACAGAAGCAAGAGACATTGTGAAGTGACAAGATTTGGCAACTGAGCTAAGTCAGTCAGTCAACAAGCACTTATTAAGTGTTTATTGTATTCCATGTACTCTGCTAAGAAATAGGGATACAAAGAAAGGCAAAAATATGGCCTTTACTCTGAAGGAGCTCACATTTTTCTGGGAGAGACAACAATCATTTATATATACAAATGATTGTGAGGTTTTAAAGATAACCCTAGAGTTGTAAACTGAATGGAAGGATGGTTGTGCTCTCAACAAAAATGGGAACATTCAGAACAGGGAGTGGGGGGAAAGGATAATGGAGTATGTTTTACACATGATTAGGACTCAGAATTAGAACTCTGAACTATCCTCTACCCCAAACCCCAAACCAAAACAAACCCAAAACTGACTTGAATACAAATATGATTAAACTTTGATTAGTTGTCACAAATATTTAGATTCCAATTTCTTTTGTTAAATGCAAAGATAAAAAAATTAAATTTAAAAACCAATGTTATTTTAAATTCATTGAATAAGATCATCTGTATTTCATTGTGAATTTGTAAGTCATTCAGTACTTTAATTGATTCTGCCATCTATAAGATTCAGGGGAAAAATGCAAATCCTCATTTATTCATTCATTTGTTCATTCATCCATTCAAACAATTATTATGTATAATATAAGATACTATGCCATGAATTATGGGGAATATATAGATGAATAAGGCACAGCATATCTCTTTATGTTAAAGCCTGTTACATTAGGGAAAGTAACTAGGATATAAAATTTAATGTTTTAAGTGACATAAAAAAAGATATAAGCAATGCATCATGTGAGCTTGGGTTGGGTATGATTAGCCTTAGCTTCATGGAACATTTGAATAGGCCTTGAAGGATCTCATTTTGACAAATTGAGATGAGGAAGAGTATCGTGGCAAAATAATGATTAAAGACATGGAGGTGGAAAATTAATATTGTGCTGTGAGTCATCTAGTATGCATGGAGAAAGAGATGCACTGAGATTGAGACTGGGGAAGAATAGCCTGGAAAGAAAGATTATTCAAGGTTTTAAATGCCTTTCTAAGGATTTTGATTGTTGTTCAGTAGGGAGCTTTTGAAATTTTAAGGCAAGGGAATGACATGATCCAAATTTATTTGGGAAAGTTAATCTGCCAGTGGTGTGTCTGATAGATCAGAGAAAGGAAAGATTAAAATCAGAACAACCAATTATGACCCTGTAACAGTGAAAGTGAGAAGGAATGATAGTCTATGTGTCAGGGTTACAATACAAATAGACAATTGGATGGACATTGTGAATGTAAAACTTACAGATCTTAAGTATGGAGGACAAAGGTCAAAGGACTCTAAGGTTAGAAGCTTGGGCAAATGGGAAATAAGCAAACAAGGAAATCAGGAATAAGAGGTAGTGTATGTGGTGGGTGTTGAGGGGGTGATGGCAAAGATATTTGCTTTTGGACTCTAAGAAGAGTTTATCTTCTGTGAACTTTGGGGGTAACTTGTATTAAATTATTCAGATTTTTCAAAGTAGTGGAAACACTATACTTCTTTTGTATTTCCTACCCTCTCTTTTAGATTGTGAGGAAGGGAAGTAAGGGAGAAAGTGATTATGCAGTTATATGGATGGAGCACCAAGAACCCATCTTGTTCTTTCTGATTGGCTGAGCATGAGCTAGAGACCCACAAAAGAGTCCAATTGAGTACTCCTTAGTTTGCAGATTCCAAAGACAACTTGGAGTTGTTCTAGTGTTCTAGAACAGGGTTTCTTAAACTTTTTCCATTCGGGACCCCTTCAGCCCTTCTTGACCTGTGGGGTTGAGACCCCCCAGTTTAATCTAGAAGATCCCATTCTGATTATATAAAAGAACCAGATGATTAAACTGATGGGCCAAGGTAGGCCTGGTAAAATGGAACTAGATGAAATAATTTAGGAAGTTTAAAGAACACTTAACCTGAGATTATCTAGATTTTAAAAAATATGCATATCTGGTTATTTTACCCTGTTATATCATTTTGGAATGTGTATGATCTCTTTCCTTTTCATGAACAAACCTTAGAAAATCCTCTCTTGTAGCTTCAAGCACGTAGAACCAGGGAATAGAAAGGAAAAAGGAAAATAGGTGCCAGAAGTGGGTACTAACACACAGTGACCCAAAAGTCAAATTGCACTATGACTTTTTGGGACACTGTATGGTAGCGTCAGTGACAAAAGAAGGAAGAATGTGTGGGAGATTACTGAACTCAAGGAGACAAAGCTGTTCAGGGTCTATAGAAGTCAGGAGAGGGGCTTGGTACCTTAATTTAGGGTTTACTAGAAAAGGAAGGTAAAAGATATGTAGATGAATGCAAAACTTCCCTAGAGCGGTGATGTCACATTTAGATAGAAATTTGGGTCATTGGGACATAAGGATCCCTGAAGGCTGCATATTGACTTAGAAAACCACAAATTAACATTATCTATATCTTATCATATTTTTATTTATTTTCTTAAATAATTTCTATTTACACTTTAATCTGCTTCCCTTTCACCTGAGAGTGTTGTTGGCAGAATGCCCCTGAGTGTTTGATGCTTCTGCCTTCCAAGAAAGAGTTGAAACTCAAGGAAGTTACCTATGAAAGATCTAAGGCCTAGGGTTGGGTCATTTACACAGAAATGTGTGAAATGTGAGTGTTTAAAGAGGTCTGTCCAGAATTGGGGAGAGAAATCAGGGGTGGAAATATAGATTTAGTAATCATTCTAGAAGAATAGTTGAAACCTTCAGAATAGAGGAAATGTCAAAGGGATGAGTAGTATATAGAGAAAAGAGGGGGGAGGTTAGAGGTTTTTATTTTGTAATAGTTTTTTTAATCAATACCTTTTGTTTTTGTATCACATTTCCCATGTATCCTCTCCTTCACAGAGAGCCATCCCTTATAGAAAAGAATTTTTTTAATGAGACAAAAGAGAAAAAAATTCAGCAAAACCAATCAACACATTGAAAAAAGAAACTTTCATTATATTTTATATTTTTTATATATTTTAATATATTATATATTATATTTTTTATATATTTTAATATATTATATATTATATTCACACGTTTTGCAAAGAAAGCAAAGAAGGTCTTCTAATATGTCTTCTCTGGGGTGACATGTTATTTATAATTTTTTAATATTCAGTTCTAATTGTTTTATGATTGTTGGTTTCCTCATTTGCATTGTCATAGTCATTGTGTTTGTGGCTCTGCTTATTTCACTTTTGCATCAGTTGATATGTCTCTCCACGCTTCTCTGTATTTATCACATTAAGAACAGAACTTTGGGGAATGCTGACCGTGTAAGGAGGTGGCAGGAAGAAAAGAGATCAGTAAAGAAGAGACAGCACAATTGTAGATATGAGAAGAAATACATAATGGTTGAATGTCATAGCCAAAAAAAGGAGACAATTTCAAAAAAGGGGAGGATTTGTTACGTGTTTAGTGCTTCAGAAAGGTCAAGGTGAATGAAGATTAAAAAAAAACTTCCTTCTCTTCACTGTTCTTTATTTACCTCAAAAGATACTAGATCCAAACAAAATGTTTCCTTTTGAAATCTTGCCAAATGTTGTCTATTTAAAGGCATCTAGGTGTTTCAGTGGATAGAGAACTGAGACTGGATTCAGGAAGCTCCAACTTAAAATGTGATTTCAGATAGTCAGTTGTGTGACTCTGGGTAAGTCACTTAACCTCTGTCTGCTGCAGTTACCTCATTTGTAAAGTGTGTGCTATAACAGCACTTGTCTCCCAGGATTGTGCATCAAATGAGGTAATATTTGTGAAGTGCTTAGCACAGTTCTTGTCACATAGTAAATGCTATATAAATTCTTACCCCTTACCCCCACCCGATTTCACATCCTAGGATTAGGGACAGGCCGGCCTTTTAACTTTATAATCTCTGAGCAAAAATGTCTATTTTGGGGATCATAGCTACAGAACTGTAAGGTACCTTAGAAGTCATCTAGGCAAATAGTTTCATTTTACAGATGTAGAAATTGATGCCCAGAGAGATTAAGCTGTTTAAATAAATGAGTTTATTCTTTCCTTCCCACTCCCCAGACCTTTATTAAGCAGTTACTATGTGCTAGGCATTGGGCTAAACTCTGGGGATGCAAATTAAAAAGAAAGACAATTCCTTCCTTGAGGAATTTATATTCTGAAAGGGGAAGATTATATATGTGTGTGTATATATGTATATATATATGTGTATATATATATATATATATATATATATATATATACACCCACACACATATATATGTATGCACACACACACATATATATCTATATATCTATATCTATCTATCTATCTATATAAGGGGAGAGTGATTGTCATGATGTTTTAGTCTGGGAAGTCATGGGGATGGTGAATGGAGACCTAGAACAATTGACTGATGCATCCTTTGTTATTGTTCAGTCATTTCATGCTCTTTATGGCCCCATTTGGAGTTTTCTTGGCAAAGAGACTGGAGTGGTTTGCCATTTCCTTCTTCATTTTACAGATGAGGAAACCAAGGCAAACAGGGTTAAGTGACTTACCCAGGTCACCCAGCTTATATGTGCCTGAGGCTGGATTGTAATTCAATACTTTAGGCCCAATACTCTATCCACTGCACCACCTAGCTGCCCTTGCCTCGACAAAAATGTTAGTCTTGATTTGACTATTATTCCCGGAGAAAAAAGTGGAAAGCGGGAAAACTCAGAGACAGGGCAGAAATTTGGCTAGAAGTTGTGGTGGGCTTGATATGCTGAATTAATCAAGAGAACAGGGGTTCATGGTGAAAAGGGTAACTGTCAGATGGGAGGCAGAGAGGAGAGAATATAGCAGCATGGAAAGAATATGGTTAGGAGGTTTGAACCTGGATTCTCTTATTCCAAATCCAGCAGTGTTTGTCCTGCCATCCTACTGCCCCATGTGAAGCTTCAGTGGGGCAGACCTCATCTCTCCCTCAGCCTCTCTCCCCTCTCCGGTTCTTTGCCTCCATCTTCAACACTGCAGCTCTATAACCTCACCGTGCAGTTTGAGTCATACCAGCTCAGAGGCCACTTATAATCCCACTAATCCTCCTGGCAGACACTGAGGGGCACAAAACTCAAAGGCAGATTGCACAAAAAGCTGCCGGAAAGCCTTAGGATGCTTTGTGTAATAGAGGTTTAGAGTTCTTTCATTTTTTTGGAGAGATGCCTCTGGCCCAAAACCTTGTGGAAAATTTTCATCTCACAAAGTACCAGGTGAATTCTTAGTTGAATATATTAGCTGTTTGTTTGTTTTTCTGTTCTGAAAACAAATCCATGGTGAGCGCAGAAGAAAAGCCAGAGTAGGCCAGAATCTGTCTGGGCTGAATCATTGCTTTTTGAAGCATTGCTATGTTTAGAGGCCGACATTTCCTTCACATCCTAGGACTATCTAGAGAAGGCATATCTTCTTGTAATTTAATTATAGGTATTTGAGAAAGGGTTCTGAGTCACATGGAAGAAACGTTAAAGGACTCCACAGCATTGTTTAGAAAATAGTTTCAATGGGATGAATTCTGACTTTGGAGTAGAACTTGACCCTGTTTTATCCTTGTGGCCAGACTTTAAACTAGCCAGGGATTTTCAGCATTGACCTTATCTTCCAGATAACATCTGAAAACAGGTTTTCATTTTGGTCATTGGGTAGTTGGTGGTATCTTGCACTTACTTCTATACATCACTGGCCCTAGAATGGGTGTGTGTGAAATGAGGGGACCCCCAGACATGTTTTTGGGGATGGTAGACTGGAGAAAGTTCTTTAGAAAAGTGCACAATGGGAGATGTGAGTCTATAATTTAAATTAACATCATCAAAACCCTATGAACTTGGGCAAATCACTTAACTTCCCTGGTTCTGTTTCCTTATCTCCAAAATGAAGTTGTTGGACTAAGTGATCTCTGAGGTCCCTTCTAGGTCTTGATCTTTGATTCTATTTACATGTTATCTCCCCATTAGAATGTAATTTCTTCTAGAGCAGGGATGGCATTGATTTCTTCATGTTTTTATTGCTAAGTACAGTACCTGGCCCATAGTGAATGATTAATAAATGCTTGTTCAATGACTTGACTGATTAGCCCTGACTAGGGATTTCACAAGACAGAAGGGGCCTCTTTCTTTTTTCCCCTATGAAATAGATCGCAGAATTTTATAATTTTACACTTGGAAAGGGCTGTAATCTACCATTTCAGCCTGTCCTTACCTGAAAAAGAATTCTCTCTACAAAATACCTGAGAAATAAATGGTCAACTTTTGTTCAAGGACCTCTGGGGTGAGAGAACTTACTAACTCCCCAGGCGTCCCAGTCTGCTTTTGAGTGGTTATAGGTAAGAAATTCCAGCCTATAGGTAAGAAATTCCCCAGGAGGGAAATGCATCATCCCAGAAAGTGTCCGTGTGCCCACCACTTCCGAGGTCTGCTATTCTCAGCAACCTTAGCCTTAGATAACACTCTTGGGATCTGAGCCAAATAAAGCAAATATGCAAATGAAGATTCAAGAAGAGACTCCTGGGAATTCACTCGATGGTATCTAGTTATTGATGACCTGGGAAATTAATGAGCAGTGAGACAGTGTTCCTCTGACTGAGATTGAATTGCTTTGAGGGCTCTGGGAAGATTGGGTAGCATGGGCTGGGAAATTTATGAGAAAATGTACAGAACATATCAGTTATTCTATTCAGATGGGAGTCTGGGAAAAAGGAGGGATGAAGTCACTCAAGGCTTTTAAGATTTGGAGCGGTATCTCTCTTGTACTGGAACATGGGCAGGGTTGGAAACTTGCCCTCTTTTATTAGGGATTTTCCCATCATACTCATGGGGACCTTCTCCCAGATTCTCTCTACCTCTATATCCTATAGATACTCTGTGTTCCAGATTTGAAATGTTAAGACCTTTGCCCAAAGATCCTGGACCAGTGCTTGTTTCTTGTGATGCACGTGGTACTGCAGAAGGAATCAGGCCATGTGAAAGTTTTCTGGTGTCCCTGTGTCCATGAGAAACCCTTTGGGTGGGTACGGTTTTGACCAGACACTAGAATGGTGTTTTTATCCATGGAGTAAAAAGTTAGTAAGTGATTCACTCCTGGCCTGAGATAGTGCAGCTCCCAAAGTATCTAGGCTACATAGACAGGAGAATTTCTTGCTTGGGTTTCTAGTCCAATGGTTCTTAATCTTTTTTTTTTTTTTGTGCCATGAAGCCCTTTGGCAGTCTGGTAAAGCCCATGGGCCTCTTCTCAGAATGAGGTCTCGAAATGCATAAAATAAGATACACAAAATCACAAAAGAAACCAATTATATTTAAATAGTTATCAAAATATTAATAGAACAAGTTCATGGGCCCCAGGCTAAGAACCCCAGCTTTAGAGAATCACAACATCGATGAGTTGTCAGTCACTACTTAAATCTAAATCTCTCCTTTTCAGACTAACTTACCATAGTCCTTGATTATTTTAAATATATGTGTTTATATTTCTTTGTTTGTGCATTGTCTTCTAGGGAGAAGAATGCAGAACTTGATGCTGGGAGATCAGGTCTTTAGTCCTTACTAGTTAACATGACCTTGAATAGGTCATATAAGTCACAGTTCTATGACTTTTCTCAGTCTCAGTTTTCTTGCCTGTAAAATGATGTTATTACTTGACCTCCTTATTTCATTTGTATCATTGTCAGCATAAAATGAAATATGTGTAAGTGCTTGGAAAAATAATAAGATTCACTTTAAGTTTCTGGCATATAATGGGTCAGCTTCTCCCCATGACCAAAGTTCTTCCTCGGTAGGAGGTCTTAGAAACAACTAGATGGTGCAGTGGGTAGAGAGATGGACCTGGAGTCAGGAAAAACCCGAGTTCAAATTTGAACTTAGTCATTTAATTAGCTGTGCAGCCCTGGGCAAGTCATCTAACCTTTAGCTGCCTCAGTTTTCTCATCTGTACAATAGGGATAATAACATCTACCTAACAGAGTTATTGTGACGATACAATGAGATATTTATAAGGTGCTTTGTAAACTTTGAAGCATGTTATAAACATTAGCTATAATTAATGTTATTTTATTTTGAGGCTAAACCTTTGACTTCATCAGTGTAGGAAGATTGTGGAGAGGAACTCCTACCAATTCACTATATGACCAAGGTCAAGGCAATTCATTTCTTTTTTTTTTTTTGCAGGGGGGAGGGCAGGGCAATTGGGATTAAGTGACTTGCCCAAAGTCACACAGCTAGTGAGTGTTAAGTGTCTGAGGCCGGATTTGAACTCAGGTCCTCCTGACTTCAGGGCTGGTGCTCTATTCACTGTGCCACCTAGCTGCCCCCAGTTAATTTCTTTGAGCTTCAATTTCTTTGAAATAATAAATAAAATTGTATTTAAAATTAAAAATTTAATTTAAAAATGAAAATAAAAAATAATAAAATAAAATAATAAAGAGAATGATAACAATAGCTATAATTCTCACTTAACAATATTGTTGAGACCTCAAGTAAGATAAGATAGTCAAGTGCTCAGTGACCCCTAAAGCAGTATATAAATGCCAGTTATTATTCTTACTGTCCAGGGTCCTGCTTTTGGCTTCTATTGATTGAAGTAAAAAAAAAATAATAAAATAGCTAACATTTATAGAGTGTCTACTGTGTGCCAGACACTGTGCTAAGTACTTTATAATTATCAAATCATTTTATCCTTACAATAATCCTGAAGGGAAGGTGGTATAATCATCATACCCATTTTACAGATGAGGAAATTGAAGCAAACAATGATTAAGTGACTTGTCCTACCCATGAACCTGGGAAAATCTCGATTTTACCCTCCAGCAGGCTTGCACTAGGTCCCTGCTTTATTAACCTGTGGTCCACCAAGTGCTCAAATAATGCTTTATTAAAAAAAAAGAAAAGCAACACACACTGCAGGCCCCTCTTCTTCCAAGTAGAATCCCATGTGTGTTGGATGAGAGATAATACTTAGTCCCTGTGAGATGCTACAAGTCAAACCAATCCAATCCAAGAAGCCTTTATCAGGTACCTTCCATGTGAAAGGCAAGAGGCATTATGATGTAATAGATAGAAGAGCAGCTTTGTAGTCTGGTAGACCTGAGTTCAAGTATACATACATACGGCTTTAGGGCCTTGTGCTTATTACTTAACCTCTCAGTGTCCTAGACAACTCTAAGGCTAGAAATGACAGATAAATTACCTGATGGCATCAGTGGATGGAGTTTTCTTACCAGGCGTTGATCTATTTACATTGATGGATAAATAGAAGACTCAGACTATTCTAGCAAAAGTTATGTAAGGCCCTGGGGATGCAAAGATAAAACAAAAAATGGTGCTTTCATGGAGATTGCATTCTACTGGGAAATAAACAAGGGTTTTATTTCACTGCTTTCTCATGACCCAGGCTTTTGCTGAGATTTTGAATTATGAGGAATGAAAGTAAGTTTTTCCTTTAATTTCCTTCTGGGTCACAAATACAATTTTAACTTTGATCTTCCCCAAATAAAACACACAACAAACATTCTTTTTAATTGCCCTGTCTCCCTCCTTGATATTCAATCTGACCTTATATCTAACAATTTTTTTTTTTTGGGTAAAGAAATTAAAACATGTTTCATAGAGGCAGAAGTGGATCATCTTGTTATTTTATAGGACTGGGTACATGTGTCTCTGTGGTCTTTTTCTGAGGCTTTTCTGAACATTTTTGCCAGCTACTTTAATTTAGATGGAATGTACATGCTGGTGCTGTGTTGTCTGGGGACCCAAAGCACATGGCTACTGGATGGGGTCAGAGTCAGAGTAAAAATAAAGTTGGGGGGTTAGAAAAAGTCAGGGTAGCAATGATGAGATCAATTGCCACCTGATGAGATTTTTCTGGGTAAAGGGATTTGTTTGACTGACTGGGGCAGTGTGATGGTTATATGCCTCTTAGTCATTCAGTCAACTAGCATTCATTCATTCATTTATTCAGCCATTCATCCACCCATCCATTCGTTTATTTATTTTTGGTCTGAACCAGATTTTTAAAATTTAGTACTTAATTTTCCACCAACTGCATGTAAAAACAATTTTTAACATTTGTTTTTAAAATTTTGAGCTCCAAATTCTCTCCTTCCTTCCCTGCCCCTTTCATTGGAAAGGCAAGCAATTTGATATAGGTTATATGTGTATAGTTATGCACAACATACTTTCCTATTAGTCATGTTGTAAAAAGAAACATAGATTTAAAAAAACAAGAAAAATAAAGAAAGTTTAAAAAGTTTGCTTCAATCTGTATTCAGACTCCATCAGTTTTTTCTCTGGGGATGGATAGCATTTTTCATCATAAATCCTTCAGAGTTGTCTTGGATCATTGTATTGCTGAGAATAACTAAGTCATTCACAGTTAACCATCTTATAATATTGCTGTTACTCTGTACAATAGTTCTCCTGGTTCTACTCATTTCACTTTGCATCATATCATGTAAGTCTTTTCGGGTTTTTCTGAGAGTGTCCTATTCATCATTTCTTATAGCACAATAGTATTCCATCTCAAGTAGCATTTACTAAGTACTATGATATTCCAGGCACTGTGCAAAGCTAGAGAGACAGAAGAAAAGGCTGAAAAAAGAGTCTCTTTTCTCAATGAGTTCACAGTCTAATGGGGGATCACATACAAGCATTTATGTACATATAAGATATGTACACACACAGAGGATAAACTGAGGATAGTCTCAGAGAGCAAACATCAAGGATAAAGAGTTTCTTTTTTTAAAATTTAATTTATTTATTTTCTTGTTTATATTACTCATTTTCACTAGATTTTGAGTTACAAATTCCCTCCCCATCTTTCCCCTACCCACCACCCCAAAACAGCAATCCCACTATATAGCCCCTCCCCCAATCTGCTCTCTCCTATGTCCTCCTCCATCGCCCCTCTGACTTTCCGGTGGGGCAGGATGGGTCTCCCTACCCCAGTGCCTGTATATCTTAATTCCCAGTTGGGTGTAGTTAATAATAACAATGATATATACATACCTATATATTTTTAACATTTAATTATAGAATTTTAAATTCTAGATTCTTAACCTTCCTACCTTGTCACCCACCCCTACTGGAAGGACAAGCAATTCAATACAGGCCATACATGTGTAATTATGTAGAACATCTCCATAGTAGACATATTGTGAGAGACTGATTATATGTCCCTCCTTCCTATCCCGCCCCCCTTGTCCTATTCTCTACCCTGTCCCTGTCCCTTTACAGAAGTGTGTACTTCCAGCAACCCTCCCCCCCACACTGTCCTCTCCTCCATCATCCTACCTCTCATCCCCATCTTCCCTACTTTCCTGTGTGGCAAGATACCCAGTTTAGAGTTTATGTCATTCCTTCCCTAAGCCAAATTCAATGAGAGTAAGGTTGACCCTTTCCCTTTTGCCTTCCTGTTCTTCCCCTCCATTGTAACAATTATCCCTAGCCTCTTCTATATGAGATGATTAACCCCATTCTGTCTCTCCCTGTCTCCTCTCATTCTATTCCTCTCCCACCTCAGAATTTCACCTTTTAAAGTATTGTCACTTCCTGTTCAATT
>CM053582.1:172293358-172324720 GCA_028627135.1 Pseudochirops cupreus
GCTGAGGTGATCCCTTCCTGCCCTTCAGTGGGAAGTGTATTTTTGTGAGTTTTAGAGCCTTAAAATTTGTTTAGAGTCATATTTTATGGATATTTGAGGTGGCTATGTGCAAGCTGTGAAACCTTGCTGCTCCTATGCTATCTTGGCTCCAGAGGGGGCTTCCCCCTCCCCCCCCCCCAGTATGAGCTAGATTGAATCTGAGCACCTTCATGGAGGCAAAATGTAGCTTATATCAGATAAAGAGTTTCTTGCAGAAACTAGTTATTTAGTTGAGACTTGAGGGAAGCCCGGAAATCTAAGAGGCAGAGATGAGGAGGGGGAGAATTCCAAGAATGAGAACAGCCAGTGAAAGTGTTTGGATTCAGGAGATGGAATATTGTATTTGAGGAACAGCGAGGTGGTCAGTCACTGTCACTATGTCACAGAGTATTTGAAGAGGAGTAAGGTGTGGGAAGGCAGCTAGGTGGTGCAATGAATAGAGCATGGGGCCTGCAATCAGGAAGATCTGAATTAAAATCCAGCCTTAGACACTTGCTAGCTGTATGAACCTAGGCAAGTCACTTAACCCCTATTTGCCTCAGTTCCTCATGTAAAATAAGGGACACACTGGAAAAAGAAATGGCAAACCACTCCAGTATCTTTGCCAAGAAAACGCCAAAGACTTTGTCCATGAGGTCATGGAGAGTCCAGTACAACTGAACAATAGCAATAAGAACAAGATTATAAGAAGGCTTGAAATGAAGGAATGATCCAGCTTATGAAGGGCTTTTGCCAAACAGATGAATTTATACTTGATCCTAGAAGAATCCATTGGAATTGATTAACTAGGGGAATGACATGGTCAGACCCGAGCTTTAGGAAGATCAATTTGACCACAGAATGGAGGACGTATTGGAGTGGGAAGGGATTTGAGGCTATTGCAATAGTCCAGGTATAAGGATCTTCACCAGGTGGTGGTAGGGTCTGAGGAGAGAAGGGGGTAATAAGCAAGTAGTCTCACAGTGCAGCTAGGGCTTCACACCTACAGTATGCCAACCTATAACCGGAGAACAGTGTGGCCCTTTGCTTTCCATAAAGCCTTTGGTCACCCACTGTGCCAATAAAGCTGAGGCCTCTATGAAAATGTCATCATTCCTATTCATTACTTAATGTTTATCTGGAGTCCAGGTTAGCTGACCTTCTAACAATTTGGCCTTTGGGCTGTAAAGACTAATAGACAAACCTCTATTATGAATATTATGATTTAGGGTTAGGGTCCCCTTTGTTATGCCTAATTCCTCAATAAGATGTGACTGACCTTCCTTTAAACATTGGAGTATTTAAAGAGAGGTGTGTGTGAAGTGTTTGGGAGGACCAGCACCCCTGGTGTGAGGGCTGCCGAGCCCTTTTCAGGGCCACTCATTCACCTTTGATGTTCACCTTCATCTAACTCTTAACTGTGGGTACAAGAAGCTATAGCATGAGCAGAGACATGCTAGCTAAGCCAAACTGAGAGTAACCAACAGGTTTCAGATCCAGTCAGTAAGTCAGGGGGATGTCTAACCTAAGCATGTGAAGATTGCCCACCCAAGGAAGGGGCAGATGAGAGAGCAGTTTGTTCCAGTTGCCACGAAGGCAGCTGAAGTAGGTGCTGTGAAGTGATTAGAGCTTGGTCAGACATGAAAGATGCCAAGATTGTTTGTTCCATCCTAGGCCATTGCCAGTCATTTTGACTTTTGTTCTGCCACTGGACTTCAATGGCTCTGGAAGAGAGTGAGGCTGATGTGCAACTCTGACTCACTTAAATCCAATTCATGAGCAAGTCAAGACATAACCTTGCGATGTCATTGGTCCTATTAAAAATGAGAGACAACAACATTTAAAGAGGACTAGCAAGCATAAATAGGGCAGCTAGGTAGTACAGAGGATAGAGCACCAGATTTGGAGTCAGAAAGATGTGAGTTAAAATATGGCCTTAGACACTTGCTAGCTGTGTGTCCCTGGGAAAGTCACTTAAACCCTGTTTGCTCTAGTTCCTCATCTGTAAAATGGGGACATACTGGAGAAGGAAATGGCAAACCACCCCAGTATCTTTGCCAAGAAAGCTCCATAGACTTTGTCCATGGGGTTATGTAGTGCTGGACTCCACTGAACAACAGGTAAGCATCTAAGAAGAAGGAGGAGGCAGGCAGAAGGTGACAGAAGGCTGAGCTTAGAGTCAGAAGTTCTGGGCTGGAATCTTGGCTCTGCTGTTTATTACTTGTGTGACCTTGGACAAGTCAATTAACATCTTTGGGCCCCAATTTCCTCATTTGTAAAGTGTATATGAGTGTGGGAAGTATTGGATTATGATAGCCTTCTAATGACATCTATGATTCCAAGGAAGGAAGGAATTTAAGCTAAACAAGAATATGTAAATCTATTGAAAACAGTTTCTACAAATTAAGAATATTGTTTCTAATAATGACCTGAATAAATGTGCATTTTTGCAAAGAGAAGACTCAGCTGCAGATGAGTACCTCTTTGGGCCTTCTTGGCTTTCTCAGTACAAGGCTTTTCCAACTCTGGACCCTAAGACGTGAAAAGAGTGGGGAAAAGTTGAGTCATAGCTAGGCATGAGGCCTAAGGAGAAAAGGAGAAGAAAGATGAGTTGTGCTCCGGGTGCTAGTCTGGCAGAAAAGGTGAGGTCCAGGATTGGATAGGATAGAGAGGGAAGAAGTCCTATGGACATCATCTGCCTTACATTATTCTCACTGTTTCCAGATTTCTCGGATTACCCATAAACCCCACACAGTGGGGTTCTGATAAATGTTTAACAACTGAATCTCAAAAAATCGTGTATGCAAGACACACTTTTCAGTTTAATCTGCATTGTTAACATTTTCTATATAACTTTTAAAGTCTAGATTCTAGATAATTAACAAAACAATAAGTCAAGTCCTAATTTGTAGTGTTTGTTCATTTCTTCGATGAAAGTGTTCACAATGAAAATTTAACAATTGGTTCACTGGGGCAGGTAGGTGCAGTGGATAGAGCACTGGCCTTGGAGTCAGGAGGACCTGAGTTTAGATCTGATCTCAGATACTTGACACTTACTAGCTGTGTGACCCTGGGAAAGTCATTTGACCCTGATTGCCTCCAAGAAAGAAGGAACGAAAGGAAGAAAGAGCAATTGATTCTCTAAAAAACCCCCAAACAAACAAAAAATTTGCTTCTCCAGAGCTGGTCCATGCTGGCTCTAGGGCATCCTAGCCTCTAAGAAAGTTTGACACAGGCAGCTAGGTGGTACAGTGGATAGAGCACACAGACCTGGAGTCATAAGGACCTGAGTTCAAATCCAACCTCAGATACTTGACAATTACTAGCTATGTGACCCTGGGCAAGACACTTAACCCAAATTGCCTTGAAAAAACAAAACAAAAAAGAAAGTCTGACAAAAGTACCTTCCCTCTTGATGGAAACTCTATGTCCTTCTAGTCCCCTTCCCCTTCGAGCTATTGATTTAACTTCTGCAGTCCAGACTCAGTTTCTGGTCTCATGGTTGCTGTTTTTATGAAAGGGTACCCTTTCATAAAACTACCCTGTTTAAGAGACAGGGTAGTTTTAAATAAAGAGGGGGCCTTCAAAGTTTACCACAGACAGCAATTCAGCTACTACGTGTTCTCCAAGACCAAGCAAAGGGTGCTGGGAGATAGGAGGTGGGGGGGGAGGGGAAGGAGGGTGGTCATGGACAGAAGTACAATATTACACCTCCACTCCAAAGACTGAAGGATATGAAGGTGTCAATTAATAACTATGATATTAGGAGAGTCCTGACACCACCTCCTTTCTAGTTGGTGTCACCATAGCAAAGGCTATTGTTCTATTGTTTTTTATTCCTACTGACTTCCATCTCTACCAGACTGGGTAGTCTGTCTTGATTCACACACACACACACACACACACACACACACACACCCACACCCACACCCACACCCACACCCACCCACACACACACACACACACACACACACACACACACACACGCACACACACTGCCACAGGAATTCAATTTGCAGATTTATTATTTTTATTGGCACAGTCATGTTTCTGCAAGGAGGAGTCAGGTTTTGCCCTGGTCACAATAAATACAAAAGTTAGGGTGTTTTTGTGGCTGCCTTTGTTGCTCCAGACAGGCCTAATAAAGATGGAAGCTGCTGAAGCTAGGCTGAAGCCCAAGATCCTCTGCGGCATGCAAATGAAGCCAAGCAGGGCTGACAGCTATTCCAGAAGGAGGAGGTCACTGTCTTTCACCCTTGTTCTGGCCCACAGTCTTAGCTTTATTATAAATATGTGGCAGCTGCTTTGCCATATGTGCTGTTCCGAGCTAGGTGAATGCTGACTTGGGATTAGCCAAGGCTGTTATGTAGTTGGCTGGTGCCTACTCCTCTTTCTAGTCAATTTAGGATCATAAATAGTGTGTCTGGAAAACTAGCTCTTCTTCAATCAGGTGTTTACTTTTTTTTTCAGTGCCAGAAAGTGCACAGTAGATGGCAGTCACACTCCCCATATAGGATGCTCAGCTTTGGGTCGTTTCCAATAAGCATAAATCAATAAGGACAAAACTGTGTTCTGCAGTTGGCACACTGGTGCTGCTTTTAGGAACGCTTGCTTCTTTCAGAAATGTATTGCAGGGCTGGGTGGGGTCCATCCTGGGGTAGTGGAGGAAACCTTTATTACTTTTATGTTTAGACAACTAGTTTCCTGTTTTGGAACACAGACCACAGCACTCTACAGCCTTGGCAGAGATTACACTCATTCACTCTAGTCCTATGTAAATTTCCAGCAAAATCCCACCGACCTAAAAGGGATTAAACTTGCAGCAGTTCTCAACCTACGGGTTGCAACACCTTTGGGGGTCGAACGACCCTTTCACAGGAGTCACAGGGGTCGCCTGACACCATCGGAAAACACATATTTCCAATGGTCTTAGGAACCGAGACACCGCTCCCCTATCCGTCTCCAGGCCGGTCTGCCCACATGCAGATATATCCACATATGAGTATTAAAGGGTCACGGCATTGGGAAGGTTGAGAACCACTGTTTCCTCACTAAGGATGACAATGATAACAGTTTGTTTTTATGTAGTGCTTTAAGGTTTGCAAATATCATCTCTTTGAATTCTTATCACAATCTTCTAAGATAGATAGTACTACTATTATCACCATTTTGAAGGACAGAGATTTAGTGACTTGTCCAGGGCCACACAACTAGTAAGTCTGAGGTTGGACTTAGACTTATTGTTGTTTTGTTGATTAGTCACGTCTTACTCTTCAAGTTACTGGAATGGTTTGCGATTTCCTTCTCCAGCTCATTTTACAGAAGAGGAAACTGAGGTGAGCAGGGTGATGTGACTAGCCCAGGGTCACATGGCTAATAAGTATCTGAGGTCAAATTTGAACTCAGGTCCTCCTGACTACAGGCCCAGTCCTCTATCCACTGAGCCACCTAACTGGCTTAGAGGCACTTGCTAAATAAGTGCCATTTTTGTCTTTTAAAAATGCCTTTTCTCTTCTATAGATATATTCCTATTCCTAAATAATGGAGTTGATCTTAGAGTAGCTGAGTTTGTTCTTTAATCCTTAATAAGATGACAGAATCATAAATTTAGAACTGAAAGTACCTGAGAGGTCATCTATTCCAATTCCCTTATCTTATAGATGAAGATGTTGAGGCTTAGACACGTGAAATGACTGCCTTATGTCATGTAGATAGGAAATAACAGAACCTGATTTTGAACCTAACTCCTCTGATTTTAAACCCCCTTGCCCTTTTCTCTCACTCTCTCAGTCCACTGAGTAATTCACAGGGGAAGACAATCATATAGCACTTTACAGTTTACAAAGGGTTTTCCTCAGGATAACCTTGCTAGGTAGACAAAACAAGTATCCCTATTCTCATTTTACCTCCTGACTTCCCTGGCTTCCTTCAAGTCACCTAAAGTCCAACGTTCTTCAAGAAGCCTTTTCCTATTCCCTTAATTCTAATTCAGCTTGTAAGAGGCTGAACAGGGCTAATTCTTTCCTCCTATTGATTATCTCCAGTTGATCCTATGTGTGACTTTTTTGCACGTTGTTGCATGTTGACTCCCATTAGACTGTGAGCTCCCTGAAGGCAGGGACTGTTTTGGCCTTTCTTTGTATCAACAGGACTTGCCATAGATTCTGGCAAATAGTAGAGTCTTAATAAATGTTGACTTAATATGTTGAATTATAGTGCCTCTCACAAAGTAGATACTTTAATGATTGTTAATTCAAATGAATGAATTTTTCTGACTCCTTCCTTGACATGCTAAGACTTCCCCTATCTTAAAAGAACCCTGCTACCACTTGTAGGTATCATCCTAAATTTCTGCTCTTCTCACTGCTAAGCTTATTAGCATGGTACTTGGCACAGTAGGAATTTAATAAATGCTCATTTACTTGAATTGAAAGTGGTGGAGGGAACCCAAGTTCATTAGCCAGCAGTTTTTAACTAGGCCCCTGAACCTAAAAAAATTTTTTTAAAAAATAATTGTATCGTTATATATTGGATCCCTTTGCAATCCTATATATTTTACTTTATGGATTTAAATAGGAATCTACCAGATTGTCAAAGGAGTCCGTGACACTAAAAGGTTATGAACTATTATCTTACATGATGTCCCATCCACCTCTGTTCTGTAAATGGATTTCTCTGGAATCTGACCTATTGTCAAAAGTTATTTTAAAACCTTTTGATACATATTGAAACACCTTCTTTAAAATGTCAGTTGAGAAGCTAAGGAATCCCCGGGGTGTCTTGTCCCTGTCCTGCTATTGCCCTTACCCTGAGAATGCAGTTTCCTTTTTATGTAAATTGTTTATTGACATTTTTTTCAGCTTGGTTAGTTCCACATATACATTAACCTCATAGAAACCTCCCTTGTTACAAAGGAAAACAATAGAAGGACACCAATAAAATTCACAACAATTCATACTCATAGTCTCTTCCCCTCTACCAAGACGATCGGGGTGGATTTCATCATTCATCTGGTGCCAGGATTGGTCAGTGAATTTAGTCTGAGTTCAACTACCTTTCAGCGTTGTTTTCATTTACGTCCTTGCAGTCAGTGTGTATGTTCTCCTGGTTCTGCTATTTCCCCATTGCTCCTTCTGAGTAAAGGAATGAATCACAACCTATTGTCCATATCTAATCCAGAAAAGAATGAATGTTTGCTTGCAAAGTATCACACCAGCTCAAGAAACAGGTATATGACTGGAGCTGTGGTTTTTATTTAAGCCCTACTAATCAACTGCGAACCTCCAAGGGCTGAGAGGCTTGCCAAATGCAGCACTGGCTAGGGATTGCTCTGATCGTGCAATATTCCTGTAGGATTTTTTGGACCCAGTTTATTTACTGTTTACAGCTTCCTAGGCTATAGCATACTGAATGGGGAGCAGGAGATCTTTGCCACGAACAAGGGTCATAGAACTTATTCCTCAATAATAGTCTTCCTGTAGTGATCTTTCTGGCACCTAATGGCACATTAATGCACAGATTTCTTTTGGCATAATTTATTGTTCCTTTTCAACAACATCACCAAATTTGCTGTTGAATAGGGCGTAGGTACAACATCATTGTGGTTTTGTGATGTTTCTTCCTAGGTCACCTATGCTGGTACAAATTATTCACAATTCTGGTGCTCCTTTGGTCCCTTTACACCATGGTCCCCACTGCCCATTTTTAGCTGTCTACAAACTGAAAAAAACAAGACAAAACAAAAACAAACTTCATTGACCCAAAAGCTATCAGAAACTTATTTTGTCTCCCTCCAAAGAGGGCTGCCTATATTCTAGGGCATTTGTCATCTGTAACCTTGTGGAAGTCCCTGGGGAAGCAAATCTACTCAGTTTTAAATTTCCCCCAATTCCTTTTAAGTGTCTTGATTGGTGAGTGAGCACAAACGTCCCTAGCCCACTATAACTTGCTGGTACCAGATCTAGAATGGGGATGCCAGTCAACTGCCCTATTGATTAACTCTGTATTCATGTGACTCACCAGGCCAAAAATTTCTTCCCTGGCCATCATTATCCTGATTGTGTTGTCTCCTCCTATTAGAAGGTAAATTCCTCAAGGGCAGGAATTATTTGATTTTTGTGTTTTTATTTCTGTCATTTACCATAGTGTCTGGTATATAATAAGCACTTGATAAATGTTTTTTTCAGCCAGCTAGGTGGCACAGTGAATAGAAAGCCATGCCTGGAGTTAGAAAGACTCATCTTCCTGAGTTCAAGTCTGGTTTTAGATACTTATTAGCTGTGTGTCCCTGGGCAAGTCACTTAACTCTGTTTGCCTCAGTTTCTTCATCTGTAAAATGAGCTGGAGAAGGAATTTCCAAACTACTCCAGTGTCTTTGCTAAGAAAAACTCAAATGGGGTCTCAAAGAATTGGACATGACTGAAATAATGGAACAACAGCAATAATGCTTTTTCATTCATTCATTCATTCATGCAAAGCATATGGAGATCACATATCTGTTTTGTGGACAGTGTTAAGGGAGGATTCAGTGAAAGAGTAGAAAGAAAAGGAGGAGAAATAGAAATGACAAATTTTCAGATTGCTAAGAATTCCTAGGACAAGATATCATATGTCTAAAACATTTTTTGGCAAAATAGAAATTATTGGCTCCACAGTCAGTCTTGAAGATATTCTCTTTGATACTCTCTTCTTGAGTTTTTGTGTCTGTACTTGTAAAGCCAAGCATGAGCAGCTCTCCAGAGGACTGCTGCTGTGAACAGCTTTAAGGCTCTGATCACATAGTATAGTGAGCTCTCTATTTATTCAGCAGTAAAAACATTCACAGAAAACAAAGTACAGCATTCACAATGTTATAACATAACAATTTATCACTAAAGTGTCCACATAGTTTTCAACAAAGTGGCCACATAGGTTTAAACAAAAGACATCATTCAGTGATTCCTTAAATCAATCTCCTCAAGGAGCAAGGGACACAAAGCACAAAGTCCTTAAGGGACACAAAGTACAAAGTTCTCCACCCCTAGGTCACATTGCCTTAATCTCATCAGTCAAAAGTCTTTTTATCTTCTTGATTGGAGATTAGTTTCCAAACATCCTTAACTCAATCATCCTTAAGAGGTACAAGGTACAGAGTACAAAGTTCTCCCACCCTAGTATCATGATCAGTTACCACCCTAGTATCATGATCAGTCACCCAAGAAGAGGTCTTTTCATCTTGACCTGAGGCTGGCTCCCAAATTCCATGGTTTCTCTTCCGTGGTCCCAGCTCCTGGCTGAATCTACCCAACTGTCACCTGGATTCAAAGGTAGGCAGCTCTCAGCTCCTCATCCAGCTCCTTGTCCAGCTCCTTGTCCAGTTCCTTGTCCACTTCCCGTTCCATATTGAAGTTCATGGTGTCCGGTCCACCTCAAGTCCTTCACAATTTCTGTTTCTGGGAAGACAAAGCTTAACAGAGCCAAAACAACATTTATACATGTTGCCAGCACCATCATCAATTCACTTTCTGCCTGTGAAATCAACATAGACCCACAAAGTCTGAGAACTCAACACAAATTGTCAGTATAGTCCCAAGACCTCTGAAACTCTCCTCTAGGACTTCGGTAAACAGACAACCAGAAAATCTTCTTTCAGGGCTTCCAGTAAGGTCCCAAAGCTTCTGTATAAAGTATTACAAACACAAATCAACACAGACAGAGCAGACAAACAGAGTGCCAGGATACCACAAGTTTTCTCTGTCTCATCTCTGCCACCACAAGTGTTCCCTTCTCAGTTCTGCTCTCTCCCAGATTGTCCTCAGCTTTTTATCTGGTCATTAGCTCCTGCCTGTTCCACCCACCTCTTAGGTCCTTCCTGTTCTTGTCTTTGGCAAGTCCCTCCTATTGTGGGTTTCACAAGTTCTGTTTCTCAACTAAGGCTTGATATAATCATGGGCAAGGCTCACCTGAAACAAGGTGTTAAGTACTTGTTTGCTTGCCATTACACTACTCTTTTTTTGGTTCACCTACTCATCTGACCCCTCCTTCTCATTCTCCTTTGCTGCATCTTCACCTATGTCCCCTAGCTCTCCCTCCTAGATCCTCTTTCTTTCTTCTATACTGTTTCATTGCGATCTCACAAGCCCCCATGAATTCAATGATCATCTCTGTGCTGATGATTCCTCAATCTACTTATCTAGCCCTAACATTTTTATTGATCTCTAGTTTGCTTCTCCAATTGCCTATTAAACATTTCAACAGAATGTCCTGTAGGACACTGCAAACTGGATTCATTATCTTTTCCCCCTGAGTCCTCCCTGCTTCTAACCTTCCTGGTTACTGTTGAGGGTACCGCTACGGTCCCAACCTTGGTGTCATCCTGGATTCCTCATTCAATATTTTTGTAATTTTGCAATATCTCTTTGCAATATTTCTTGTACCCCTCCTTCTCTCTTCTGACATGGCTGCTACTCTTGTTTAGGCCCTTGTCAACTTATGCCTGAACTATACCAATAACCTACTGGTTGGTCTCCTTGACATAAATCTCTTTCTTTTTCAGTCCATCTTCTACTCAACTTTCTTTTTTTTCTCTCTTTTTAAATTTTTAAAAAACTTAAATACAAAGTAAGAAAAAAAGAAACAAACTTGAAAACTAAAGCTAAAATAATACAAAATAAGAAAAAAAAGCATTGCCATGTTCACAGCAGAACGTGAGAGGATTCAAAATACACAGTAATAAATTTCCATTTCAACAAAGCCTATATAACAAATGCTACACATTGTGTTGAGAGTTGTCTATCTTTTCTTTGCTTCCTCGTAAATTTTCTTTTGTTCTCTGCTATGCACTTTTTACTTTGTTCTTTTTTCCAAAATGATCTTCCTAAAGGACAGATCTGACCATATTGTTCTCCTATACAGCAAATTCCAATGGCTCCAGAATTACTTCCAGAATTAAATGCAAAATCCACTGTTTGGCATTCAAAGCTCTTTATTACATATCCTCTCTACCTTTCCATTCTTGTTAGGCCCTCCTTCCCCATTCTCTGCCCTTACTCTATGAGTCCCAGCTAAATTCTCACCTTCTACGGGAAGTCTTTTCCAATACCCCTATCTCCAAATTTTCCTGTTTATGGCTTGTTTGATCATAGTTATTTGTACGTCGTCTCCTTCATTAGACTGTGAACTCCCTGAGAGCAGGGGCTCTTTTTTGCCTTTCTGTGTCTTCCCAGTGTTTAACTAGTGCCTGACACAGAATAAGTGTTTAACAAGTGCTTATTGACCCACTGAATGACCTTACACCGCTGCTGTCCATCATAATTTTTTATCCAATGACCCCTACCTCTTTGCTGTTCCCTGAGCAAGGCACTCCATCTCTTAGCCCTGATAATTTTTTGTTGGTTCTCTCCCATGCCCAGAATGCTATCCCTGCTCTTTTCTGTTTATTCCCGTACTCTGCCTCCTGGCTTCCCTGGCTTGTTTTAAGTCCCGGGGCAAACCTCGCCTTCTACAGGAAGTCTTGCCCAATCCCTTTAATTCTAGCGCCTGCCTTCTGTTAACTATCTCTTGTTTATCCTGTCCATAGCTTCTCTGTAGAGTTGTCTTCCTCATTATTTGTGAGCTCCTTGAGAGCAAGGATTATGCTTTATCTCTCTTTCTCTTTTTTTATCCCCAGTGCTTAGCTCAGTACCTGGCATATAGTAGGTGCTTAACAAATCCTTGTTGACTTGATTACCTGACAAAGCCAGTCTTTCCTGCCTTTTGCTTTTTGTAGTCCCCATCAATTAGCATAGGGTCTTATATATGGTTGGAAGGTTAGGTGCTATAGTGGATAGAGTGCTGGGCCTGGAGTCAGGAAGACTCATTTTTGGGAGTTCAGATCTGGCCTCAGAAAGTTACTAGCTGCATGACCCTGGGCAAGGTCATGCCTCAGTTTCCTCAACTGTAAAATGACCTGGAGAAGGAATGGCAAATCACTATAGTATCTTTGGCAAGAAAGCCCCAAATGGAGTCATGAAGAATTGAATACGACTGAAATGACTGAGCAACAACAACTTACATATCATTATCTCCTATGATTTATACTGCTATTATAAGTTGGCATTCAATGTACAGAACCAACATTTATCAAGGTAAAGAAAGTTTTTTGCCTGCTGAATGGCTAGCCACACTTGTTTGAGTGGTTATACAGCTTATCCCCAAAGTTTTAGTGTAGTTTTCAGTTTGCAAGCTTACAAGCTTAAGATTTTTGCAACACTCTGAATTTTTGGTGACTTCTCCTGAAGTCCTCCTCCTCCTCCTCTTCCTCTTCCTCTTTTTCTTCTTCTTCTTCCTCTTCTTCTTCTTCTTCTTCTTCTTCTTCTTCTTCTTCTTCTTCTTCTTCTTCTTCCTCCTCCTCCTCCTCCTCTTCTCCTTCTCCTTCCCTTCCTCTTCCTCCTCTGGCTCCTGTGAGTCTTTCCCTGTTTTTATAGAACTAACAGTGATTACTACATCAGTAGCTTCCACAGTCTATAATTTTTACTTCCCCTTAAGTCCTGTTCTGAAGCCTTATATTCATGTCCTACCACTTATTTTGAAAGATAGCTGATTTCTGAGTCTCGGTCTTCCTTCTCTCTTCTTCCAAAAATATTCTTGGCTCAAGTCCATGGGGACAAGTTTCTGCTTAGACTGAAGAAACCAAAGGGGATGAAAATGGATCATTAGAAACCACACAGTACAATGGAGAAGTAAACATGATGGACATTCAATGATGTTAACACATCATTGTTGTGTTAACATTGATGTTAAGCATGATGTTAACACAAAGCCAATGATTTCTGAAACTAAGGTCTATTTGCCCAAATCAATCCTACAGGTACAGTAAATAAACTTTTTTCCCTTCTGAGACTTGGTTGCAAGAAACTCATAAAACTAGTTGCTAGGAAGACTTGGAGTAAAGTACATTCATCCTCTACCCCAGACTCTTATTGACTGTGTGACTCTGAGCAAGTCACTTAATCTCTCTTAGCCTCTATTTCCTCATCTGTAAAATGGGGTTAATAATAGCATATGCCAGTGGGGTTGTTGTGAGGATTAAATGAGAAAATGTACATAAAGTACTTTGCAAACCATAACGGACTATAATTTAGTTATCATTATTATTATTAAGACTATCAGAGTGTTGTCATGTTTCTGAAAACAAAAATGATGAATTCCTTTGACTAGGTATGTACTGTCATCTTCATTGGTATCTGAGTAAGTAATTCACTTACGGGTTACCTTTTACTACTGTAAATAAGTGTATTAGCTCAAATTGTTCATGACTTCTGACATCAATCTAATCAAAGAGCCTGGAGTGACAATTCAGTGACTACTGCCTGAACTGGCTAATCACTAAATGTATTCATTGAAAGAATGCCTTTTCTTTGGTAAAGCAGACTCCTCTCTTTGGTGACCTCCAAGATCCTTTCCAAGTCTAAATGTATGAGCTCTTGATGGAAAGAATATTGCTGGGGGCGGGGGGGCAGGGAAGGAGAGAGTCTGAAATTAGGTCAGAGCATGAAGGAGTTTCCTCTCATCGGGAGTGTGGGAGCCCTCCATTCTCCATTCTGAGGGTGTGGAATTGGAATATAGAATTACTCTTACTTTGAAGGGAAACAGGAATTCTCAAAACCTGGGTCAAGCGATGATTAATCTCTCTATCTCAGTGGTTCTCAACCTTCCTGATGCCATGACCCTTTAATATAGTTCCTCATGTTGTGGTGACTCCCAACCATAAAATTATTTTCATTGCTACTTCATAACTGTAATTTTGCTACTGTTATGAATCATAATGTAAATATTTGATATGCAAGATGTATTTTCATTGTTACAAATTGAACATAACCCACAGGTTGAGAACTGCTGCTCTATCTCTTCATTCCCTGGTCTGTATGGTCTATTTGATCTCTCATGCAGGCTGTGACTCAAAGACTTTTTAAAATCTTCCACTGATGTTACCCAAAACTGAGTTGTGATACCTCTTGGAATAAGGATTCTTAGGCAACATGAGTTACACATGTCAATGACAAGGACAGAATCTGGCACTGCTAGACCACATTCTGCTATTGCATGGATAGGGCTTGGATCTACAATTTCATTGATATAGGAAACATCTGGATGAAGAAATTATAACATTCCAAAGTATGAGGAAGCCTTAGAGTCAGGAAGACCTGAGTTCAAGTCTTCTTTTTTACACAAACTAGATGTGTGTAAGTGTTTCCAGATAACTGTCTTTTTGGGGGAGTGGATCTGTGATTTCAGGTGTGTTTGGATCTCCTGGATCTCTCAAAGCCTATACATGACAGACAAATTACTGATCAGTTTCAATACAAACATAGGTACATCCCTCTTTTCCTCCCACTGTCAAAAATCCAAAGTGCTCATGTAGTTATTATGGTGTATGGTGATTGTAAATGTGGCTTCTGAGTCAAGAAATCAAAGTTAGGAGAGCATTCAGCTATGCCTTCTCATTTTACATAGAAGGTCCATAGAAGTGAACTCAAGGTTCACTAGTCACAAGACTACAAGGTTTACCTTAGACTGGCTCAAGGTCACACAGCTAGGAAGAAGCAGATGCGGGATTGAAATCCAGATCCTCTGGCTTAAAATTCCATGTTCTTTTTACTCTCCATGTTGACCCTCACATTTGAAGATTGGACAAGTGGGGATTCTTTGTTCATTGGAGGTGGGGGGGGGGTGGTATTTGTAGCATGCCAAGTACTCTTCTGACTCATTATCGATTGAAGGGAACGTTGTTAAATTTTCAGCTTCTACCCACAATCTAGATCCTCTCCCAGTGGGAGTAGATGTCCTGGATGATTCTTTCCCTTGTAATGCCTGCTATGTCTTTTCCCTTGTCACATAACTCACAGTGAAAGGAGAGGAGATGAGCAGGGCCAAATTAAAGATTAACATGAAGCAGAAAGGAATGCTAGCACACTGCCACCACGCCTGTGGGGGAATATGGTGAAGAATTCAGCTGCATGTAATCAGGAAATCCAAAGGTCAGGTTTCCACAACAACTGTGACAGCTCCGCTCCAGGCTCATGTGATGATGATCATTTTGTCAGAAACATTCCACCTTCAGAAGAGCCAGAGCCTCAGCAGCTTTTCCAGGAGTGGTAATGGAATGGTTGAGCTGAGCCATTCGAAATCTCTTACCAGATTTCCTCTTGGTCAGTAGGCTCCACTGTGGGATGGTAGGCTGAGTTTACCTTTGGAGAGAAGTTTGTGGCTAGAGCCATCCCTAGGGTACAAGAGCATCATCCTTCCCTCCTGTCCTTCCTTCTACCCAACAAGTCAGTTAGGCAGTGATTTAGGGAGAAGGGTGGAGAAATTGGGGGTTGCCAGCTGACATATGTGTATCCCTTGCTATATCAGTTTATGATCCATCTCTCCTTGTTACTATCACCAAGGTCAAACAGTGGGGTTCTATAATCTAATCTCCTTTCCAGGATGCCTTCCATTATTCTTCTATGTATAGTCTATACCTTGGCTTTTCAGAATGCCAGAGTGCTTTTTAATCTTTGCCTATTCAAATTCTATCCTTTTAAAGCCCAACTGAAATGGGACTTACTCTGTGAAGCCTACCCCATTGTACAAATAAATAATTCCATTTATATGCTACTTTAAGACTCACAAAATACTTTTCATATATATTATTTCATTTGGTCCTAACAATGATATTTTCCTCACTACAGGTGATAAAAGTATTATTAGCCTACACATTTTATTTTGCAGGGAAGGATCAGATTTGTGATTTCATATGTAGTAAAGAGTTCCCAGTAAGTGAACTCTCTCTACCAGTACAGATCAGTAATTGTTATGTAGCATAAACTCTTAGAGAGTTTCCTGAAAGGAAGCACACTTATAGATGGTAAGTATGATCTGGCCTTATAGTTAGGAAGACCTGAGTTCAAGTCCCATCTTTGATATATACTGGCCATGTGACTTTGAGCAAGTCCCTTAACCTCTTCATACTCTTTAACACTATCCTACTTTTAGAGTTAGTGAAAGTGAAGCTCAAAGAGGTTAAGAAAAAAAATGAGACAGCTAAGTAGCTGTTAAATAGAGTGATAGAGTGAGGATTTGGGATCAGGAAGACCTGAGTTCAAATCTAGCCTCAGACTCTTCCTAGTTATATGACGAACTCAAATTATTTAATCTTTTTCTGCCTTAGTTTCCTCACCTGAAAGGGGGAGGGGATAATAATAGCAGTAAGGGGTGGAGGAGAAAAGTCAAAAAAAGACAAAAGATATATCTGCTCCTGTGGCCTTCTTTTCTGGTTGATCAGTTTCTAGTTGGGACCACTATTTCAGGAGGTGCCCAGACATGGGCTGGAAGTGACCTAAGAGGCCATCTAGCCCAACTCCCTCATTTTACAGATGAGGAAATTAATGCTTAGAGAGATGAAATGATTTTATAATGATCAGAGATGGGATTTGAATCCAGGTCCTCTGATTCCAGAGTCAGTTCTCATTCATTAAACCATGCCTCTTCTCTTACATGTTTTATAGAGAGAGAATTGTAGGGTCATAGAATGTGAATACAGTACCCTAGAGATCATCTTATCCAGTTTCCTCATTTTTATAGGTCATTTGGTTGGTTTGCTGTCCTTTGTTCTCGAAGAGGACCAAAATGACATCACTATGTCAGGGTCAAAGTTCAGTGTGTCCAACTGTGGCTCATCAGACCAATATGAGTTTAGAAGGCTCTACCACAGTTTGGGAACAAATAGTCCATGTGAACTTTTGGAGAGGAGACAACTCTAAATTTGTGCATTTCACGTTTCTTTTGAGCTACTACGATTCTGCTTTGCTCATAGACTACAGCACCTTCTTTGATGTGAGCATGCCATGTTTTTTTTATAGATAACAGGACCAAAAATGTAGTACTTGACAATAGCCAGTCAAACTTCCTCATTTTACATAAGATGAAACTGAGGCCCCCAGAGGTAAAGGAATTGTCCAAGGCCTCACATTGAGTTAGTAGGAGAACCACTAACAATTTTTTATTCCTATGACACCCGAGTCCCAAGTGGCTTACTCTTAAACCCTGCCCTAACCATAGTCTCCTTCTCTCTAGGGGATAACTAGATGGTGAAAGAGCATCACTGGAGTCTCACCAGGATGATGTAATGAATGCAAAAACGCTGAGGCAGCATAGCTCTCTATAACACTAGACTTGATCTTAGAGGTTAAGACCTGGGAATTCTGGATCCAGAATTTTGGAGTCATCACCTTATTACCTCTGTGATCTTGGATAAGTTACTTTTCCTTAGAGGTCCTCAGCTTCCTTACCTATAAAACAAGGAGGCTGAACTAGATGAACTAAGGAATATAATGGAAACTAATTTATTAAGTGTTTAATATATGACAGGTACTGTGCTAAGCATTGGGGATATATCTATATCTATATCTATGTCTGTGTCTGTGTCTGTGTCTGTGTCTGTGTATGTGTCTACGTCTATGTCTACGTCTACGTCTACATCTATATCTATATCTATATCTGTATCCATACCTAATCTATATCTATCTATATGAATACAAAAGTAAGACAGTCCCTGTTCTTACATTCTAATGTAAGAACTTACATTCCAATAGAGTAAGACAATATATATGAAAGAATGATGGCCAGAGAAGGATATTTGGTTTGGGAAATCCAGAGCTAGGTAGCTAGGGAGTGTGCTAGATAGAGTGCTAGATCGAGAGTCAGGAAGTCCTGAGTTAAACTATGGCCTCAGATACTTACTAGCTGTGTGAACTTGGGCAAGTTACTTCATTTTTGTCTGCCTCATTTTCTTCATCTGTAAAATGGGGATGAAAATAATAGCATCTACCTTTTAGTGCTGTTCTGAAGACAAAAATGAGATACATGTAAAGGGTTTTTCAAATCTTAAAATGATATCAATGTTAGCTACAGTTATTATTGTTGTTACCATTGTGTCATAGGAATGATAGATAGAGTCGTAGGGCAGCCAATTGACTGGCCCTTTCATAAACACAGATAGTATTTAATCAGGTGTAGAGAGGTGGGAAAGAGGAAAAGATATGGGGGCATGGCAAGGTGATGACCGGGGTGACATTTGGTCAAGAGTCTGTTTGAATACTGGCTCTATCATTTACTGTTTGTGTGATTGTGAACTGGTCTCTTCACCTCTCTGCTAAGCCCATAAGGATGATAACAAATAAGGATGATGATGTTTCTATTACCTTCCTCAAAGGGAAGACTGGGAAGGAAAATTCTTGGTAAATTGAAGTATCACACATACAAGTCACACTACTTAATGTTAAATGTCAAATAAGAGTCACCAACAAGGAGGAATTAGGTACTAGTCTAATTTGGGGGAGCAGAGAGCCAGGCCTTACCAATATGAAGACCTTTAAATGTTAATATAATTTAGTATTATAGGATAGTATAATATGGTATATCTGGAGCACAACTTGGGAGGTATTTGGGGAATGCCTCTGAGATGATGATTAAATAAAGGTGATTTTGTAGTTTGAAAAAAAGTGCATGGGCTCTTCCTTGTAACAGCTGACAGTGTGTTCTCAGCTCCTCTCAGGGCACACTGGAAGAAAAGGTCACTTATTTAAGATCTCTTTAGCTTCTCTCTGATGTTATAGACAAAGAGATCATGAGATCCCCGGAAGGGCTCTAAGAGAACATTCTGTCCAACCTCCTTATTTTGCACACGAAGAAACTAAGGGTTTAAATCTTAGGGGAAAGAATTCTCATTGTCTCTCTCCTCTTACATAGTAATAATCTATCTATAATAATTAGGTTATTATGAACTTACTCAAGACTTAGATGTGAAATGGAAACCCACAATCTTCTTTTACTATTGGGAAGATTTCAGGGGATCCAGGATCTTAAATGGTAGAAAAAAAATACATCTTGATTTTCACTAACCTTCAAATGAAATTTAAAATTTCCTTCAAGTATGAATTTTTAAAAAATACTGTTCTTAGGAAGCCTTCACAAGTCTACCAGAGATGTCTGTGACACACCAAAGGTTAAGAACTCTTGCCTTAGTGTGGTAGAATGGAAAGAGAATTTATCTAGGAGTTAGAGGTCTATGGGTTGAAATCCTGCTTCTGATGTGTGACCCTGGGTAAATCACAATCTCCTTGCTCCTTAGTTTCCTCACTGATAAAATGATGAGTTTGGGCTAGATGGCCTCTGAAGTCCTTTCTGACTTCAGATCTAAGATACCATGAAAAATGTACAATTTTGAAATTTGCGTGAGCTCTTTGAGTCTTTTCATGGAGGCCAAATACAACGGTAACCATGGTGGAGGTGGTACTGACAAATAAAACCTCACAGGTGTTGGCAAGAAGCAAGTGGTTTCTTGACAGAGCTCATAAGAGATCATAGCAAATATACTCCCTGTTCGGTAACCAAGCCAGGATATAACCCGACACTTACTGAGGGAGAAAAGGGAGCAATTTCTGGCAGTTACATGGACCCAAGTCTATCAGCAGCTGAGTTATTTAGCACAAGTGTTCTGGTAATTGTGATACACTGCAAATAATTAACAGTGTCATCCCTATCAGATAGCAGAGCTCCCTGTGTTCTGGGGCCTCTTGTGGGGGAAAAGAGAGTATGAGAGGAGACATTTTCAGTACAAGAAAGGGGCAGACACACCAGGGCAGCTGTAGGCAAAGCTATCCGGTCTTAGGCAAAGTTGTTTGTTTTTTAAAAATTTCATCCATTTAAGGAACTCCCTCTAAGGAAGCAACTCTCTCTACCCCTGGTGAGTGGTAACTTCTCTACCATTTATAGTTCGAGACTAGAGTTTCCTTGAACACTGAAAGGTCAAGAGACTTGCCTGGAGTTATATGGCAAACATGAATCAGAGGTGGGACTCAATCCAGCCAGTTTCCTATCCACTACAGCTACTGCTGCTGCTGCTGTTGCTGCTACTACTACTATTACTGCCACTACTACCACCACCACTACCACTACTACCACCACCACCACCACCACCATCACTGTTACCATCACCACCACCACCACTTAATATGTGCCAGGCACTGTGCTTTATCACTATCTCATTTGATTCTTACAACAACCCTAGAAGTAGGTACTATTATTATTACCATTTTCCAGATGAAGAAATTGTGACAGAATATAAGTGACTTGTCCAAGATCACACAACTTGTATCTGAGACTGCACTCACAATATTTGGCAAACAAGGTTATCTTCCTTTTTTTCCTTATCTACCTATCTAGCTTTATCAGTTTACATATTTAACTAATTGTTCTTATTTAAAATTTTCAAGTAATAGCTATTTTAAAAAATTAATCTGTCCCTCCTACTCCACTTCACACCCATCCCTATTAAGCAAATAGTATTTAAAAAACAACAACAACAACAATCCAGAAAATATGTCCCTAAATACATATCTGCATAGCCTGGTGAAACAAAGCCCCATGCTCGCCATGTCAAAAGTGTGACTCCACATTTTAAGTTCATCACTTATTTGTCAGGAGATAAGTGACAGGTTTCATCTTCATTTTTGTGCACTTGTGGTTTATCATTGCATTGAGTACAAATGTATTTAAAGGTTTTTCTCTTTAAAGTTGCCCCCAATTACTTTTAATAAAGTTATCATTGTATAAATTGTTCTAGTTCTTCTTACTTTGCTCTGCATCTGTTCATAAGGGTCTTCCCAATGGCACAATTGTATTATATTATATTAACATAGCATAATTTGTTTAGCCATTACCCAATAGAAAGACAGCCCCTTAGTTCTGAATTTTTGGCTACTAAAAAAAGAGCTTTTATTAAGTATTTCTGTATATCTTTTCCCTCTTCCTTTGATTTCCTTGGAATATAGGTCTAGTAGCATAACTGAATCAAAGGGCACGTACAGTTTGGTAACTTTCTGGGCATAGTTCCAAATTGTTTTTCAGAATAGTTGGACCACTTCATAGTAATGCCCCAGAACTCCTGTTTTCCCATAGCCCCTCTCACATTTGCCATTTTCCTCTATTGTCATCTTTTCCAATCTGATAGGTATGAGGAGGTTCTTCAAAGTTAATATGCATTTCTCTAATTCTTTGTGATTTAGAGCATTTTCCTGTCATTTTCTGCCATTTCATGGTTGTTGATAGTTTGGCTTTCTTCCTGTGGTCTATTCATATTTGTTCATGTCCTTTGGCCACTTAACTATTGGGTGATGAGTTCTTAGTTTTCAAAATTTGAATCATTTTCTTATAAGTCTTGGATATACAAGATTAGCCTGTAAGCTCCTACATTAGATTAGCAGCTCCTTGAGGGCAGAGAATGTCTTTTGCCTCTTTTTGTATTTCCAGTGTTTTGTACATCATAGTAGGCATTTAATAAATGTTTATTTATTAATTGATTGATAAAAGATCTTTATCAGAAAAACTTGCTGCAACAATTTTCCCCCCAGTTTCTCTTCTAATTTAAATATATTAGATTTATTTTGTCCCTTTTATGTGGTGTGATCTTATCACTTGTTTACAGGGGTATGACAGTTGTAAAACATTTACCAGCATCCCCTAATTGTTTAGCCATGAACTCTTTCCCTATCTGTAGATCTGAAATGTAATTTCTTCCTTGTTCTTCTAACTTGTTTATGATGTAATTTTTAATATTTAGGTTATTTTTCTATATGGAACTGAACTTGGTATATGGTAGGAGGCATTGGTCTAAACCTAATTTCTGCCAGGTTGCTATCCAACTTCCCCAACAGTTTTTGTCATATAGTGAGCCCTTCTCCAGTGACTGAAATGGATTCCTTCCTTATCTTTTTTTTATCCTTTTATCTTGAGCTCAGAGTTTCTGAGCAGCATTAGAGCTAAAGTCAATTAGCTTCATTCATTAAGCTCAGAATCAATATAGTGAGCCCCCAGGAAATGGGGGAAGAGTTTTAACAGGCTGCCCACAGAGACAAACCAATCCAGGTTGGAAATAGAGCAAGGCAAAATTTGCATTTTGATCAGCAATAGGATTGAGCCATGAATGGCCACTGCACTTCCAGCCTGGGTGAGCTAAAAAGATCTAAGATCCAAAAAAAAAAAAAAAAAAGGAAGAAAAGAAGGAAGTCAGAAAGGAAGGAAGAAGGAAAAAAGAAAGAAATATTTTGGCCAATTATATGTTAATAATACTGATAAATTAGAGGAAATAGATGAATATTTATAAAATTCTAAAATTAATAAAAGAAATAGATTATTTAAATAATACAATATCAGAAAAGGAAACTGAACATGTCATAAATGAATTCTCAGACAAAATTCCAAGACTAGATTGATTTATGTGAATTCTATTAAGCATTCAATGAATAATTAATTCCAATATAGATAAACTGCTTGCAAATTTGAAAAGAAGGCACCCTTTCAACATCTTTTCATGATTCAAATAGTCTTCATACCCAGACTTGTAAGAGACAAAGCAGAAAAAGAACATTTTAGACTATGATCCCTGATGAATACTGATGCAAAAAAATGTATATAAAATATTAGAAAGATTAATCACTGTCCAGGCTGGATTTTTAGCAGAAATTCAGGTTGATTCAACATAAGGAAACATTTAAATATTATAAATGATGTTTAAAATATAAATAAAAAAAACTTGATGCTTTTGACAAAACTTAACACTCATTTCAATTAAAAAACTACTGCTTGAAATTTGGAATAAATAGATATTTCCTTAATATAGTAAGTAATATTTATTTAAAATCAAGAGTAAACATATTTAATGGAGAAAAGCTAGAGGACTTTCTAATAAGATCAAGATAAAACAAGTATGTCCCTTATTACCACTACTATTTAACACAGTTCTCAAAGTGCTAGCTATAGCAATAACACAAAAAGAAATTGATGGAAAAAGCATAGACAAAGAGGAAACAGTATTATCACTTTTTATAGATGATATGATATACGAACCCTAGAGAATTACCTAAAATTAATTAAAATAATAACTTCAGTAAAATAGCAGAATATAAGATAGATCCATATAAATTATCAGCATTCCTAAGAATAGTTAACAAAATTCAGCAACTAGAGCTAGTAAGAGAAATTTCATTAAAAATATCTAGAGAAGGGGCAGCTGGGTGGCACAGTGGATAAAGTACCAGTCCTGGAGTCAGGAGAACCTGAGTTCAAATGTGATCTCAGACATTTACTAGCTGTGTGACCCTGGGCAAGTTATTTAACCCCAATGGTTTCGAAAAAAGATCTAGAGAAGCTATAAAAGAGTTTGAAGTGCATCTTCCATGATTCATCCGGGAACTATATGAATCTAACTGTAAAACACTCTTCACAGAAAGGAAGACAGCTAGGCATTTTAGTGCATCCCTGTAATCACAGCTACTAGACAGACTGAGGATGGTGGATCTCTTGAATTCAGGTATTCTGAGCCGCAGTGGGCTATACTGATCACGTGTTTGAATTAAATATGGCATTGATATGATGAGCTCCCAGGAGCAGGGTGAGGGGATACCAGGTCATTTATAAAGGGATGAGCTGACTTAGGTTGAAAACAGAGCAAATCAAAGTGGATCTACGTGTATAGCCCTTGTACTTCTAGCCTAGAGGAGATGGGGAGAGTTATTTTTTAAACAGAAAGATATATAGTTCCCTCTCTCCCCCATTGGAGAAAAATGTTATCTTCTAAAGAGGTAGATGTTACTAATATGAATAGGTTTGTGACGGGGGGAGGGGGGGGGGCCTCTCCCACTACCCAGCTTCTAGTAACAATAAATTCACCACCCTCTTGTAGGATGTGGAAGCCTGAGGCTAGAAAGCAGAAGAGAAGCTTCACTGTAGAACCTTTTCTTAGGAACCTGCTTAATGTCCAGCATTAAGTATGATCAGAGATGTGAATAAAAAAAGAAGTGACCAGGCCATGTGGGTAGTTCAGGGAAGAACCATGAACTCCGTTTAATGATTTTTTGAGCAAGATTTTTGTACAGAAAGATGAAAGGATTCAGGTTTTACTATCATTGTCTTAAGGTTGTTAGTTCCTGGAAGTAATTTTAAATAAAGTCAGGTTTTTCTGGGCACCAACAGGTCAATGAGCATTCTTAAAGGCATTAACAAAGAGGAGATAAAAAAGATAAGACTTCAAAGTAACTTAGGTTTGTTTAGATGTTATCATTGTCTTGAGTATGCTGTACCTTGGAACCAATACGGGAATGGAAAATCTAATAAAAGACTTGTCTTTTTTAGGTATCTGAAGTTGAGGGGCAAAACGCCTGGTTGTAGTCAGGGTCTCAGACAAAAATCTTTTAAGTGTGACTCCAGGGGGTCTTTCTTAGGGAGCTGGCCTTATGCGAATCCACTAGGCACATCACCAAAAGGCCCTAATTAGAGTACACCGTCTAAACCCTGACTTCAGCTGCATCAACCTTTGGGCCAATCATTGTCACTACAGGAGCCTTGGGGAGGTGGGGCAAACGCAGGGTGCAGCAGTGGATGTTAATTGGATTAATTCACAGAGCTATAACTAGGCATTCTGGCACCTGGGGCAAATTGAGATGGGGGTCAGTCGGGAGGTTTAAAGTATGACTACTTCTAAGCGTGGCTGAGGTAGACTATGGACAGCAGGCATAGAGGTTGTGGATTTTGAAGGACTGAGAGTCCAGGATATGTGAAGGGGCAGAGGTTAGTGGGGAGAAGAAGGCTGAACCAGCATCTAAACAAATTAGGAAGGAGTTAAGTTGGAGGTCTATAGACAATAGCAATCTTCCCTCAGTTCAATTCAGTTTAAAATGAATCAAGTGGTTACTATATGCCAGGCAAAGGGGATATTAGGACATAAATCGGCCCTGGCCCCAAGGAACTTCCATTTAATACTTCCTTTCTTCCTCACTTTTCTATTTTTTCTCTTCTCAATTTTACACTTCTTTTTGCTGATAGAGCCATAGCATTACCTTCCTCTCTTCCAACAGTCGCACAAGGTATCACACACTATTTTGCATCATGGCAATAAAGATGAATAACTATAGAAGGCTGTGGGGTCTCTTTCCCTAGTGACCATCAAATCTAAGAGAGAAACCTTTCAGGATGGGACAGTTTAAATTGAATCCCGTTTGGAGGCAGAGGAAGCACAGATTTAATGAATTCTAGAGAGCCTCTATTACCTCAGAGATTCTAGAATTTTTACTTAGTTATTCCTTTTAATCATTACTGGGCCCATGCTTGAAACTTTTGGTGGGAGCTTGTACTCTGTTGGCAAAGGTTTCCAGAGTCACCCTCAGATTCTGATGAGGCAACATCATTGTGAAGTTGCTTAGTTGATGGATTATACTTGTCTGTTCTGAGGACTAGCTCAGCTAAGTATAGGGAGACTCATCACCAGGTGGGACTAAGGGTGATGAATTTTTTTTTTGTTCGCAACAACTCTCAAAGATCACCTAGTGAAGTTACAGAGAGGTTGCAATCAGAGTCAGTGAAAGGGTTACCTTATCAAGAAATCAGAGATCCTTGAAATATTAGAATAACCATTTCTTCTAATAAGCCTGTCAATATTTCCTGTGATGCTGGTTTTCTGACCCCACAGTGTGCAGTGGAAAGAGCACTGAGTCAGAGGACCTGGGTCCAACTTTCAGTTGTTACCACTAGCTACCCTCGAGATCTCAAGGAAGTAATATCAGATAAAAAGTGCTCTGTTGGGGTGGCTAGGTGGCACAGTGAATAGAGCACCGGTGCTGAGTCAGGAGGACCTGAGTTCAAATGTGGCCACAGACTCTTAACAATTACTAACCATGTGACTTTGGGCAAGTCACGTAACCCCAATTCCCCCCTCCAAAAAAAGCAAAAAAAAAAGTGCTCTGTTCAGCATTCAAAACCCGTCATAACCTAGCACCCTCTTACCTCCCCTTTTACCTTATATCTTAATCCCCTAGAGGTATTCTTCAATCCAGTTATATTGCTCTTCCAGCTGTTCCACAAACAAGACCCTTCATTTCTAGGCTCTAGGCCTTCTCTTTGGCTGTCTCCAATGCCTACAATGCTCTCCCCTTTCTGCTCTGACTACGGATCTCTCTGGCTTCAAGTCCCAACTAAAATCCCTCCCTATAGGTAGGTTTCCTCAACCTTCTTAATTCCAGTGCCTTTTCTTTGTTAATTATTTGTGTACGTAGCTTATTTTGTATGTGTTTGAGTGCTGTCTGTTCCATTAGTTTGTAAGCTCCTCAAGGGCAGGGGACTGTCTCTTTTGCCTTTTTTTTTTTAAGTATCCCCAGTGCTTAGCCCAGTGCTTGGCACATTGTAGATGATTAATAAATTTTCTTGATTGATTAATTTAACCTCCCTGGGCCTCAGTTTTCTCATCTATAAATTGAGGGGGTTTGACTTAGAGCCTCTGATGTTCCTTCTAGCTCTAGAGCTATGATCTTATGAACAACACGTCGAAATAATGAAAAAGAAGGAAATAGATCAAAGGAAACTTTGATCAACCCCAAACCTGAAGATGAATGCATCTCTCTTCTTAATGAGTCTTTTTTGAGGATTCAGAAGCAACCCCACTCTGTTACAAAGGGAAAACTAGTCACTTCTATATTGTGTTCAGTTAAAGTGGGATGAGATGACCTTTTTTTCTCCCAGACTCTTTACAAACATTATATGAAGTAAATATCACTGTGCACATTATTTGATTATTTATCCATTTTCATTCATCAAACACATATATTGGGCAGCTTCTATGGGCCAGGTCCTGATCCTTCTTAACATTCAGGAGGAGAAATAAGAAATACACAAGCAACCGAAGAAAAAGACAGTCCCGTGACAGGTGCCTCACAAGGCGAGGATCCTTAAGGATCAGTAGAGCCAGGATTAGATTCTGGGTGCTCTGAGTTTAAACCAAGGGTGGGGAACCTTTGGTTTAAGTCCAATGCTCTGAGTAGTTGCATAATATTAGACACATTCAATCTTCCTGCTGGGACTCAGTTTCTTCATTTCGCTAGATGGACTAGATGTTCTCTGAGGTCCACCTAAACACCCCAAACACCTTTACTGTCACTTATGAAGCTGAGCAGCCCCTTTTCAAGTAACTCATACATCATATAACTCTTCTATACATGCTCTTTCCCAGAAAAGCTCTGGGACTTTGGACACCAACTGAGGGGATGACACATTATTGAGTTATTATTAAACTCACATTTATGTCATGCTATTACAATTTGCTGCCAATCATCTTCTGATAATGCAAGTATTTTTGTCGCTATTCTACAAATGAGGAAGTTTACTGGGCAGGAGGGGGACAGGGACAAGTACAGCAGATTCCATCTTCCCAGGGGGAGAAGTTTCCCTGGCAATTTCCACACCCCTCCCTTAATCTTGGATTCTACACTGATCCCCTATTGTGAGCTGGCCTCTAACAGAGTCAATAGACTATGTCAACACAGATAAATAAATTGCAAAGTATATGCAAAATAATTTTAAGAGGGACTGAGTTCTGGCACCTGGGGGTTGCCTGGGAAGACCTCATGTGGGAGGGTAGACTGATTTACTTTTTTCAAAACCTTTCAATCTTTGGAATCTCATTTCATTTTCATCACAGCCCTGGGAGGTAGGTGGGGTATCCGTGCCACCTAAGGCTGCTAATATGAAAAGGTACAAGCAGTGTGGTGTTTAGCCAGCTACTTGCCCCTCTCTGTGCTCCCCTTGATAAAGGGCTATGTGAAGCACAGAGCAGCACATATACCACAGCATAGATTGGGAAATAAAACTCGAGCCCAGGAAAGCTCTAGCAACAATCTGTCCCCAGCAAGAAGGGAGAGAGAAGCCGCAGGGCTCCCAGAAAGGACATTCTCTCTTGGTAATGTAGCCGTTTCTGTAGCACATATTCACTCAGGTCTCATTCATCTCTGTGTCTTCCAAAGTTCCTAGCACAGAGCCTCACACATTGCAGGCACTTAGTAAATATGTTGAATGTGAATGATGCATGTTAGGGCTTATGTCAGGCTCCAGTCATGCAGCTGCTGTGAGAAAAGGGTGCATTTACTGTACCTGAGCTCATCTCTGGAACAGCACAGGGAGCCTGGCTATGGGCATAATAAAAACTGACACTGATTGGGTGCCTTAACGTTTGTAAAATGTTTGATGAATGCTATCTCATTTCAGTCAATAAACATTTGTAAGACACCTACTATTAATTAGGCACTATACCTCACTTTAACCCTAAGAGGCAAGTTCTGGATCTGTGATTTTGTGGATATAAGGAAACTCCTGACATGGAAACTCCTTCCATTGAAGCAGATCAGCAACTTATCAATAATTTAGAGTCTTACGGAGTTGCCAGGGAACACTGAGTCTTAAGTGACTTGCTGGAGGTTATAGTGCTAGTATATGTCAGAAACAAGAGTTGAACCCATGACTTTCTAGCCACGAGCCTGGGTACTTTTTAAGATATCAGGCTGCTTCTTACTATAGGTATTGATGGTTATTCCTATTTAAATATAAGCAAACTTAGGAAGTAGGCTCAGAATGAGTGAGTGACTTGCCCATGATCACAGACCTGGTAAAAGAAAGGATTTGAAACCAAGCCTTCTGGACTTGAAATCTAGCACTCTGTCTACTCAGTGTGCTTTGCTCTCTCTGACATGAAAATGACAGAACTGTCCCTATATGGTAGTTGTACCTACCTGCAACTCTCCACTTGACCTTTCTTCAATTTTAGGACCTAGCTGGGAAATACACATTTGTTGTGGGTGCTTTCTTCCACTGGAAACATGTCTAAAATGCACAGTGAGAATTCCCCTTTTTCCCCATGTTCTTTTCTTTTCCTACACAGAAGATAAGGAAGCTGTGGGGTGTTGTGAAAAGAGAGTTGATTCCTAAGTCAGACAACCCACACTCAAATTTCATCTCTGATGTTTTCCTACCTTTGATGTGACCTTGAATAAATCATCTAACTACCATGGATCTTCGTTTCCTCAACTGTAAAATGGGGGGGGGGGGTATTGGGCTACATGGCCTCTGAGGTACATTCTCATTCTAGATCTAGGGCCCTATAATGGCTTATATCTTGTCTCTGGGACAGTTGCTCTCTCTCTCTCTCTTTCTCTCTCTCTCTCTCTCTCTCTCTCTCTCTCTCTCTCCCCCTCCTCTCTCTCCCTCTCCATCCTTCCCTCTCTCTCTCATCACTTCGAATTTCTACATTTCAATATTTATTGTGTTTTGAACAAAGGTACAATAGGCATTTGTGAAGGCAGCTTGGAAGTACAGTTTGTACACCCCTCTGAGCACCAAGGTACTATTGTTACAGAGGCAGCGTGGCACATTGGGACAATAGCATAATAGAACTCTGGATTTGGAATGAGAAGGTTTGGGTTCACATTCTGCCTCCAGAACTTGCATTAGATACATGACTCTATGCAAGCCCTTTCATCCTCCGAGCTTGGGGTTCCTTTATCTGAGTTAAGGATCAAGGGCTCAATCAAACACAGCCTACTACCACATGCTAGGAACTATGGTAGGCACAAAAATCAATCAATCTCTGCCGTCAAGGAGCTTAGATTCTTTTGGAGGAGACAGTGTATCCACATATGAGCAGGGGTATGCTGTGATAACAACTAGCTCTCCAAAACAAATATATCTGACACACTTTTAAGTTTAATCTGTATTATTAATATTTTCTCCATCATTTTTTTTTGGAGGGGTAAGTTTGGGTAATTGGGGTTAAATGACTTGCCCAAGGCCACATGGCTAGTAAGTGTGTCAAGTGTCTGAGGTCGGTTTTGAATTCAGGTCCTCCTGACTCCAGGGTCATTGCTCTATTTACTGTATGCCACCTACCACCCCCCCCCTTTTTAAAGTCTAGGCAATCAACAGAACAATATATCAAACTTTGATCTGTAGTGTTTGCTAATTTCTGAGGTGTAAATGTTGACACTGAAAATTTAACAACTAGCTTTCTAGAACCAGTAAGAGCTGGGTCCAGCACACCCCTGCATAAAAGTATATACAAAATAACTGCAAGGTGTTTTGGGGGTGATGGGACACAGATAACTGAAGCTGGGGGCATCAGAAAAGCCTTCAAGTAGAAGGTGGTGCTTGAGCTGAGTTTTGAAGGGCTTTAAAGAGGTGATGGTGAGAAGGGAATGCACTTCAGGCCTGGGAGGTAGCTGGAGCCAAAGACACAAGAGGTGGTGAGTCAGGCTTGACAAACAGCAAGGCCAGTCAGACCAAACTGTAGAGTCCAGGAAGGTAAGCAAGGCTGAATAAGGCTAGAAAGGTAGCTTGGGGGCCTAGGGGTCAAATGTTGACAACTGTCTTCTATCTGGTAGAAATAAAAAGGGTGAAAGGAAATAAAAGCAGATAAAGGCTGGGGGAAATGTAATCAATCAAGGCACAACATTATGCAGAGCTTTTATGGAGGTGATAAATGGAGAGAAATATGCCACTCTGAGGCACCTGGCAAAGGCATCGGATAAATCACAGAAAGGCTTGTTTTATGGCCAAAGCAGAATTCCAATTCCTCACATACTTTTCAGAGGATTCATGTGGAGTCTCAGGAGGGAAATGAACTTTTTCATCAACTCATTGAGATTCCAGAGACTTACGAGAGCTGTCTAATATGACATTTAAAATAAGTCGCCTTCTCTGGTGATTAGGAGAACCTGAAAGCTAGTGGATTATTTGATTGGTATTAGATTTATGATTATTTTAGGGGGAGAGGGGAAAGATTCAAGAAAGCATTTCAGTTATGAGTATAGAGATGTTAGTTATTTGAACAAATCTTGAATACTGGTAAGTGCTGGGGACCAGATTGGTAAATTTGTTGTTGTCGTGGAGTCATTTTTTCAGTGATGTCTGACTCTTTGTGACTTCACTTGGGGTTTTCTTGGCAGAGATATTGGAGTGGTTTGCCATTCCCTCCTCCAGCTCACTTAACAGAAGAGGAAACTGAGGCAAACAGGGTTAAGTGACTCGGTCAGAGTTGCACGGCTTAAGTGTGTCTGAGACCAGATTTGAACTCAGGAAGATGAGTCTTCCTGACACTAGGCCTGGTACTCTATCTACTATGCCACCTAGCTGCCCCAGATTATAAGTCGTCTCCTCATTTGCATATGAAATAGGATCAGTCAAGAGAAACCAAAATGGATATTTTATTACATCAGTCATAGCTTTTAATGTGGGGAGTAAATGACTTTATAGGTACACTTTCCATTGTAGGTATCAAGAGCTGGAGGGGATCCAGGAGAGAAGAGAATATGGGTAGCTAACTAAATCAGTGGGGGCCCTGTGTGAGCCTTCAGGAAGGAAGGACTTCCCTGTTCTACTTGCATGGAAGCCTCAGTCAGCAAGGCATTAGAACATTTGGGCTTGGAATATGTTCAGCAGCTCATCCTTCCAATGACTCTGAAAAGTTGTGAC
>CM053582.1:172325220-172343751 GCA_028627135.1 Pseudochirops cupreus
ATATATATATATATACATACACAATTATTATTATTATTATTATTATTAACTACATCCAACTGGAACTTGAGATACACAGGCACTGTGGTTGGGAGATCCATCCTGCCCTACCGAAAAGTCAGAGGGGTGAGGGGGTCAGACATAAGAGAGAATAGAATAGGGGAGGGGAGATACACTGGGATGGCTGTTTCGGGGCAGTGGGTGGGGGAAAGATGGGGAGAAAATTTGTAACTCAAAATTTCATGGAAATGAATGATGTAAACAAAGATAAAATTAAAAAAATGAATAAGCCTGATCTCTCTTCTATATGATAAGCCTTTAAAAACTAATTATGGCCATCATACACTTCCCCCTTCCCTTCTAATCCCAGGCTTCATTACTCCATGATAAATATTCTCACTTCTTTCAACCAATTCTCATATGGCATGCTCTTGAAACCTTTCAGCATCTTGCTCATCCTCCTCTGGAAATTCTCTAGTTTATCAATGTCCTTTTAAAAATGTACCACTTCCAGAAATAAGTCTAAACAAAATATCTCACTATTTTTTTATTGGTTTTTGCTGCTATCATTTATTTGTAACTAGAGGCCTGGTACCACAAAGTTACAATATTCAATGTACTGAAAATAGATGTTTTTCCACATTATTCCAAGATTGGTCTGTGAATCTCAGCTCTGCATTTGAATATAAAGTGTGTAAATGAATGGAAGTCAGGCAATTTACAAGCAAGATCTCCATCAGATGCTATTGGCTAGAGTTTGAGTTATATGTTACTGTCCTTTCATGCATGCACTATATAGAGGAGATGCTACTAAAAGTAATTTTCACTTTATTTACTCAGAAAAAGAGACACAATCTTTTCCCTAAAAAGCTAGAATAAATGTAACAAATGGTATATAATAGATTATAGGTGGCCCTATGGGATAGATAGATAGATAGACAGACAGATGGGCAGAAGGATGGACTGACTAAATGATTCTAACTGGGCAATTACACCCACTTTTCTATCTTTAAGAGCAGTATTGGGCTTAGAATTATATAGATCTAATACACATCAGATATTTAAAGTCTAGGGGCATGATTCTTTGTGGTGGTTAAGATTAATACTACTTTCCCTGGTCACTATAGGGCAGGAAGTGCTTCTACCCCAGACCTTGGGGAAAATTGACCTAATTTCAGCCATGTTAGGGTTCCCTTCTTACCACATAAGGCAGCAAGGTGGTAAAGTGGATAGAGTACAGGCCTGAAGTCAGGAAGACTCATCTTTGTGAGTTCAGGTCTGACTTCAGACCCTTACTATCTGCATGACCCTAGGCAAGTCACTTAACCCTATTTGCCTCAGTTTCCTCATCTGTAAAATGAGCTGGAGAAGGAAATGGCCAACCATTCCAATATCTCTGTCAAGAAAACCCCAAATGGGGTCATGAAGAGTTGGACATGACTGAAATAACTGAACAACCTTACCATATGCTTGTTACACAAAAAACAATCACAAATGATGAGTATGTACATGTACATATACGTACATATATTCATGTGTGTATATATCAAACTAAGTAAAATAATAATTGAGGAAGCCGTGAAGAGTAGTTTAGGTGACAAACTACAGAAGAGTTAGGGGGCCGTGACCTAGGAGTGAAATGAAATCTCAGCTCAGCTACGGAGAAAATTATCTTACCCAATTTATCCACTCTTAGCAATCTCTGGGACACACACTGTGAATCAAGGGACATGCTGATTGCTGACTTTTCCCCATGTACTTGTAACTTTGGAGGCCTCCCATTTGCCATTCAAAGTCAATGCCCTCTCTCTTACCATCCCTTTCTCTTTTCCTTCATTTCTCCATACCAGAAATCTCTCTGCCAATCAAGAATAATATCTTCCTGCACATATCCAGGGCCACAGGTCTATTTTTCAGGGGACTTCTAAACCCACCTGGGACTACATTAAAGTGAGTTTTAATGTCAAATTCCCAATCACTAGGTGCAAAGTGGACTCTAAAATTATGTGATAAAAGAAGTAGATGGGGAAACTGAAGTCAGAAATCAGAAAGAACTATGTTTTAATCAGTTCCAATTGAGACACCAATTCTGAATGTCAAAGCCAGTAACTTCCTTGAAAACATCATTCCCAAGTATGTGCCTTGCTGGATATTTTTACCAAAGAGGACTTACATTCAACATATTGTTTAAAGGGTCTAGGAGCATAAAAAAACTAGAAAAGGAGGTAGAGTCATCATATTTCAAAAGCAAGGGACTACAGTTAAAGAGTCCAAGTGCTGTATTAGCATCCATGTAATACTAAACAACCCCAAAAAGAAGGCCCCTAGCACACTCCTTAAGAGAAATTATGAGAAGATATGGACAAGAATCTCACAAAAAGAAAAGGCAGAAATGAGCTATCATCTGCACACAACCAGAGTATCCCCCCAAGATGATATCATGAATCCATTATAGCCCTCTTCTATGATGCATGAACATTTTCTAATGTAATACAGAAAAGCACACATTGGAAATATGTCCTTGGGTAAAATCATTCTTGTTCCATGCTGTCTTAAAGAGACCTTGGTGGGGACAACAGAAGAATACCAGTGTGGTCACTGTGTTACTTGGTTTGGCTTAAATGTATTTTAAATGTATTTTAGTTGGGAAGTGAATGACATAAAAAGCATCAAACAATTTTTAAAAGCTGTTGGTTGAATTGAATTTGTTTGTTAGTGTACTCTGAGATAAATAAACCAAACTTGGGGCTCTTTTAGAACAGTATACAGTTAAGATTAAGAAAGTCTATACTATGGCATAGGCAGAAATTGTCCAATCTACTTTTTAGCAATAATTTGACCCTAATTTGGTACAATAATCCAGTTCCACTCATTGCACCTTTTTGATGGCTAACCTTCAAAGTCCAACCAACTCATCAGGCCATGGTGAGTGGTTTATAAACACTGTCAATGGTAGGCAAGCTGATAATGACTGAGAGATCAAAAGAAAGTGAATAATCCATATTTCATGAAGATATAGCTGTTAGATATACAAGCTGTCTTTCTTTTGCAAAGATTAAATGAGAAGTCAGCATCTGAACATCTTTCCATTGATGTTAAGAACTAAGCAAGCTATGCCTCCTTTACTGTTACTGTTCAAAAACATTAATTGTCCACCCCAGCACAGACCATGCATCATGGCCCTGAACAAATGAAAACCCTTCCAAAACATGTATGCATCTACATAGGCAATAAAACAAGAAAAACACCCCAGGATGAGGATAAAATCTACAATAAAGAAGGAACCAAGCCAGCTTTCCTGGATATTCCATCAACTAATAGATATACAGATATATACATATCTATATACACACATATATGTGTGTATTGTATATATAATTTTTTTCTAATTACATGTAAAGACAAATTTTAACATCCATTTAAAAATTTTGAGTTCCAAATTTTCTTCCTCCCTCCTCCCTAAGATGATAAGCAAATCTGATATAGGTTATATACGTTCAATCAGGTAAAACATAGTTCCATGTTAGTCATGTTATGAAAAAAGAAATAGACCAAAAGAAAAAAAACATGAAAAAATAATGAAAATTTAAATATATGATTCAATCTACATTCAGACACTGTCAGTTCTTTCTCTGGAAATGAACAGCATTTTTCCTAAGACCTTTGGAATTGTCTTGGATCATTGCATTGATGAGAATAGCTAAGTCATTTATAGCTGACCATCCTACAATGTTGCTGTTACCATGAACAATATTTTCCTGTTTCTGCTCACCTCACTTTGCGTCAGTTCATGGAATTCTTTCCAGGTTTTTCTAAAATCCACAATTTTTCACTTCTTATAGCATAACAATATTCCATTATATTCATATACCACAACTTGTTGAGCCTCTTCCCAATTGGTGGGCATCCCCTCAATTTCCAATTCTTTGCCATCACAAAAAGAGCTACTATAAATATTTTTGCATAAATATGTCCTTTCCCCTTTTTTCATCAATGACTTTCAGCATAATATCATTATTCAGATGGGATTGTGATGGGCTAGAGCAAAGGGAGATATTAGATAATAGAAAAAAGTTAGAGGAGATAGAGAAAAGTCCGTTTGGAGATAAAGGGTAGATTGATTGGTTCCTAAGGATAATTGAAAAATTAAAACATGGAATTATTCAGTGAAAGAATTGGACATGTATTCTCAGAAAAGAAAAAGACTGAAGTATTTGGGAGAGGGAGGTAGGAAGGTGTTTAAAATGTAGTGACACAGTGGCAGGAACTGCCATGGGCAAATAAAGGATACTATCTACGAGTCTTTCTATGAAACTTTAACTGTGTCCAATAGACACAGAAAAACTGCCCTGAACAACTAACTAGTGTATTGGATCATTGGGAATAAGTGATTGGAAGTATTTCAGAGTTTGTTTTCCCAATAATTGCGTGATTTGAGACCTGAATTATCCATGTAATTTCTCATTTTTTTTTTCATTTTTTGTCTATATAGGTACGGCCTTGTTGATAATTCTTGGCAATATTGTTGTTTTTGTTGTTGTTCAGTCATTTCAGTCATGTCCAACTCTTTGTGACTTCATTTTAGCATTTTCTTGGCAAAAATACTGAAGTGGTTTGTCATTTCTTTCTCCAGTTCATTTTACAGATAAGCAACTGAAGTAAAAAGGGTTAACAATGACTTGCCCAGAGTCACATACCTAGTAAATGTCTGAGGCCACATTTAATTGCAGGAAGATGAGTCTTCTTGACTTCAGGCCTGGCATTCTATCCACTGTGCCACCCAGCTGCCCTGTGTCATGGCTATCTCACAAATGGAAGAAGAAATCTAATGATCCTTGGGTTGTGTCTTCAGTCATGACCAAGAGTCAAGCGTAACTAATAAACGTTCTCGGTGGTTTGAAGCAGTCCCTCAACTTAGCTACACCATGTAACGAGAATCCAAAATGACAAGTTTCTCTTACTTCTATAAATGTGTATGTAAGGTTCTCTTTAATATTTCATTCCCAGCTTACAGTACTTTTATTCAGCCAGTGATTAACTTTATTTACATAATGATAGCAAATAACCAGGGGTGTAAAGTATTTTTTTAATTCATACATATAAATTAATAGAAATGTAGTCTTGATGCTCCAGGTTGACTTCAGCTCAAATCCTGGGCGGCTGACAAAATTTGACTGATGTGAAATGTTATGTTGCACAGTGGATCATGGGATGATAAAATTTAGAGCTAGGAAGGAAGCTTAGAGATCATCTTCTTGTCCAACCTTCTCATTTTACAGTAAAAGAAAATGAGACCTAGAGAGATGGTCATTTTCTTAAAACACAAAACTGATAGTGTCCTTTTCCTACTCAAAACTTTCCGGTGGCCCCAAATTTGCCCAACACTCAGTCAAAAAACATTGATTAAGTACCTACTATGTGCAAATATCTGTGAAAGTGGCTTAGCAGATAGCTAATGGATAGAACTCTTGGCCTATGGTCACAAATACCTGAGTTCAAATTCAACCTCAGAAACTCAGGAGCTCTGGGCAAATCACTAAACCTCTGCTTGCCTTGGTTTCTTCAACTGTTAAGTGGAGATAATAATAGCACCTACTTCATAGTTTTTATAAGGATCAAATGAGATAACATTTATAAAGCACTTAATATAGTTCCTGGCTCATACCAGAAACTTAATAAAATGCTTATTCCCTCTCCCTCCTTTGTCATCCAGCATACAAAGACAAAAGGGAGATAATTCATGTCTATTGGGAGTTTACATTCTATTTGGATTCTATTGCCAATAGGATAAAATTTTAAATCCTGGCATTTAGTGTCCTCCATAGTCTAGCTCCCACCAGCCTTTACAGTCTTATTTCATATAAAACCTTTCCTGATGCTCTCAGTATTTAGTACTCTCTGCCTCGTGAAATTACTGCAATCAGTTAGTTAGTCAGTCAGTCAATAAGCACTTAGTAAGCCCCTACTATGTCAAGCACTTTACTAAGTGCTGTGGATACAAAAAGAAGCAAAAGACAACCCCTGTCCTCAAGGAGCTCATGACATGATCACGACATGATGGGGAAATCAACAAGCAAACTGTTGAGATACTATTAGGAGACACCTGTGCCTTGTGCTTGGCATAACAACAATCCCCCATGCTTGTAACTGTCAAGTGAACCAAACCAAATGTTCTACGGCTGTTATGCAGCCATGATAACCCCGGGAATAAGATTCAAGGACCCTAACACCTTGAAGACCATTTGTTGTGGTCCAGTTGTGGACTTGGAGACTATTTACTCAAGAGCCAGGAATGCTGCATTTGTGGTCAAGGGGATGGTGGTTTTCACGCTTAAAAATCCTACCCATGCCATAAGCAGGTGAGCACCTTTCTTAGGAGGGAAGACTTGGCTTGCAAGCTATTTTCCTCATTGTGAAATTAAACTTCTGTTTGATTCCTAACTCTCCTGTCTGCTCTGTTTGGCTCTGGACATCCACAGGTTAGAGGCCAGTTTGGTCTAGCTGACAAAACAAATATGTACAAACAAGCTATATACAGGATAGATGGGAATAATTAGCAGAGGGAAGGTACTAGAATTTATATATATATATACATATATTCTCTGTGTTCATGAGTAGCAGTGTGGTATAGTGGGAAAAATGCTGGAGTTGAAATCAGATGACATGGGTTTGGACCCTGGCTCTGCCATTCACTACCTATTTGACCTTAGGCAGCCTCTCTGGGCCTCTGTTCTATAAAATGAAGGGACTGGGCCAAACGACCTATGGCTCTCTCCAGTCCTCACACTCCCACTCCCAACTGGGTGCTTTTGCACTGGTTGTCCCACATACCTAGAATGCTCTGTTTCTTCCTCTCCACATCTTAGAATCCCTGGCTTCCTTTCAAAACCCACCCTATACAAGAAACCTTCCTCTACTCTGGATACTTTCTATCTCTAAGGTTACCTTCCTTCTACTGTGTGCATTCTGTATGTACCTGATTATTTAGATATTTTCAGGTCTTAATGTAAGCTCAACAGGAGCAGGGACTGTTTTTGCCTTTCTTCTTATCCCCAATATGTAGTCATTTGCCTAATGTGTTATTGTTGTTCAATTGTTTCAGTCATGTCCAATTCTTTGTGACCCCATTTGGACTTGGCAAGGATACTAGAGTGATTTGCCATTTCCTTCTCTGGCTCATTTTACAGATGAAGAAACTGAGGCAAACAGGATTAAGTAACTTGCCCAGGGTCACACAGCTAGTAAGTGTCTGAGGCCAGTTTTGAATTCAAGAAGATGAGTCTGGGGTGGCAGATTGTGCAGTGGATAGAACACTGGCCCTGGAGTCAGGAGGACCTGAGTTCAAATCTGTCCTCAGACACAACACAAAGTATCTGTCTGACCTTGAGCAAGTCACTTAACCCCATTCGCCCTGCCTCCCCCCTCCAAAAAGCAAAAAAAAAATTTTTAATAAAAAAAAGATGAGTCTTTCTGTCTACAGGCCTGGCACTGTATACATTGCACCACCTAGCCGGCATGCCCAATGCATAGGAGGTATTTAATAAATGCTTATTGGTTAATTGATTTTATCTGCCTATTAAATATAAGCTCCTTGACGGTAGGGATTATCTCTTTTTTGGTTTTTTTTTTCATCACTAGCACATAGTACAATGAAGTCAAAAAGAAAAAGTACGTGTTTAATCAATACTGGGTAATTGAATGAGTTGAACAAATAAGTACAGAGCGCACAGTAGGTGCTTAACAAATGCTTATTGGTTGATTGATTGAATATGGAGTCACTGAAGATTTTTGAATATAGCAAACACTTCAGACAAGTTATTTTTTTTTCCAACTTAACAGAAGTGACTTGTCTATGCCCACTCAGGACCAGATCCCAGTTCTTTTCCAAGTGTAAAGCCCTCTCCACTGACTAATCCCAGTTTGTCAGAAATGATGTTAGTAGAGGGTAAAGAATATTCCAAATGATGTTTTTCAATGTTTTAATTTTTTTATTTAAATGACAGCCATAGTGACTAATTACATCACATTTCTTTCTCCCAGAGAGTTGATTTTTAATTTGATTTATAAACAACATTGAGGAGAGAGGCTGGCATAGGGGCTAACAGGGAGTTATGGAGGGATAGAGACAGCACATGGTACAATCCGGTTTCACAATGATCCCCATTTCAAACAGGTGGTTTTATTAACATCTGTAGTGTCAGGAAACATATCCAGTGCCCACTTGAAAACAACGTTGGCCAAACTTTTGACAAAGGAATTTTGGGAAAACACAAAATCACGTTGCCACAGATCACAGAACCGTGGGATCACAGAGCTAGAGCCCTAAAACACAGCATTAGCACAGGACAGAGATGATTCTGCAAAGTGAAAACCCTCATCCTATCCTAGCTACATCTGGGTATAAGTAATTGCACACAAGGGCATCCCAAGGCAGGGGATGCAGCACAGGAGAGCGCCCATGCTCCTGAGGGTTCTTCTGTGCTGGTCAACGGCAGGATCTCCACCTTCATCTTCTTAGTATTGATACGATCTCACTAGTAGCCACATGAGGATCACAGTTATGAGAACCACGGTAAAGTTGAGAAACAGCTCCCTTGTAGATCGCTCCATGCTTAAGATGGGTCAACAGGAAACTTGGGGGAGCCTTCCTGGGCAACTGCCTGTCCTTGGCCTCCTGTTTGTGAGCAAAGAAAGAAACAGACACTGAGCCTGTAAAGCTCCTTAATTTGCTTGGAGTGAATGCTATTTCTTTCTTAGAGGTTTATGGATGCAGTTCCAAAGGCAGGAGTATAGAGAAGCTTCCCACCTTCTCCAGTGTCCACAATTTTGCAAATATCACATCCATATAATCCTAAAAACACCTCTCACATAATAACCAATCCTAGGGAGTAAGTGCTAAATTTAGATGTACTGCTATTTTAATAAGAACTTGTGCCACCTAATTTTAGCCATGCTGTGTTAAGATTATAAGCTTCTCAAAAAAAAATAAGGATCATATCTTGATATCACATCTTGCACAGTGCCTGACACATTTTGGGGTTCTCAAAAAGTATTAAAGGATAGTATCATACTAATACATTTTATGAATTTGATCAGATGCAATCACTTACTAACTACATATGATATAGCTGTGGCTATACAGTCTCTCCACATAAACTAAATAAATTGGAACAGCTATAATTAGATAATGTTAGAAGCAGGACTTGAATCCAGGTCCTCTGAGTCTAGAATGATGATGGCTCTCTTTATAGACCACCAAAAAAAACACTTCAGGTCAGTTTTTTTAATCAATTAGATAAAGATATACAGGGAAACTTGTAAAACAATGTAAAAATAAAAGGTATCAATAAATATTTACTTTTAAAATAGTTAAATTAAGATCTTCATTAGATTTTTTTCTTCTGGTCAATTAACTGATAGAAGAATGGAGGGGAAAGAAAATTGGATTTCAAGTCAGAAAACCTATGTTCAAATCCTAGCCTTCCATTTTACAAACTATATACCTAAGGCACATCACTTTAACTCTCTAAGCCTTCATTTTTATATGAAGAATAACAAGACCTGCCCTTCCTACCTAACAGGATGGTTGTGTGACTCAAATAAAAACGTTTTTGTAAAGTTCTACTGAATATCTGCTGCCATTATTATTCTTCCATTTTAGAGACAGAATTATACACAGCAGTGGGTGAGCAGAACTTCCTGGAGATGAAGGAAATAATTCTAATACCTTACATGTGTGGAGCAATTTATAGTTTTCAGAGAATTTTTACATGCTTTACCTCTTTTAGTACTCATGATAACCCTATAATGCAAGCTGGCCAAGTATCATCCCACCTTTCCAGTTGAGTAAACAGAAGCTCAGAGAGATTTAATAACGTCCAAAGATCATTCACTTAGTAAGAGAGACAATGTAACATGGGAAGGACACTGGATTTGATGTCACAGGGGCCTGGATGACCTTGGGCAAAGAATTTTGCTTTTCTGGGTCTCTGTTTCTTCCATTGTAAAATAAAATGGAATTAGAGAAATGATTTTAAGGTCCCTTTCAGCTCTGTATCCTGAGTCTAAGCACTGAGCTTGAACTAAGCCCACTTCTTGAACAGAACTGTATACGACAATAGTGAATCTAAAAGAAAGGTTTAGGGTCAGATAAACCATGAGAGCCTTTCCAGCTCTGAAATGCTATGATGACTGACTACGGAGATTAACAGGTTTAGTAGAACAAAATAACTGTAAATTCCCAACAGAGCATTCTCTTCTGATAGACTGGCCGACATATTGCCTCTCTTGATGTCTATCTTGCAGAATTACTTGCACTTTAAGGGTGACCTTGAATAGACTTGTTACCTTGTATCATAAAGCACCGTGCATTCTCATATTTAAAAACAAATTTTAAAGTATTTTCATCATTAAACCTAAGAAAATGCAGTACAAGGGCACTTTCCTTAAAAAAAAAATTTTAAGGTTATCAGCCTCTGACAGTTTTTAAGAAATCCTCAGGTCATTTTTACATAGCCAGCATCCCTTAGGGACCATGAAGCAAAGTTTGTAAGGACCAGAACAGGTAACTTTTATTTCTTAGCAGATTACTTTCAAGGGTTTAGCACCATTCCTGGCACACAGAGTTGGGGATTAAACATGTGTTATCATTGGTTTGCTGTTTTTATTCAGTCATTTCTGCCATAATCCAATTCTTCTTGACCTCATTTAGGATTTTCTTGGCAAAGATGCTGGAGTAGTTGGCCATTTTCTTCTCCAGCTCATTTTACAGAAGAGGAAACTGAGGCAAACAGGGTTAAGTCACTCGACCAGGGTCACACTGCTAGTAAGTGTCTCAGGCCAGATCTGAACTCAGGAGAATGTGTCTTCCTGACTCCAGCCACAGCACTCTAGCCACTGTGCCACATAGCTGCCCATCACTGGTATAAGGAATTCCTAGATGAGGAAACTCCCCTTGCCAATGTAGGATCACTCTCTCTCTCTGCAATTTATTGTCTTAGAGAGTTGCTTAGATTACCATTCAAGGTCAGATAGCCAATATGTATCACAGTCAGGACTAGAACCCAAGGCTTCCTGTCTCTGGGGGCAGTGGTTCTCTATGCACTAGACCATTCTGTCTCTAATCTGACATATATAAGTGCTTAATAAACATTTCTTGATTGACTGAGTTAAGGCCAATTTTCACCACCTTTCAAATCCCATCCAGAGTCGAGTTCACAGTCTTCGTGCCTGTTGCCAAACCATCCAATTTTATTTGAGTGTCTTATGGGCTCATAGATTTAAGGTTGGAAGGGGCCTTAGAGGTCATGTAGTCCAACTCCCTCATTTTCCAGGGGAAGAAAAGAGTCCAAAAGTAACACAGGTGCAGAACCAGCAATAAAACCCACATATTTCCCCCTCAAATCCTTTTCACAATACCTTACTGCCTCTTGATGTAGTGTTGCCCCCAAAAAGGCTCCAGATTTAGAACTGGAAGGAACTCAGAGGTCTAATCTAATGTTGCCATTTTGTAGAGGAGGAAATGAGACCCAGAGGAGTAGAATGATTGCCCAAGGGCACAAGTGGCAGATCCAGGATTCAAATGTTCTTTCTAGTGAACCACACTGCCTCTCATGAAATATGGATGAAAGGGAAATCCAGGAAACCTTGATTAGTAAAGCAAAGCAGACACTAAATGCTTTTGCATGGGAATTTTCAGGAGATTATCATTCATAATCTTGAGGCAAAACTCCAAAGGAGAAAAGGACTAAAAAAAGAGAAAAGGGAAAAATAACCATACACCATGTGGACAAAAAACCAAAGTTGCTATTCACCGTATATTATAAGGAATATTAAGTGTATAATGTTTATTTCCTCTAAGCACATTTTTCAAAATCAGTAACCTTTTGTCATTTTCATTACACACACACATGCATACAGACATTCAACATAAACATTAAATGACAACTCTTCATTACCAGGAGAAGATAAATGATCAACTAGGTCTTGGTCCTGAGCCCTTGGTCTGCTCTCACTGTCCTTCCAGTGCAGTCTGGACTCTCAGTCTCTGAGCTGCAACTAAAGTAGTCAGTCCCAGGGAGGAGGGCCATAAGGGTAGTGGCAATCAGAGTGATGTCATTAACCAAGCATTTCCAAGGAATAACCTGGACAGATGGGTGGCTATTTGTGCTTTGGGGGGCCAGAGGGTTGTACTGACTTACACATGACAGTTCTGTTCTTTGAGATCAATTGCTATTAAAATCATGAAGACCTCAAAAATGCTATGTTTCTCACTGACTTTTGCAGTCCTTGATTTGGGGTCTTTATTTAACCTTTCACTGATTCCTGCTGTAGAAAGTTTTAACAAATAGGGATTGCTGAGTCTGCTTTCAAGACTCATGAACTAAGAAAAGAATTAAGATTAACCCTGAAGCAGGCATTTGGGAGTCATGCACCAGCACTGACACAGGAATCAACTGAGCATTAGAGCACCATCCCAGGATAGAGCTATTTGAAATAGAAAATTCTCTCCTGGTCCTGAACAAAGTCATCTTTAGCTTTTTCAGAACTGACTAGAGGCCAAACAGTATAATGTACTAGCATTTGCACCTGTTGCTGCATGATATGTCAACTATGGTTTTCTCTGTGGATCATCACACTAGTATATATTTTAATCTAAGACATCTGTGGAAAATGTGATTGGTAGCTTTCTGGAACAAGAAAAGTTATTAGTATATCTCTGTACTAAAAACTCACTTAGTTGGACAAGTTGGAAAAAAAACCAGCCAAGACTCATAAAAAGAATGTTTTCTTCTCAATCAGTATAGGGAATTTCCAGATCTTTCTCCACAAGATACAGATTGACAATTTATAATCTTAGAGGTTTGCCTGGCACACCGTGAGGTTAAATGACTTAGGAATGGTCATGCAGCTGGAATGTGTCTGAAGAAGGACTTATACCCAAATCTTTCTGAATCTAAAACCAACCCTCTATCTACTACAACAAGCTGCCTCTCAGAGAGAACTATGAATTGTAGAGTATCTCTTCAAATAATACCTTTTATTATTTTTAAATGACTAGAGAGAGTAGTTTATTGGTTACTTAGATTATCTGACTGGCCCTCACCACAACCCTTAAATAGTTCATTTGCCTATGGAAAGGACAGTGAGACAAGTAACTTTACCCAGGGAATAGATCTCTTTAATACCTTTATTCCCAACTACTCATCTATATAAGACCCAATGGGAATATGACTAATCATCATAAATAAAGACAGAGATTCAAATTTAAGGAAGTCACCCATGAACCAGGAAGAAATGATAAACAGGGGCGGTTAAAACCTCTCCTATGTCTTTCCTGGAGGTTAGAGTACTGCCTCTGAATGAGTTAACGCAGAGAGGCTTCTGTCAATCCTAGGCTAAGAGTCATGGCTCTTTATGAAAGATACTCATGGAACTACAGCTAAAAAGATCATTGTAGCACTCCAGCTGAACAATGTATAGTACCACCCAGCCAAGCTTGTGGCTGAAGGTGGTAAGAGACTGTAACTATCCAAGAGAAAGCAATTGCTGGGTGTCCAACAGCTTGACTGGTCCAGCAGAGATGGTATGGTTTGTGAAGAGTCCAGTGGTCATGCTAGCCACCAAAGCCATTCTGAAAGCAGCTGCCTAGGAGCTAAATGACTTGCCCATTTCTGCCAAGGAGCAGATGGGTCTAGTAGCCAAGCAAGCTGCCTGGTCTTTCCCAGCAGTCACTGACCCCCCATGAGGAACCAGCTCAGTAGCCAAGCAACCTGCTTGATCCATTCCAGCAGTGAATTGACCTATCCATCTAAGACACTATACTTTGAGAGGAATCACTTCCGTTGAGCAAGGAAGCAACTTTTCATCATCAATGCTATGCTCTACAAGCAGACTTCATGAGGAACCTCCAGAAGTCAAAGCAAACAAAACAGACAAAAACAAACAAACAAAAAATCATGACCCTGCAGATCCAGATTGGTGAGTTGACCTGGCTGTCTATGCATATGCTCTGCACATGTACCCCACTACCACTATACTTTAAATTGATGCTTATTCTTTCCCCTCCAAGACTCTGTGTGTCTTTGTGGGATAGCATACACCATGCTTTAAAGGAAATGCTTTGTAACTTTTCTTCTTATTGTCTCTGAGTAAATGTTTTTTGTTGTTTTGTTTTTGCTAAAGAATTGATTTTGTCTAATTGTTAAAGCACACAAGTGAGAGCTTATGAGCTAGAGGTCATGTAAAGAGGATAGCCATCCTCAGGACCCCCCAAAAACCATCCTCAGAAGCCCCTAAAACCATCCTCAGGATTGCCCCTAGAACCCTGAAAGTAGGAGCAGCTTCCCCTCTGGATACCCAACCTGCTTAATACCAGTGTGAGTTGAGGGAATGATGCCAGATGGATTGTCATATAATGATTAGATACAACTGACAACCATCATAGCTCTTTTCTGTATTTAAATGGTTGATTCTAAAGAGTTTGAGTGTTGTTGAAAGAAGTTTGTTCTCTTAAATACTCTAAAGAGCCTCCTTATAATCATGTATATGTTATAATTTTATTCAACAAAACCTTTATTCATTGATAATACCGAACAAACCAATAAGGTTTCTACATAATCACAAATTTATTCTATCCAAATTGTCATAATGGATAATCCCTGAATATAAATGACATCTTGAAAATGCAGTCTCTCTGAAAAGAGATGTATGTATGTGTGATAGGCTGTGTGAGTAATAAAGAGAGCTGGCCTCAGGGCTTAGAAGACCCAAGTTCAAGTCTAGCCTCTAACATATACTGAATGTATGACCCTAAGCAAATCAGTTAACCTCTAAATGTTCTAGACAACTAAGATTACAAATGGCAGAGAACTAAATTTGGAGGGGAATTTCCTCTTTGAGAGTATCAGTAAAATGGCAGATCTAGTCCATATCTATATATTTCTAAATATGCTTATGTATAAAGTATATGTACATATACTTTCATGTGGAAATATCACACTAAATTAACATGAAATGTATTCATTATCAAAGTGGTTTTTTTTTACATTTCTTTCCACTTAAATGAATGTTTTATTTATTTTTGCCATCACTCTTTCTCTCTTGAACAGTTTGTTCAACATCCAGATTATTGACAAAGATGACATCTACCATCTGGATGCCATTCTCCTTTCCATGGAAAGCTTCTAACCTCACCCCACCGTCCCATCTGCCACATTAGGGCTACCTCTTTCATTACTGTTTTCTAAACTGTTCACGGAATCATAGTTTTAGATCAAGAAGCAATCTTAGAAGAAATCTAGCCCAATTCTCTAATTTAATAGATAAGGAAACTTGAGGCCCAAAGAGGTTAAATGACTTATCCAAGATCACACGAGTAGCAAGAGATAAGGTTCGTATTTGAACCTCTGTCCTCTGACTCTAAATCCAGCATCCATTCCACTACACCATTCTGTCTCCGTGCTTCCAATAACACTACATGTTGACATTAAAAAAATTCACAATGGATAGTATACCATCTGCCAGAATCACTTTCGTCGATCTCTTATTCCTGACCATCCTACCAAGGATGCTATTACAGGCTCCACTCGGGTTTTTTGCAAGGCCAGATTAGGAGGAGAGGAATTGTGATCTATATTTGGACCAATATGGTAATGAAAGTTCTCTCTAATTCATGCACAGAGAAACTTGCATATGTTTGTATTCACAGATGCACATTTTCCATTATTCTTCAAAGCTCTGTGACATTCTTAAAGGGAACATACTACTCTCTGTGTCTCCATTATAACATAAGCCCAACATGGCCCAATGAATTTATTTTTCCTCCAGCAATGGGCAATCTTGATACAGCTTCTGTCACCACATGCCTTGTAACAAGATAGCATCCTGGAGTGACAGAGAGTAAGTAATAATTTTAGTACAGTCAAACATTCACAACTAGTTGGTTGCCATCTGGCAGATTCCTCACATATAGTGTTCATCTTTTGACTCTGAGCCTTTGCCTGGCTGTTCCAAATTCAAGTAGTAACCTCCTTCCTCCTCCCCACAAAATCCTACCCCTTGCCTCTTTTACATTACTTTTTATCCCGATCTTTTCTCTTTGTATAAAGTTATGGTAAACCAGGATTTATGAAGGAAATGACAAACTTCTCTTGATCACTGTCCATACAAATTGTTTACACTATAACATGTTTACATAGGTAGCACTTATATTGTGGCTATCTGAATATAAATCATTGGTGTATTATATTCAATGTATAATACAATATGGTTGTATGTATGATGCAAAAACAATGGATAATTTTATCAATTTAACCAAAAAGCTGCTCAATTCAATGTGTTTTGGGGAAAAAAAACTATCAAACTGATGGTCATATCAAATGAATGAGTCAATTAAGTTTAAAATTATCTATCTAATTGTCCCTCTAAATATTTATCCAAATCTGAGCCAGAGACATTAAAGTCACCTGCTATTATTGTGCTACTCTCTATGTCTTCTTGTAATTCTGTAAATTTTTCCTTTGTAAATTTGTTATGTCATGGCATTTAGAACATATGTTTAATATTGGTATTGGTCTATTCAATTTGTTTCCTCTCAGCACAATGTGTTTTCCTTGCTTGTCCCTTTTTATATTATGAATTTTTGTCTTTTTCTTTATGTGATAACATGATTGCAACTCCTGCTTTTTTGGATTTACCTAAGGCATATAAATTTTTTCCTATCTCCTCATTTTTATATTTTGTATGTCTTTGCTTTTTAGGTATGGTGTTTTTTTTTTTCCTAAGCAACAGATTGTAAGTTATCACTCTATCCAATCTATCACTCTCTTTAATTCTAATGGATTTTTAAAGTCTCTTCACACTTAAAGTTCTGAGAATTAGGTTTATGGCTTCCTCCATTTTTGCTTTATGATTGCTTTCTTCTGAATTGGGATTTTGTTGTTATTTTTCTCTTACAAGATAATATTTTATCTTTACAATTATTTTTACTTAACCTACTTTAAGATGACCCTATTCTCACAGATAGTCTTCCCCTCACCCTCAACCTCACCTCCTATTTGTCAATCCTTTCCCTAGTACTGTAAATTAACCTAATTGATTGGTTTCTTTTTATTTGGTTATTTCATACTTTTCTTCTTCCCTCTCTTCTTTTCCTCCCTATCAGCAAAGTAATTAATTAAAAATCCCTTCTTCTCTTCTTTTTCAACTTCTTTTGTTTGTTAGATATGTTTTTTTTTAATTTTCTGTACAAGGGATTTCTTTACCTTGTTCTTTTCAGTAATTCTCTTCCCTGTCTGTGTATTCTAAATTTTTATTATTGGATTCATGGTCCTGATATTTCTTTATTCCTTCTTTAGTCTCCTTATATTCAGCATGGAATTAAAGTTTCTAAAGTACAAAGTTTGAGTTCCCTCTTCCAAACAATTTGTGTTACTGTCTTTTAGATCTTACTCCCTCTGCCCTTATTTCTATTGTGTTCCAGTCAAAATATCAATTCATGAAGATCATCCCTTGAACTCCCCATGATGATATTCTATCCCATCTGCTATGGAATCTCCTCTGTGGATCCATACTTTCCCACCATTCTGGATGCTGGTTGTTCCCAGGAACTCAGAATCTCCTTATCTTGAGGCAAGGTATTATCTAAAAGGGAACAATTTCAGCCTCAAATTTATGTTTGTGCATACAAGTTACCTGTAGGAAGTCTTGATAGCCAAAAAATATATATGCTGGATGAAGAAAGTACTATGGAGTGCTTAGAGCTTGATCGGATATGGAAGACATCAAGGTCACCCACTGCATCCTGGGCCATCACCCGTCATCTTGACTTTTCTCTTGCCACTGGCCTTCAATGACTCTGGAAGAGTAAGGTTGATGACTTTGTGCAACTCTGCCTCACTTAAATCCAGTTCATGCACAAGGCAAAACATGACCCCATGATGCCATTGATCCTCTTCAAAAACCACCACCACCAACAATAACTCTCTCAAAGGAAGTGATCCCCCTGAGCACACAATCCCTGCAAGTTATACCAATTATAAGGTCCCTATTTCCCATTACATATCACATTGTTTCTCCCTTGGGTGTCTTCTTCAGTGTGGCCCCTTCCTACCAATGAGTCGAAATGTTCCCTTTTCTTACTCCCTTGTTTAATTCCTCCTTTTTCCACCTTGTTCATTCTCCTGTGGCTCCTCTTCTTTCTGAAAGACTATATGAAGTTATTTTTCCTTTGTTGTTTACCATTGGCTTAATAAAAGTACATCATACATTCCCATCTATCTTCTACCTTCCCTCTCTCCTTTTATGTACTCTCCCATTCTGCTGCTTAGTTCTACAAAATACGTTGATTCACTTGAGGGCTAGGGAGTGGAGGGTGGTTAATCTATGATTTTTCAGGCCTACTCTTCTGCTATGTTATTCCTTTTCCTTCAAGTTCCAACTTCAATTTATCCCTTTGTGAATGTTTAGAAAGAAAAGTGTTCATGGGTCCTCTGCTGGCATTTCTTTTTGGAGGTAGTCAGGGTTAAGTGA
>CM053582.1:172344251-172368094 GCA_028627135.1 Pseudochirops cupreus
GCCACAGGCTCCACGTGACCACATTCAGCCTATTAGGGAACAGAGTATACTTTCAAATATCCAAGGGTCCTCAGTCACGTAGACACTTTAGCAAAGGGCCTAGGGGCAGGGAAGATCTTCAGATTCCCATAACACCTTGACACAAAGAAAACAACATTTAAGCCCAGGATATGAAGTTGTTAGCCATGACCAATGTAATTGTCCTTCAAGGACATAGAAAAGTTATATATAACCCTGACAATTCTCTGTGCTCAGATAATTTTGAGGATATTTTGTGACAATGTGTGAAAAAAAAAACCGTGGGGGTGGGGGAGAGCCACCTTTAAGTTTCAATCTATGATACTCAAAAGCCCAAGTCAGAGTCAGAATTTTAATAAAAGATGGGAAGGAAATGTATTCCTTATGTGGATTTATGAGTTGAATGAACATAAAATTCTAGTCATAGGAGAGAAAAAAACATATTCAACAAGAGTAAAGAAAGACAGAGAAGAAATTAATTATAATATCAATATTCCCACAAACACAGAACTTGAAAATTTGTTAATTTCCTATCAACCCTTTCAACAACCCATCAACCCTTCAAGTTCAGAGCTGGCAACAAGGAGACCAATAATCTGAAATAATAAAAAGCTATGGGTTATATATTTACTTAAATCCCCAAGGACCTGTAATTCATTGGGGTGGGTGTTACTTCTAGAACTATAAGTCACAACACACAGTTCTTTCCTCAAGTCTAATGGGTAACCAAAAAAATAAGATCAGACATCAAAGAATTCATCCCCTTCTTCCCATGCTATTATGTGGTTTCTCTCCACTTACAATGAGAGCACAGCTGAGCAAGTAGCTTCATTGAAAAGCTTAAAAACCATGGTCCAGAATCTCCCCAGGATTCAAATTTTACTTCCTGGGTCCATTCATGAAATGTCCTGTGAGACACCCAGAAGGGAGAAAGAGTGAGTCATCCTTGGGGAACTTGATCCCCTAAATGAGGGTCCTGAGCTCATGGATGACCTTCACAGTGCAACAGATATGAAATCTACTATTCCCAGGGAGCATTCTTGATAACAGATAGAATCATAAACTGTGAGGGCTCCTTGAGAACAAGGACAATGTTTTGCTTTTTTTCTGCTTGTCCCCCACTTTTTTGTGTCCCCAACACTTAGCACAGTACCTGGCACCTAGTAGGTATTTGATAAATCTGTATTAACTGAATGAATGAATTAGGTAAAATGTTGGGTTATGTGGTAGATATAGAAGCATGAGTGTACTGGGGTTTCTTTTGGCTCTCAAGAAAAAAGAATGTACAAAGGACACACCTCTAAATTTAATCTTCATTATTATCATTTTCTTCATCACCTGCGTAAGTCTAGATAATTAAGAAAATAATAAATTAAACTCTGATTTCTAGCCAGTTCATTCCTATATAGGAATCAAAGTCAGGACACTCCTATATAGGAATCAGAATTAACTTTCCCCTCCAGGGTCAGGAGTGGGGCCTGAGTAGAGAATTCTGAGAGCTATCTATTTCTCTTTCTTCTTGTTGTTGTTTGTCCTTCATTCTAGAAGAGGACCAATGACATTAGAAAGGTGATGTCTAGACTGGCAAGTGAATTGGATGTAAGTGAGGCAGAGCTGTGCAAAGTCATCAGCCTCACTCTCTCCTCTAGAATCATCTGAGTTCAGAGCTAAGACATAGATCAGGATGACTGAGACAGCCCCAGATGCAGTGGGAGTCCTTGGCCTTTTTAAGCTAAAGTCTTTCACAGGTCTCAGTTTGTCTGAGGCAACATCCATTCAGTGATTTAAGGCTAGGCAAGAAATGAGGCAAAAGTTGGCCTCTTTTAGCGAGTAAAAAAAAAAAATCATTCTCTGGGGGGAAGACCCTCAGAATTTCTAGCCAAGCAATGACCAACTAAGGCTTGGGCTGGTACCTATTATTAGCCCATCAGTGAGAGCCAGAGTGTTTTGGGTTCCACTCACAATCAAGTAGCTCCATTTGAATCCCAATGGGCTTTATCAAAGCCTGGTTTTCCAGAGCTCATTTTCAAGAAAATTATATTCCTTTGGGCAGAGCACCCACATATAAGGGTATGATTCCTCATGTAGACAGAGGAAAGAAGGAAGGCAATTATTTTCACCAGAAGGACTCCTGCTCCAGATCATTCCTAATTTTGCGAGCTTCTGTGTCCTCATAAATGATAATCTGGCTCTTCTACTTGCTACCTATGTGATCTTAGGCAAGTTACGTCTCTAGTACTCAGTTTGTTCAATTGTTTCAGTTATGTCCAACTCTTCGTGACTTCTATTCAATTTGAATAATGCTAATATCTCATATTTGTATAGTTCTTTATGCTCGTAATGCCATTGTACAAATTATCTCATTTGTGGTCTTCATAACAATGCTTTAAAGTAGGTAGTACAGGAATTATTAGACCCATTTCACAGATAAGGAATGGAAGCTGGGAAGCAAGTGGCAGACAGAGAACTTGAGCCCATATCTCTTAAATCCAAATTTGGGGCCACACCCCACCAATGCTATCAAAACTACCCTCTCCTTGAACATTCTTCAAAACAAATTGGCATGTCTGAACTGAACTGCAGAAACTGAGGAGATGGGATTTCCTTTATCCTTTTGACTTTGTTGGGAAGAGCTCTCTTCTCAGTTTTTTCATGGCAGGCTTATTAAGAGTTGCACCTTTAATTATTCTAATATGCATGGTTACAGCCTTATCCCTTCTAGGCCTTTGTCAACTTTGATCAACTTTGAAGGGCTCATCATGAACTCCACCCATCATGTTCAATGTGTTGTAGATAGGGGGCATTCAATAAATGTTGGAGAGATTAATTTTTTTTCATTTTGACAACACTGAGTGAAGCCTCAGGACTGAAGTTCTATGACCTTCCCCATAGACATTCTATTTAAAATCTGGAGATCTCTCTAAGGGCCTGAGGTTTGGAATTGATAGTCCTATGATCCCATACTCTTCTTCCAAGAATAACCCAAAAGATCAGTGGAAGCAAGTATATCCCCCTGATAATCCAACCATGTAGTTTCTGCCTCTGTTTTAAGGAAGTGGTTAGTAAATTTGGAGACTGAAGCAGAGTACATCCTTAAACCAATAGAGAAGTTGACTGAACACAAGGCAAAAACTGGCTGAATTGAACATTTTTTAAATCACCTAGTATAAAGACAATGAATTACAGTCAGTTTGGAGAATCAGTCAATGAGAAGGGAAGCTACAGGAATATTGTACACAACAATAGGCCTTTGGAATGTATGTGCCTTCCCAATTGTAAAAATGTAAGTCTGAGAGTTTTCTAACATAAGAAGACTTTTTTCAGTCTGACAGTGAATGGAATGCTAGCATTAAAGTCAGGAGACCAGGGTTCAAATACTATGTCAAGCCTTTACTGTGTTATCCTTGACAAGTCTCTTGACCTCTTCCACACAACCTCAGTTTTCTCATCTTTAGAAAGAATACAATGTCTATAAGCCTTGTAAGTGCAAGCAAGGTGGGATTTTTGTTGTTCTCTTTTTGGAGTTCAGTTTCCCAGGCTCAGGCTAAATTGTAAACATCTAAAGAATTAATCTCCTTTGAACCCTGATAATTTTGTAGCTGTGCTGAGTCAAGTAGGTTTGGTTCCTTCTGGCTCTGAGCCAATCAGGGGCTGAGTCTTTGTTATATATTCTGAGAGGTTGGCATTTTGTTTTGGGGGTTTGCTCATGAGAAGGATCTTTTGATTTCCTGGTCAAGACTGAGTGGCTATTTGTTAAGAGCCAACCCCTCCCCTCCCCCAACTGCTCAGAGATCTGTGCTCCCTTGATCCAGTGAGGTATGTAAAGTGTATAGCAATATTGCTTTACTCAGACAGTTAGTCTATCTGTTGATTTTTGTGCTAATTTCTCTGCTTATATTTTCTCCACTTTCAGGGTGCTAACCCTTCCCCTGAACTAGTGAACGTAATTAAAAGTAGGATTGTTAATACCTTTTTGAGCAGTCTTTCCTTTAAAAGCAAAACAAAGAGCCATTTGCTAGCAGGCCATCCTGGATGTGTGCTAGAGTGCTTGCTTCTGCAAGTCTTTACTCCAGAGGGACTGTTATGAAGATAAAAGGAAATAATACATTAAAGTGCTTTGTAAATCTTAAAGCACTATGTAAATGTCAACTATTGTTATCTCATTTTTCTTATCTTTTTCAGTGAGGCTCATATAGAAATAGTAGAGTAAGTCATCTTGCTATTATTCTTTTATATTCACTGTTCTGTGGGCTATTATACAGAGAGATAAAGTAACTTGTTCTTTAGAGTTGAGTAAAAGTAGTCAGATGTAAGCTACTTCTCCAAGGGCTCACTCAAAACATCCTTTCTACAATTTTGGTAGCAGACAAGACAACAGATGATATGCCCCTAATTCTGTTTCCTCATAATTTTGATCTAAACCAAATCTATTTCAAAAGTTTTTCATTTCATGTAGCTTGGAGATTGTAAGTGTTTGAGAGATGGCATCTATTAAAAACATTGCACTTATGCTTTATGAATCAGTGTTATATATAGTCAATTATGAGGCAGACTTTGGACAGTGAGTCTGGTTCTAATACAGTTTATTGGTCGGTTTCCCCAAGATATTTTGGGGGTCTATATTTATAGTATTGATTTCTTTGTCAGGCCATTAAAGATAATGGCTTTCTGATGTCCAATTATATCCACCAGATCATGTCTTAGGTAGTAATACTAAATTCTGGTGGCCTGCAGTTATATATTGCACTGTCCCAACCATTATCTTTGTATAATCTATATCGGTCACTAAGCCTGGGTTCCTTAAGGATAACCCTACTATAAATTCTGGTAGCAATAACCTGATCCTGAATTGCCATCATAAACCCCTCTATTTCTACAAACAAATCCGCATGACTCAGCCAATTATTCAGTGCTTCGCTTGTCAACACACATGGGCTAAATTCAAACACATGTTGTTCAAAAAAGGACTTTTTGAATCCACTCGTGGATCTTAATCATTTCTTGAACTTCATTGGGAGATAATCTACTTTGGGCTATTTTTGAAAGATCCAGTTGTATGATGCTCAATGAAAGAAAGTATGGATAAGTGAATTACAAAAAAAAGAATTTATTAAACACATACTATGTGCCAACCACAATGCTAAGTGCTGGAAATACAAATACAAAATTAGAGATAGTCTTTGCCCCCAAACAGTTCATATCTCGATGGAAGTGACAGCTCCCTGATAGCAAGGTAGAGTTTTTTTTGTTTGAAAAGTTTTGAGATGATGAGTAGAGCCATAGGGGAATGGATTGAAACAACCTCTCAAGTAGAAATGGCAGTAACGATTTGAATATGATCCCATAACTGGAAATTGAGAGGTGTGGATGAGAAGGGATTATGGTTATCAATATGAATCAAATTTGAAGCCCATTAGATATGGAGGATCAGATAAGGTAATCATTAATCAGGACTAGAGTTTGATAAGAGAAAAAGGGAAAGAGTTCCAAGGTTGAAAAGGTAAAAGCAAACTGATGTTTGCTTATTCCAAAAGTATTTCTGAAGCTATTTTGATTTGTTTGTTATGTGCTTTAAGAAGTTCTATCAATCATTTTCTTCCTTTCTTTGGAATGGAAGTATTATTCTTTCCATAGCTGCCCCAAGGAGATGGATCCTGTGTTTTATTTCTATTATGTGGATTTTTTTTAACTTCCCAAAGCAGCTCTGAAGATGTACATGAAGCCTGGTATTGTATATGTGTTAATAGCTTTGAATGTGTTCTTTCCATTCAGCTTTGATTCCCACATGCCAGTTACTCTCTTAATAAATTCAACCACATTATGCTAGATATCTCTTGCCTGGAGGAGATCAAACTACTTGTAGGCATCATCTTTATTTATTGGCTCAATATGACCTCAACGTGAATTCAAGATTAAAGCCTTCAATCTCTATCTTTTCTTGACATACATTAAGAATTGTATACTTTTTTGAGTCCAAACAATATTTTGATAGAATTGGAAAAAGTTTCCACAATTCAGACTTATTTAATTTGTCTTTTAGTAGAACCATATAGCTTGATGTCATACATATTCATCAACTGGTTAATGACATCACAGGATAACAGACTTAGGTCTAAGAGCCATTGGAGGTCATCAAGAACAGTTAACAATCATTTTATGGAAAAGGAAATCAAGGTATAGAGAGCTTAAATGACTTGCTCAGAATCACATGATCACTGAGTATCCCAAATGGGATTTGAACCCAAGTCTTCCTAATTTCAGGCCAGTATACTACCTGCTATACAGTTCTGACTCTTGGTATATTCAGAATCCATACTTAGTTCTATTTAGGAGACATGATACTAGATTTAAGACTAGCCCATAATGGACTTAAAGTGTCTCCCTGAAGAATGCCACATTTTATATGAATTGTTCTTGACATTATTATATTGGTAGCATGTTTTATATATTGAACAATTTTCCACGTAGCCATCAAATAAATACTCTTAGCACTCTATGCCTGAATCTGTTTTACATACTTGCATTTTGTTATTAAGCCATAAGAGTGGAACTGTGTCAAAGGCTTTGTGATGATCAGAAAAGGTAGTACATATGTCATGAGGTTTGGGCCAAGCTTGTTCAAAAACGAAAGAACCCACAATAAGGTTCCCTTTATACTCCAAGGACTTTTGGGCATACTCTTTTTGCTCTTCAACCACTACAGTGTTTTCTTCTAAGTTCTTGTAAATATCTTCATTATATAGGCCATGATTTCTTGGTGGTGTTCTCATCCTTTGTCAGAGATCATGTACAGATTTCTTTAAAGATAGGTGTGATTTGGCTTATGTCTGAGAGGAGGCTGGTAAAGTGTTCTTATTACCCCTCTTCCTGACTTACATTTGTGGTTCCAGGGAAAATAATAATAGTATTATTGTATTAATGCCTTAAATCAATTGATTTATTAATGCAATTAATTATTAACAATTATTTAATCATAATTTACTTAATTATTCTTTTATTTAGCTAACTAATATTGATACAATTGATGCATGAATCAATTGATTCTCACAGAAGCCCTGTGAGGCAAATACTATTACTCTCCCCACTTTGCAGATGAGGAAACTGAAACACAGGGACTTGTCCAGGGTCACACAACTGGTAATTGTCTGAGGTAAGATTTGAACTCTGATTGTGCAGACTCTGGTCCATTGCATCACTTAGCTAAATTTGGACAAATTGAACCAATTTTGAGGGATAGGAAGGAAGAGAGAACTGACTAAGGATCTAAAATATATATATATATATATATATATATATATATATATATATATATGTGTGTGTGTATATATATATATGTATATTTTCTTTGACAGGAGTGAGCAGTTTGATTTAAATAACCATACCCAGTCACAAAGAAGGTATGAGAAAGCCTAACTATACTCCCAGTGAATAATGCCTTTGTAGGTCATGTTGATATACTATAGTTACCAGCCCAAATGTGCTTGATGTGCAGTTCCCTTCTTTCAACTAGTCATTCACTGAGGAACCACAAAGAATTAGAGTTTTCTCATAACATGTCAAGCTTCCCAGAAACCACTAGATTTCTGGAACAAAAATTACCAACAAAAATATCCACCTTGAGGGTAGGTGGCACATTGAATAGAGAACTAAACCTGAAATCAAGAAGACCTGAGTTCAAATGCTGCCTATGACACTTACTAGTTGTGTGATCTTGGACAAGTCTCTTAACCTTAGTCTGTGTCAGTTTCCTCATCTATAAAATTAAAATAATAATAGAATCTGGATCACAGTATGATTGTGAGGGTCAAATAAGATAGTATGTGTAATGTGTTTTACAAACTTTAAGGTGCCATGTATTTTCTGGATTTGGAATCAACCTTGGTATAAATCTTGCCCCTGCCACTTAGTACCTGTGTAAACATGGAAATTCATTTAAACTCTCTGAGTCTTATTTTCCCCATCTGTAAAATGAGATAGCCTCTAAAATTCCTTCCAGCTCTAAATCTAAGATTCCATAAAGAATGGCACCATTAATATTTATTGCTTTCCTACTTTCACTACTGCCAAAAGAAACTGTTTTAGCACATGGCCCTATTCATTTCTTTCTCGCTGTTCAATTCTATCATTTCACTATTTTCAGCAGTTAGGTTTCAACTATACAAGAGGACTGCCCCTCTTCATAGATTTTAGAGCTAGAAGGAGCCTTAAAGATAATCTAATCCAACCCCCTTGTTTTACAGATGAGGAAACTGAGCCCCAGAAATCTTAAGTGACTTGACCAAGATCACTGAGGGAGTAATCATCAGAAGTAGGATTTGAATCTAGACCTTTTGACTCCAAATCCATCTATCTTCCCTCTATACCATTCAGCTTATATGCACTACACTCTGCATCAAGAGACTTTTTTCTATTCCCATGAATTCTAGGATCCAGAGAAGAAAAGTGGTTCATGGCAGCTAGGTGGCACAATGTGCAGAGCTATGGGCCTGGAGTCAGGAAGATCTGAGTTCAAATCCAGTCACAGATACTTACTAGCTGTTTGACCCTGAGTGAATCACTTAACTTCTATTTACTTCAGTTTCCTCTTTTGTAAAATGAAGATAATAACAGCACCCACCTCCCAGGCTGTTGTAAGGATCAAATGAGATACTATTTGAAAAGCTCTTAGCACAGTGCCTGGCACATAGTAAGTGCTATGTAAGTGCTTATTTCCTTCCTCCCTTCTTTCCTTCCTTCCTCCCTCCCTCCCTTCTTTCCTCTCTTCCTCCCTCCCTTCCTTCCTCTCTTCCTCCCTTTCTCCTTCCCTCCCTTCCTTCCTCCCTCCCTCCCTTCCTCCTTTCTTCCCTTCCTCCTTTCCTCCTTCCCTCCCTCCCTTCCTTCCTTCCTTCTTCCTTCTTCCTTCCTCCCCTCCTTCCTTCCTTCTTTCCTTCCTTCCTTCCTTCTTTCCTTCCTCCTACCCTCCCTCCCTCCATCCTTTCCTTCCTTCCTTCTTTCCTTCAGGGCTACCTATTGTCATTCAGAAGATAGAAAAATGTCCATGTGAGGTGGTTTTAAAGTTAAGATAATAATAATTTATACAGTAGTTTGATTTGAAGTGTGTAAAACTTTTAGTATGGATTATTTGCTCTTCAACATCTCAGATAGCCTCTACCTGAACACTTTTAAAGATGAGGAACCCATTATTTTCAGAAATACCATATCCCACTTTGGATCCATTGGATCAGCAAATACTCATTTAGTATATATTAGTTGCTCAGCACTTTTGTTTTTGTTTTTGTTTTTTGGAGAGGGGAGGGCAGGACAATTGGGGTTAAGTGACTTGTTCAAGGTCACACTGCTAGTAAGTGTTAAGTGTCTGAGGCCTGATTTGAACTTAGGTCCTCCTGACTCCAGGGCTGGTGCTCTATTCACTGTGCCACCTAGCTACCTCATGCTCAGCACTTTAGAGGAGATGAAGGGAGATATCTGAGAGGAAAAGAAGATACAAAAGAATCATAAGGCATAGTTCTTGCCCTCAGAAAACTTACAGTCCCAATAAGAAGATAATCAGAAGTTATATGAAACAGAGACAAGTGAAAAACCATGCATGATCAGTAGTATGGTACAGATAAGAGCACTGGAAATGCCACAAGAAAGAGGTATGGCCTGGTAATCAGGAGGCCTGGGTTCTAGTCCCTGTTCTTCTACTAATTCATTGTGTGTCCCTGACAAGTCACCTCGCCTCTTTGGGCCTCACTGAACTTATATTTAAAATGAGAAGGTTGGAGTAGATGATTCTAAGGTCTTCCCCAGCTCTGTGGTTCAGTAAGAGAGGAAATTTAACTGAGATAGTCACTAACTTTCATTTCAGCACTGTGGCCAGCTCTCTGACTGGTTGATGAGGGAGTCAGCAAGCCATCATCATCATCACAAAACTGAAAGGTAAAGGAATTCACACTGGATTTCCAATGTTATAAAAAGAATGACCTTTGAGCTATTGACTTTTTCAGGACAATGAGGAAAATTCAATTTTTTTTCTAGAGTAAAAATGGCCAAACAATTCTTTCCCCTTGGATTGTCATGAAAGAAAGACAAAGGAGTGTTGTGGATACTTGAAGTCAAAGGTACCTAGTCTCAGCTTATGCCTCCAACACTTGCTGTGTGATCTTGGGTGAACTACTTAAATTCTCAAGGCTTCAGTTTCTTCATCCATAAAATGGGAATAATAAAAATATCACTTACCACATTGGGTTGTTTTTGAGGGTCTGAGGGGATAATATCCTTAGAACACTTTGCAAACCTTAAAATGGTTTATAAATTTGATCTTTTATGACATAATGGGATGAACACCAATTGGAAATGGAAGACCCAAGCTCTAGTCCTATCTTTGCCATTTCCTTGTTAATTGTACTCAGGTCACTAGGTCACTTCATTTCTTTGAACCACAGTGTTTCATTTATAAAATTTGAATAATCACACTGACATTACAATAGAAATGTGAGTTCTTACTATTCTCTAGAAAACACTTGTTGCTTAAACAAATGCTTGTTCAAATCAGAAATTTGTAACTCAATATATTCCAGGAATGAGGACCTTCACCGGAGTGGTGTCAGAAGAGAGAATCAAGAGATTGTTGCCAAAGGTGAAATCAGCAAGCCTTGACAACAGCTTGGATATGGGAAGCAAGAGATAGTGAGAAGTCAAGGATGACACCAGCTTGTGAGCCTGGTGACTGGGAGGATGGTGTTGCCTCTACAGTAATTGAGAAGGTAAGGAGGTGAAGGATTTAGGAGGAAAGATAATGAGTTTAGATATTGAGATTAAGATGTCTACTGAGTGTTTGAGATGTCTGAAAGGCAATTGGATATGCAAGATCAACAGAGAGGGTGGGACAGGATAGGTAGATTGAAGAATCATCAGCACAGAGATGGTAACTAAATTCATGGGAGCTGCTGAGATCACCAAGTGAAATGGAAAAAAAGGGAAAAGAGAAGAAGGTCCAGACAAATGCAATTTTTTGTTTTCTTTGGAGAAAAAATTAAAAATTGAACAATTCTATCTTCTCTCTGTTTTCAGTTATCATCATCTCATCTACCCAAAGTTCTAATTCTTTCTTTGATTCTCTTTATTTCAATATAGCTAAAACTTTAGCTTAACTTTGCCCTTTGATTCCTTCCACAGCCTCAGCTTTTTATAAGATTTAACATTTCTGACACTATTTTTAAAAGATCATATCAGGCCATACTCTTATTCTTATTTTCTGTTACCTGACTTTGCTTCTTATATCCTCTACATATTTCTTTTTAAAAAATGGATTGATTGTTGAGTTACTTAACCATTCACATTAGGTTTTTTCCCCCAGACAAATGTAATCTTTTGTCTTCATTAATTGTTTTTCTTTGTGTCTTCAGAATTTCATTGTTAAGTATCTCTCATCCTTCTCAAGCTAACTTCCCATGAAGCATTTAGTCCGTGGGATTCTACCTGTCTTTCCTTTGAACCACTTGACATCTGCTTTCCTAACATATAGAATGCATATCACAGTATTCCCAGATTGCTTTATATTTTATTTTTTTTCTTATTACAGGTAAAAGTAATTCTTAACATTTTTTTAAATTTTGAGTTCCAAATTCTCTCCTTCCCTCTCTTCTCTCACTCTTCCCTGAAAAAACAATTTGATATAGATCATACATGTGCAGTCACGCACCTAGATTTCTTCTGGTTCTATATCACAGACTAAACTAGAGAACACATTTCCCTCTAAGGTTCTCATCATTTCCATAAGAGCAATCAGTTCTTTCATGTTAGTGAGAACCAAATTAAGAATAGAATGTCCCTTTATTGGTTCTTCTACCTTTATAGAGGATGAAATTCTCACTAATGCAAATCAAGAAGTTATGTGCTCTGCTTTTGACAAAGAGAACTCCAGCAGATGTCCGAATAACTGGAGTGTCTCCATCATCACTACTTAATGCTTCTCTGTCAGTCTTGTGTTTTGTTTCCCAAGTTCATCTGTTTTCTCTTTCTGTCACTGTCATAGTGGATTCCAGTAACAAAATTACATCCATCTCTCTCTCCTTTGACTTTCACTCAAATATTCTCCATTGTGTTTCTCCTCTCAGGTCCTTTATGGGAACATACTTTGATGAGGAATGGGCAAGGATGTGGCAAGGAAAGTAAGAAGATATTGGATCCCTGAATGATAATGGGCTATCAGGGAAAGGGAGCTAAAAAGGGAGGCTGTGGGCACTAAGGAAAATTTGACTGACCACAATTTTCTCTGGACTGAACTTGATTCCTATTGACGCAAAACAATGCAAAGAGGAGACATATATTCGCCAAATTTTCAATATAACCAATTAATCCATGTAACTCCATCTAAAACATACACTTTGTAGGCATCATTAGGCATGTTGCTGATCTATATTGCTCAAATTAACTTTGATCAAATGAATTTAACTACAACTTTTTCTTCTCTCTCCTCCCCACATTCACTCCACCACTAAATCCAGTCATCTCTACCTCCAGGATCCCTCTTTTCCTTCCCATGGCTATAAATTCCACCTTCTTCTTCAGGTCCTTAATAACTACTTCAACAGCCTTGCAACTTACTTCGGTCTATTGTCCTACAATCTACCCATGACTGCCAGATGAATCTTCTTAATACATAGTTCCGATCATGTCATCATTTTACTTGAAAATCTTCAGTGACCTCCTACATCCTACTGAACACAGTTCAAGTCTTCTAACATCTGTCCCCAGTCTATCCTACAAGCCTCATTTCCTATGATTCCTCTTTAGGGTCTTTATATTCTAGCCTATTGTTCAAGAGACAATTAAATACTGGACTTGAAGTCAGAAGACCTGGTTTCAAAATCTATCTCTCATTCACACAATCTATGCGAATTGGACAAATCACTTAAACTCTCTGAGCCTCATCTTCCTCATCTATAAAATCGGAATAACAATCCCAGTAGTATCTACTTCAGAGTACTATTGTGAAGTTCAAATGAAATAATGTATGTTTGTACCTTTGCAAACTTATTAGTGCTACATCAGTTGTTATCATTATTAAATTTGCTATTCTCCATACATATCTTGTGCTTTCCTATCTCTGTCTCCACTCTCAGGATTCTTTCTACCTGAAGTTCCCTTTCCCCATAAATATCATCTACCCGATTCTTATTCAAACGTAGGCTAGCACTCAGACCTGGACAAGACCTCCAAAAGGCAAAGTGCCTTGTCCAAAGTCACTCAGATAGTAAGGATTCAAACGTAGGCCCCCTAATTCAAATCAGTATTAAGACCCAAATTAAATGCTGATTTCTCTCAGTCTAGGGAGAGGAGAGAAAATTAAAGGCAGAACTGAATTTATGCTCTTTTCAAAATGTGTAGTTTGATTTAAAGTAAAATAAGAATTCTGATGGAAATAGAGAACCATAATAATAATAATAATGACAACAACAACAACAACAGCTAACATTTATATAGTGCTTAGTATGTGCCAAACACTGCACTAAGCACTTTAAAATTATTGTCTCATCTGATCCTCACAACAACCCTATTATCACCCCCATTTTAGAGATGAGAAAACTGAGGCAAATAGGAGTTAAACGACGTGCCTCCTGTCACACAGCAAGTAAATGTCTGAGACTGGATTTGAACTTAGGTCTTCCTGATTCTAGGGTCAATGTTCTCTGTATTGTGCCACCTAGATGAACAGCTATCTACTGGCTGACTAACAGGATAAGCAATACCCATTGTAGATCTTTTTAAAATGATAGGACACACTCCAAGGAGATACAGACACAGAGCTTCATAGGTGGAAATCACCTTCAGAGAGCAGGAGAAGATAACTGGCTTTAGATTCAAGAGATCTTCCCCTGGCACTAGAGAGTAGAGCTGTGGAAAGAAGCAGACCCAAGGAGCTCAGCCAACTGACCCACCCAGAAAAATGTTGCCTGCAGAATGAGGCAGTATGAGAACAGAATGAGAAGGGTAAAGAAATCAGGGCCCCTTCAGTGCCAAAGGAGTGAGTCTTCTTGGCTACATATGTTCCCTACACATTTGCCTCTCTACCAGTATACTTTAAGTTTGTGCCCATTGGACCAATTGATATGTATATATATGCATATATGTATATGTATATATATATATATATATATTTGTGGGAAAGTGTACCCCAATTTTATGGGGGAAATACTGTGTACCTATTATTCTTACTAGATCATCTTAGAAAAGGTCTTTGCTTTGAGCTTATTATGACTATTGGCTGACTGACTATTTAAGATAAACATACTGGTGAGGGGTGAATTGACTATAGTTTTAGGAATGTGGACTCACAGAGTACCCCTCAACCATGGAATTTGAGAGAGTAGTCACTTTCATGGGGGCCCACTCTGAAAACTCATTACTATCTCCAAGGTGGGTAGCCCAGAAGAACTGCTACGCATCACTTTGTCCCATTCCCATTAGATTCTGAGCTCCATGAGGACAGGGTCAAATGATCTTCATATCTACCTAGACCATTAGCGTGGTGCTCAGCAAACGGCACTTCATAAATGCTGTGTTTGCACCTTTGCAACAGATGAAGTCTTAGTGAAAATGGCAAGCTGTGCACTTGTAGCAAGAGTAAAGCAATGCTGTGTCTTTAAGAGCAAAAAGTAGAGGCTGAGATGACCCAGTTACAGACTTTTGCAATTTCAACAGGAATTAGTCCTTTTTTCTTCTCTGTTCCTGCTAGAGTTGTACGACAGATTCCCTGCAGTTGTTTTGACAAGAATTGACAGCTTGTACCAGCTAGGAAGTAGTGGAAGGTTAATAACTGCAGTAGCAGATTGGGGTTCTTTTATTTTTATGTTTGGGTTTTTTTTAATCATTCTCTGAGCTGAGTGACAAGGCTTTGAGAATGATTATTTTCAGACCCAGGAGGACAAGTGGAACAGAGGCAAACAGATGAAAGAGAAGCACAAAGAAGACAGTTAAACAGATCCAAAACAAACTTCCAAAGGGTAGCTAGGTAGTGCAGTGAAGAGAGAGCCAGGTCTGGAGTCAGAAAGACCTGTGTTCAAATCTTGTTTCAGACACTAGCTGTGTGACCCTAAGCAAGTCACTTAACCTTGTTTTCCTCATTTCTTCATCTGGAAAATAAGCTGAAGGAAATGGCAAACCACTCCTGTATCTTTACCAAGAAAACCACCATCATAGGTTCCCAAAGTGGATGGTACCACCCCCTGGGGGCCGGTGAATCCTTCCAGATGGGTGCTTTTGATGCAATTGGGAGGTGCTGAATAAAAATAAGAGTTAATGTAATCCAACCCCAGGGGGATGCTGAGTAAATTTTTTTTAAAGGGGGTAGTAGGCCAAATAAGTTTGGGAACCCCTGCCCCAAATGGACTCACAAAGAGCTGGACATAACTGAGACAGCACAACACATACACAAAGCAAACCAGCAAGAAAGTAAGGATAGAAAATTGTGTTCCAGTAGAATTTGATCTCCTTGATGGGAACTAGAAACATGCAAGGACTGTTTTTCATTTTATCTTTTTATCCTCAATACGTCCCACATTTTGGAGGGAATTAGATCTGTGATTTCAATGATACAAGAAACTCCCTCCCCCAATGCAAATCATCAATTACTCTGTCACTTAGAGACTAGTCTGGGTCATACAACCAGTTAAGATTGTTAAGAAGTTAAGTGACTTGCCCAGGGTCACAACAATCAGCATGGGAATGTTGTAGGACTTTTGAACCAAAGTATTCCCAACTCTGAGACTTGTTTCAACTGCACTACGATATACCAGCTTTCAGTTCCTTAGATGTGGTAATTGCTTATTGGATTGCATAGGAGGAAAGATGACCAGAATAAACTTGGCTTCCAGATAGTATATTTAAGCTACCCAGAAACCAGCAGAAACATTTCTAATGTGTAAATCAGGTTTAAGATTTATATCGATGTACAAAGGCAAATTTGCCCTATCAAACCTGTGCCAAATGCAGTTGTCCTTAACTAATCACAATAATAGGTAACATTTATACAGTGCCTACTGTGCTAAGCACTTTACAAATGTTATCTCGTTCGATTCTCACAATAACTCTGGGAGGTAAGTGTTGTTATTGCCTTCATTTTACGAATGAGGAAACTGAGGCAAACGAAGGTTATGTGACCTGCTCAGAGTCACACACCTGGTAAATATCTGGGGCCAGACATGAACTTAGGTCTTCCTGACTCCAGGTCCAGCACCACCTAGCTGCCCCAAACTATTTGCTTATCTTCCTTGTTTAAGGGCAGGCTCAGGTCAGGATTGATTGAATCCATGGATTCCAGAATTATGAAGGGAAAGGAAGTGTCAGTAGAGAGCTAAGGCTTCATTCTGGCAGTCAAGTCCATTTTCCACTCTTCAGTAAGGGGAAGCTGTGGAAAGAATTCTTTTGGCTCCTTAAGGGAGAAAAGATACTGTTTCACTGGGAAGCATGCTTGGCCAAGACTGCAGGACTCCAAATGGTTCACATTTAGATCATATTCCTTGAGAGCAAGGGGGGCGGGGGGAGAGAACCGGCTACTAGCTAACAATTTTAGTACCTCCAATTTGTGAAGATAGATCCATCTCCCTCCTCTTCCTCCTCCTTTCAAAACAATCCAATTTCCTAATGTCCTGTGGTGTTCAACAAACAAATGAAAACTGGCATGGAGGGAAGGGCCTGACATTCTGTCCCATCTCCTTCGGCCGTGATGGGACTTTGAGCAAGTCACTTAGTCTCCATTTCTTCATCTGAAAAATAAGAGGGCTTGATTAGATAAACTCCAGGGTCCCTTTCAGAGCCTTCTTTCAGGTTACCCTTGCCACTAGGAACATCCTTGTTTAGTAACTTATCTAAGAGCTCTGAGTCAGGAGAGCTGGGTCTTGATCCAAATTCTGACACTGAGTAGTTAGTTGTGTAACTTTAACCAAATTGGGTCAACATTTGTCTTTCTCCAAATCTGCAGTAAATCTTCCATTTTCCGTGATCTTTCCAAGATTCCTAATGATGGCTTATCAATCAAATCTGGCAATTCTAAGCTTCATAGTGGCTAGAGTAATGAACTTGGGGTTCACAAAGATCTGAGTTCAAATCTTACCTCAGACACTTACTGTCTGCGAATCTGGACAAGTCATAACCACTCTGAGCCTCGGTTTTCTTGCCTGTAAAATGGAGATAATAATTGCACCTACGTTACAGGGTTGTAGTAAGGATCAAATGGGATACTATAGTAAAGTATTTCATAGAACAAAGCTCCATATAGATGTTAGTTGTCTATGTTATTGTTATAATCATTATCGTTATTTCCAAGGATATAATTCATCTGGGCTAGGTGACTGAAACTCCTCACTGGCAACTTTTCATCCAAATAGAAGTAAAGATTGACATCATGAGAATGAAAAAGATCAGAGGATCATCAATGAACAAGCACTTAATAAGTGCCTAAATAATAAATGTGCTGTGTACTGTGCTAGGTACTGGGAATATAAATACAGAAAGAAAGAAATGAGTCTCATTTCCAAAGAGCTTGCCTTCTAGTTTTAGAACTAGAAGGGAGTCTAAAGGTCCTCTAGTTAATCTCCTGATTTTACAGATAAGAAGATTGAAGTGTAACAAGTTGAAATGACTCATCCAAGGTCATATAGCTAATGCCAAAGGTAGGATCTGAAGTCAGGTCCTCTGACTCCAGATCTCTCCAGAATTCTCTATTGAACCCTAATTCCCTCACTAAAGGAGAGTGTGATGAGATTAGAATGCCCAGAAAAGCATCTTGGGGAAAATCCATCGTTAGAATGAAACATAAGAAAAATATAGAAGACATAGACAAACAGAAAGGTGGGTAACCAAGAGAGATATTACAGGTGTTTTAAGAATAGGGGGCCGTTAACACTAGCAAATAATGAAGAGAGGTCAGGTAGGATGGAGACTGGGAGAAGGTCATTGGATTTGACCCAGAAGTCACAAGGATAGTGGTGACTTTGGAAAAATAGTTTCCATAGAAACTTTCACTAGAAAGTTTAGCAGGATAGAATCCCAGTTAAGAAGTGAGTGGGTGATGAATAAGAGGAAGCAGAGAACAGACTAATCATTAAGGAAGCTTAGCAGTGAGAAGAGAGATTTAGGATGATAGCTGGAGGGAGTGGTAGAGTTCTTTGAAGATAAGAGAAGCCTTAGCAAGTTTCTTGGCTATAGGAAGAGGTCAGAAAAGTTAACTCAATTCAATTTTACAGTCATTCAAGTACTTACTTTGTGAAGGACTCCATAACAATTCAACAAGTCCAGAAAACAAACATTAATTAAGGCCTTACTCCAAGCCAGGCTCTATCCTGAGTGCTGGGGTGATGAAGAAAGGCAAAAATGGCTCCTGATACCAGGAGCTCACAATCCAATGGGAGAGATGAGACATAAATAAGTGGGATTAATATAGATGGGGTAAAACAGAAGCAATCTCAAAAAGAAAGAACTAGTATTTAGGGCGACTAAGAAAGGCTCCATACGGAAGATGAGGTTTTTAGTAGTTGAGCTTTAAAGGAAACCAGGGAAGACAGGAGGCAAAGATGAGGACAGAGATTGCTCTAGCACAGCTGTTCTCAACCTGTGGGTCACGACTCCTTTGGGGGTCGAATGACCCAGTCATGAGGGTCGCCTAATACCATCGGAAAACACATATTTCTGATGGTCTTAGGAACTGAGACACTGCTCCTCTGTCTCCAGGTGGGTCCACCCACATGCAGATACGCCTACATACGAGTATTAAAGGGTTGCAGCATTAGGAAGGTTGAGAACCACTGCTCTAGCATGTGAAACAGCCAATAAAAACACAATTGAGAGATAGAGTGTCTTGTGTGAGAAACAGGCCTGTGTCACTTGCTCATAGAGCATGTGCAGGGGAATAAGGTAATAAGGTATGAGAAGACTAAAAAAGTAGGAAGAGACCAGGTTATAAGGGACATTAAAAGCAAAGCAGGGGATTTTGTATGTGACTCCAGAGGTAATAGGAAGCCTCTGAAGTTTATTAAGTGGTGGGATGACATGGTCAGATCTGCCTCTTAGAAAAATCAATATGACAGCTGAGTGAAGGACAGACTGGAATGGGGATAGACAACTTAGGGAGGTCATCCAGCAGGCTATTGCAATAGTCCATGTGTGAGGTGATGAAGGATAGGGTGGTGGCAGCTTCAGAGGAGAGATGGGACATAATATGAGAGATATTATAAATGTAGATGCAATAGCATTTGACAATTGATTAGCCATTGGGAGGGGGGAGCATGAAAAAGAGTGAAGAGTCCCACACCTGGGTACCTGGGAGAATGGTGGTTCCTTTGATAGTAATAGGGAATAAAGGAATAGGAGAGTGTTTGAGAAAGAAGTATCTTTCCAGATATACTCCACTCCTTCCTGGTCTCCTTGACATTCCCTGAACCTAGCACTGTGTATCTGGCTTCTATGTTGACAGGCTGCCCTGCTGACCTGAATGCATTCTTATAATCACCATACTTAGAACTGGAAGGAACCTTAGATATCATCCCTAGGTTCTTAACCTTTTTTTTGTATCCATGGATCTCTTTGGCAACATGGTGAAGCATATGGACCCATTTTCAAAATAATGTTTTTAAATGCATAAAATAAAACTAATTATGTTGAAATATAGTTCTTAATTTTTTAGGCCAACTTTTATAATAGCTAGCATTTACATAGTACTTTAAGGTTTGCGTAGTGCTTTACAAAATCTGATCTCATTTTATCCTTGCAACAGTCCTAGGAGGGAAGTGCTATTTTATCCTCATGTTGTGGGTGAGGACACTGAGGGAGACAGAGGTTAAATGACTTTCCCATGGTCCCACAGTTAGTAAGTGTTTGAGGCCACATTTGAACTCAGGTCTGTCTGACCCCAGGGTCCAGCATTTGATCCATTGTACCACCTAGCTAGTTCAAGAATTCAAGTTCAAGAATCCTTGATCTAGTCCAATCCCTTCATTTTACAGATGAGAAAACCAAGGTCCAAAGAGAATAAATAGATGATTTACCAAAGGTCACAAATAGCAGAGCTGAGATTTGAACACATATCCTCTGACTCCAAATTAGGGCTCTTTCTACTATTACATAAAACCTCAAAGGTTTCAGAGGCTATGCCAGTGGAAGTTTCTACTAAACTAGAAAGACTTTGAGTGTAATGCTTAAGAAATTTTCACTTGACCTAATCATCCCCTCAAAGCTATTGTTTTAGATCCCTTTTTTCTTTCATAGCCAAACTCCTAGAAAAGGTTATCTATACTCCTTATCTCCATTACTTCTCCATTCCTTTAAAAAGAAAACCATTAATTCAGGCCTACCATTCCCTCAAGACATTGTTCTATGTTTCCTCTCCCTATTACAATAAATTTCTAGAAAAAACTAATACTCTTTAACCTCCACATTTTCTTCTTTCACTCTCTTTTTAACCCTCTGGCTTCCAATCTCATAACTCAACTGACCTCCCCTCTCCAAGGTAACCAATGACCTTTTAAATGGCAAATGAATGGCCAATAAATTCAGCCCATGACCAACAGATTGGTATTCCATCAGGTTGGACTTTTTACTTTCCCTAAATCCTATTGCTTTTTGATAAAAGTGCTTTATTCTGAAATCTTGTCAGTCAGCACCCATGGATTTGTTTATCTCAGACTAGAAGACTTGTGCTCTTACTTTTTACAGTAGGTTAAGAAGTTGGAAAGAATGCATATTTATTTTGGAGAACCAATTGGCTACAGATAAAAGAGCCTTGGCTTGAAAGGAGAGCCGGTTAAAGGCAGTTTTAACCCCATGGTATTAGACTAAACATATTTCAGGCAACTGAAATGTCAAGGTGATGAAAGAAAAGAGAGAAGGAAAGAAGGCAATAAGTGCAGAGGACCTTAAGGAAATGTATTTTGATATGCAAATCTTATTTCAGAAATGTGTTATTATATACAAGGAACTATATATAAGAAACTGTTTCAAATTTAGAGAAAATGAGAGCCATTCCCCAATAGATAAATGATCAAAGGATATCAACAGACAGTTTTCAAAACAAGAAATTCAGGCTATCAATGGCCAAATTTTTAAAAGTTCCATATCACAAGTAGAGAAATGTGAATTAAACCAGCTCTGAATTTCTACCTAATGCACATCAATTTGGCAAAGATGACATAAAAAGAAAATGACATGTTGAAAGGGGTGCAAAAAAATAGATATACTACTGTGAATTAGTCCAGCTTTTGGGAAAGCAAATAAAAACTATACCCCCAAATTCACTAAACTGTGCATACTCTTTGACTTAGAAATACCACTGCTACATCTATATACCAAGAAGATCAAAGAAAGAAAAAAGGATCCATATGTTCAAAAATATTTGTAGCAGTTCTTTTTGTAGTAGAATAAGCAACTATTTTTTTAAAAATTCTATCACATACATTCAAAAGAAACAGAAGAAATCTGTGCTGGATGAAGCATATTTTAAAGACTCTTGAATCAAAGGCAATTAATTTTCAAGATTCTCCAAGAGGAAAAAAATTTAAAAAAAAAAACAGAAAAGGTCAGTAATAGTACTACCACCAGAGAGAGACAGGCAGACAGACAGACAGACAGACTAAAATGACATCAGCAATTACCTACTCTTGTAACTATTTATTATTCTCTACAAAATCTTTATGAGAATGATCTGTTCATTTATTGAGGGTACCCCTGATGCAAGATGCTTATATTCTCTTGAAATGTTTTTAATTTCACAATTGTCTTAGAGGTATAGCGACTATAAAATTCCACTGTCTATTATTTGTGGATTTTAAAACAACCTTTAAGTCAGCCAAACAAAATGCAGCCTTAAAATCTTTCTTGAAAGATTTCTAATATGCACACATTAATATCATGCAATCTTTCATGACAGGTGCAACCATGGAAATAATCTTAACAATTCACTGAGTACCAACATCAATCAAAGCATAAAACAGGGAGATATGAAATATTCAGCTGTGTCATGAGAGTCCGCATAGTAAAGTGGAAAGAACAAGGTCTTAGAGTCAGAAGACCTGAGCTCCAGGTCTTGCTGCAGTCTTTGCTAGCTATGTGATCCTGGGTGAGTAACTTAATTTCTCTGACACTCAGTTTCTTCGTATATAAAATGGCAATAATGACAACAATACTAACACCTGCCTCATAGGGTCATTGTGGTAAAAAAAAAAAACAAAACCACAACACTTTGTAAACCTTGAAGTCATAGAAATGTGAGCTTCATCATCATCATCATCATTATTGCATCTGCTCAGGGATAACAGCATGCTGATTTCATTAAACCCTAGAACATTGGAACGCCTGCCAGTGAAATCCACAGTCGGTCAAAATAGATCAGCTTAGTCATCCACATTGGAAAAATAAACCAAATGAAAAAGCATATTGCCTAGATTATGGCACCCCCTTAGCTGAATAGGCCATTGAGTTAGTCCATCTTGTTCAGACGCTACAGAGAGCTAATAAGCAGAATCCATAACTGAATAAGAGGAAGAGATTGGGTGGATTGCTCATGGGAAAGTGCATAGCATTTTCAATGAGCCTAATGTGATCTCTGTTACAAAAGCCAATTTTTTTTTAGCATGAACTTGGATTTATGGGGGAAAAATCAGAAGGACAATTATTTTGATGTACTAAACTCCCACACAGAGGCCAAATACTTGAAAGTCCCCAACCCCTATTGAATGAGAAAGAAAACATCTACAAGCTACTCAAGGACACATAAAAGGTGACCGCCCCACCTTCCACTGTAACATATACTTGTCCTTGGATAAGAGACCCTGCCTAAAAGGACTTCTTTCTCAATTATTAAAGTACTTGATCACCTTGTGTCTTCTGCCCTTAAACAGGGACTGTTTTCTTATTCTGATAGTTAAGTCCACTGATTGAATTCCAAACACTTCCTTTTCCTTCCTTGGCTGATCTCTTTCTCTCCTTGCCCTTCTCCTTTGAAACACTTTACTTACCCATCTTAAGTTGCTTCCCAATGTTGCTGATTTGCTATAGTCTCTAAGAAGGCCTGAAAGATTATAAAAATCAAATCTCTACCATAAGAAGGTGAAGTACTATTCAATATAAATAGCCTTTCCTAGCCTGCTAATAAATTCTCTGCTTTTAATCTGGTCTTCTCTCTTTAAAACTTACTTTGCATTTGTTTTGTGTATAATTATTTCATGAATATTTATAGGTATGTATTGCCTTCTAGTACTGTATGTGGAAGTCTCTTGGAGCAGAGATCTTTCATTTTTGTTTTTGTAACTTCAGCATGCAGCGTAGTGCCTAGCACATAATAGCTGCTTATCAAATGTTTATTGATCAATTGATGGATTGACACTCTATGCCTATGAAATGTGGATTGCTATGAACTCATAGGAATCAAAATTGCTGGCAACTCGAAGAGTCATGGGAAGTTGGACAACTAGAGCATGTTATCATCTTGAAGTAGTGTAAAAGGCATTACTAAAGATAAACATGGTGAAAGGAAGCAGGCCAATCGGGTAGCAAGAATGAGAGATAGTAGATGGACAGCCTGAGTGGGTCACTAAGATCCACAAACTAGTCAAAGAGTCAAAGGAGGTCCCCTGATGTTTTGGGTAGATCCTTTAAATTCCTCATCTTTTCTGTGCCCTGAACCCCTATGGTGATCTGGTGAATGAAGACCATGGACCCCTTCTCAGAATAATGTTTTTGAAGGGATAAGACTTAAAATTACAAAGAAATCCAATTATATTAGAACATATTTATTAAAAATATTTTTAAAACAAGTACATAGATCTCAGGTTAAGAATCTCTGCTCTAAC
>CM053582.1:172368594-172419846 GCA_028627135.1 Pseudochirops cupreus
CTGGGGGTGGGGGGATACACTGGGATGGCTGTTTTGGGGCAGTGGGTGGGGGAAAGAGGGGGAGAAAATTTGTAACTCAAAATTTCGTGGAAATGAATGATGTAAACTAAAATTTAAAAAAATTAAAAAAATAAAAATAAAAATAAATATTAAGGTTCTGAATAGTCACTTGGTTCTTTTCCTTCTTTGGAATGTTAGTAGTAAATCATCATATAGTGCCTTCCTATTGCTCAAATAACTTTACCTTCCTAGGTTTCTCAAGACTTTTGTATTTGTATTTCAAAGTTTTTATTCAGTGCTGACTTTTTCAACAGAAAGGCTTAGAAGTTCTCTCTTCCTTTAAAGATGCATTTTTCCCCTATAGGATTATAGTCACCTTTTGTAAGCCTCTATTTTTTGCCATTTAGAATATTGTATTCCAGGATCTCTTCTGTTCTTTAGTAAAAGCTGACAAGTTTTATATGATCATGACACTTGTTCCTTGGCACATCAGCTTCTTTCTGGATGCTTTCAATGTTTTCTTTGACATGTGTGCTCTGCACATTCCTGGAATTTTTCCTTTTAGTATTCCTTTCAGGAGGTGGTGGATGATTCTGTCTTCATTTTGTCTTTTAGTTCTAATAGATCTCTTCAGTTTTTATTCATGACTTCTTGAAATATAATGTCAGGACTTTTTTTTATCATGATTTTCAGAGAGTCCAATGATTTTTTAATTATTCCTCTTTGACCTGTTTTCCCAGCTCTGTTATTTTTGATATAAGTATCTTACATTTTCTTTTATCGTTTTCAATCTTTTGACTTTGTTCTAATATGTCTTGTCTCATGGTGTTATTGATTTCTGATTGATCTATTGTGGTTTCCAAGGAGTCCATTTCTCAGGTGAGGTTTACTACTTTCTCCTTTCAATTCTTTCCTCCAGTGCTTTCATTTCATCTTTTGTATTTTGCTTCATTTCTTCTAGGAATTTACATTGTGTAAAGTCCATTTTTGCTATGAACCTAAATTAGCAATTGTTATGAAATTATTTGTTTCTTCTTTCAGGGGCTCTCTAGATTTACATTATTTTTTTTTTTTACATTGACTGGTCTTTTCTTTGTTTTGCATATATTTCCAGCTTTACCTACTGAAGTAAATCTTTGTTCCAGGGCTATGCTGCACTTTTGTTGGAGTGATTTACCTGGCTTGATCTTGCTCCGGGTCCCCTAGATTTCCGTACTCACCCTACATCTCATGAGATAAGGCCTCTGTGTATCTTTGAGGTTCAGAGTGCTCAATCTTCAGGGTATTCTCTGGAGTCTCAGGATAGAGTGTGTTAGGAACATCAAAACCCAATGTGTCCTAGTGCTGCATGATTCCATAGCCACCAGCATGCCCCAAAGCTTCCAAGGTCCCCACCTTGAGGCTTTTTGGGGGGAGCTTTCTAATCTTTCTGCCTCCAGACTCAGAGTTTTGTAGGTTACGTGTGTCCCTAGACCATCTCTGATGGTGAAAGCCTACCCTGCACTGATGGGAACACCTTTGATGTACCTTTTGCTGGTGGGAATTACCCTCAGGCTTCTGGCTGACTTTTTGCACCATTCTGGAGTTAAAGAAATAACTTACTGTAGTGGATTTCTTGAATATTATTCAGTTTGTTGTAAACCAGGGTTTTGCCAGAATAGGTATATGGGCAGTGATTGATTTGGCATATCTCCCATTCGGACAGCTATCTTGGTCTGAATTACATGGTTTGGTTTAAGGTTTTAGGGTAGCATCTAAGAGTGAATTTGTAGCAAAAGTGGGGATGTATGTCAGTAGCTCACAAGAGACGCCAGGACTAGACTTAGAGATTTGGAAGTCACAAAGATGGTAGCTGAAACTGAAGGAGTGAATAATTGTCAAGGAACAAAATGTGGAAGACGGAAGACAAGAGAGTGAAGGTAAGACTCTTAGGGAAACACCTAAATTAAGGAACTATGAAGAGATTGAGGAGCCATCATAAGGTTCAGAGGAATGGCTGAAAAGCTTAGCAGGAAGATCACTCCGATATGGTATTACTGCAATTAAGTGAGGAGTGAATATCCAATTAATTTAAGAGCATAATTAATGATGTCAAAAGCTAAAGAGAGGTCTAAGAGAACAGCCACCCATTTATAAAAAAATATTAATTAAAATATGAAGATGGATTTGGGTAAAGGTGAAAGGTAAATAAGAAAATATATACCTTCAAGAAACTTATACTGTAGTAGGAGAAATTACAGACACACACACAGACGCAAACTATAATATAAATGGAGCATAAATGCATAAGAAAGATATGAACAAAATTCTTTGTGGGATCTGAGGAAGGAATGATTATTGCCTAATGGGAGAATTCAGGAAACCTTTTTGGAGGATGTGCCATTTGAATTGGACTTTGGAACACAGCATTCAACAATAATGGCCTGGGTTGGGGAGCAGGAAAGATGAGATAAGGCATGGCAAACTAGGGGTTAGGAGCACCAGAACTTATTTAGAAACTGAATTACTAAAATATTGATGATCATTTATCCATAGTTCAAATATTTCTTTGCACATAGTAGGTCCTCAATAAGAATGTGCTGATTGATTCATCTTGCTTCCAAAAAATGTGTGTAGACCGCTGGATACAAGCATTTTTGATTCATTGATTCTACTTTGCTTTTTCTCATTTCTAAATCTTTCAGAAGAATTTCCTATCCTAACCCATGTCATTGATGATCTTGATCTAGGTATAGAATTAGAAGATGGAAAAAATCTGAAAGGAGTCAAAGTCTTTCTCCTAAGACTCCTGAATACAACGTATACTCTACTTCCTTGCCCTGCTTAGGTTTCTCTAGTTAAGCACTTAAGATGACTTCAGTTACTTTAAGAAAAATTATTTCAATAGTTTCTATTCTAGGATTCTTTCCCCTCTTTGCCATGATTCCTTAATGTTTGTTTCTTCATATTATCCTTCTTTGGGGAGCCCCCAGCATTCACTGATGCTCTGGTTTATGCTGTGAAGATGTCTCTTTGATACATTTATAAAATCTTAGAATTATGGAACCTCTTGTGATGTCATTCATTAAATAGACTTATAGCAGTGGTTCTCAACCTTCCTAATGCTGTGACCCTTTAATACAGTTCCTCATGTTGTGGAGACCCCCAACCATAAAATTATTTTTGTTGCTACTTCATAACTGTAATTTTGCTGCTGTTATGAATCATAATGTAAATGTCTGATATGCAGGATGTATTTAAATTGTTACAAATCGGACATAACTCACAGGTTGAGAACCGCTGGCTTATAGGGTTTGGTATTCTTTTTGTTATACAGAGCATGTCTCAATCTGACTGTGTTAGCTGTGGAAAAATTTTTTAAATGATCACAGGAATATTTGACAGGATAGAACATGCCCTGATATGCTCTTTAGTTGCTATGGTAATTACTCCAGATGGTTTTTATGCTAATGAAAAATTGATCATTTTGAATTCCTTCTAAATGTGAGTCTAGTCTCTTTCCATGGCAAGATTAGGCTAATAGAAAACTTTGGTGTCTAAAGATGGAACTCAGAAATAAATTCAGGACCTTCAACAGAGTGTGTGGCAAAAATTAAATTTTTTTTTCCTTTTGTTTTCATTTACTTTTAAAACTCAGCCACCTTGAAACCAACCTACTTGTGAGCAAAAGTTAAAATTGTTTCTGGCATTATCACTGCACAGTCTGCTGTTTGCCAGAGGAAATTCCACAAAACCAAAAGGCCATAGTTGTGTGCAGCAGGATTCAATCCAAGAAGAATAATATGAAGAAATATTTATTAAGCTCCTACTGTGTGCCAGGAGTGGTACTAAGCTAAGTTCTGGAAATGATATTAAACTTTTTTTTCTTCCTACAATCTTCTTTTTGCATCCCAAATTGTAGTTCTCTTACTTTTAACTTTCTACCCTGTAGTGCTTTCAGATTGACACAGCACTTCATATGCCTTATCAGACTTGATTCTCAGCATATTTCTGTGAGGTAGATGTCATTTTAGAGATGAAGAAATAGGCTGCAAGAGGCAAAGGCATTTATTTGTTCAGAGTCACAATGGTAGTTAGCACCTAAAGTGAAATTTGAGCCCAGATCTTCCCCACTCTGCATCTAGTGTTCTCTCTGGAAAGCCATGCTTTGTCCAATATCGTACTATCCTCAGTGCTTGTGTAGATTGTTCCCTCTTTGCTTCCTTTGCAAGTTCAATCGACTTTGAGCCAGGCATGGTGGCATACTCCCATAACCCCTGCTACTGGGAGAGGATGAGGTTGGGGAATCAGGTAAGCATGGGAATTCTGAGTTGCAGCAAGCCTAAGTCAATCAGGTATCTGCACTTAGACCCCCACCAATATGGGGATCCCACTCCCAAAACAGGGGAATGGCAGGCTACCTAAGGAATGGTGAGTCCACCCAGGATGGAACAGGTCAAAACTGAATAATGGGGGGAATGGAACACAAATAACCTTACATTTCCAGCCTGGGGAAGATAGGGAGAACTCTCCTAAAAAATAGATAATTAAATCAACATTGAATATACCATATATTTTCATATCACAAATTGCAAAGGAAATTTAATTTCATACATGGAGTAGAAAGGATTGTTGTTCTGATAGGGGAGTGGGTGGAACCCATTGACTTCGGAGTGAGGTGCTTTTCAGCTCTTAGTTTCTATTGCTAAACTGAAAAGATTCACTGCTGTTCCTTAGCAGGAGACCACAGTATATTTGAACCAATTAGAATGCAATGATTTAATCTTGGCACAGTGAATGGACATCCATCATTGTGATACTATGTTCCAGTAGGAAGAATGATGAGCTCATTTCATCCTTAGTCATTTTTTCCCTTTTATCTTGAAATTGGTTATTTGTTTAAAAACACAGAACAAGAAAAACATGTTAACATAATAAGCAAGATATTCTGGCATTTGCAGAGAATTGATATTAAAATGGGAAAAGGACCTAAATTTAGACATTGCTGTTGAGTGCCAAACTAAAAGCACATCAGTATATTCAACGTTAAACCTTTGATGCTCACAGAAATGCAACATTGCATACTGGAAAGCTGAACTTGGGGTACATGAACAACTGGGTTCGACTCCCACCTTTCACATTAACTAGATGAGTGACCATTTCATCCCCTCTAAGACTGTTTTCTAACCTGTAAAATGTAACTGATGTCTAAATGTACTCAAGACTAAAGTATCTGCCTCAGCGGGTTTTTAAATTCTCAAATGAAGTGATGCAAAGCACTTTGCAAACCTCAAAATCCCACACAAATACCATCTATTTATAGATATTGATTTATTGAGATGGGGAGACACATGAATATATGCAGGTATGTATGTATATATGGGATGTCAACAGGGATAGGAACTGGACCTACAAATTTGCATCAGCACCTTCTCTGCAACTTATAGCCTCAGAGTTGCCTAAAACATTGAAAGCTTAAGTGACTTCCCAGGCTTACAAAGCTAGTGTGTGTCAGTAGTTGGACTTAAATCTTTTTCTTTCTAGTTTTGAGGCCAGCTCTCTATCCACTACTCCAAGCCAACTCTCATGTATCCATCAATGAGTACATACAAATACATACTCTTGTTTTTGAAGGTCTAAAAATTTTAAGAAATGAGAACTGGAAGCATGACGTTGACCTTACAGATCTTATTTAATAGGTTGACCTCTGTATTCTACAGGGGTAGCTAAGTGGCACAGTAGATAAGAGCACTGGGCCTGAAGTCAGGAGGACTCATCTTTCTGAGTTCAAATCTGGCCTCAGACACTTACTAGCTGTGTGACCCTGGGCAAGTCACTTAACTCTGTTGGTCTCACTTTCCTCATCTGTAAAATAAACTGGAGAAGGAAATGACAAGCTACTTCAGTATCTTTGCCAAGAAAACTCCAAATGGGAGCATGAAGAGTCAGACACAATTGAAAAACAACTGAAAAACTATACCTTATAGTATCTTACCAGAAATAGACAATTTTGGAAGTCTTTCTCTTGTAAAAAGAAAAGCTAATAGTTATATCCTGAATAAATCAGATGTTCATTTCTGTGTTGAGCGGGTACATTGTGAAGGATTAGTCATGGGCTTCTACTCAAAAGAATTGCAACATTATCTAGATAGTCTAACGATTATTTGATCTCTAAGATGCTTTTAGATCTGAGAGGAATACAGAGCTCCTAAGCAAGGTTAGTCTTCAAAGAAACCAGACTGGGAGAAAGTATAAATTTAAAATGCAAACCACAACATTAATACTATTTATCTTTGATATGATTAGTCTCCATGGCCATAGTAGACTCATAGACTCTTGGACCTGGAAGAGATCTTTGAAGATCATCTAATTCAGGCCTCAAGCCAGTGCATCAATACTTCTTTAAGACATCCCAGACAAGTGGTTCTCTCACTTCGTCTTAAATACCTTCAAGGACAAGGATCCATTAAAGCATCAGTCACTTCATTCTAGTTCTGGATTCCTCTAAGTTGCTAGAAAGTTCATTCTTATACTGAAATCAAATTTAGTTCTGCAAACTCACACCTATTGACTACAGATTTTACTTCTGGGAGTACATAGGACAAGGCCCTTCCATCCGAGAGCCCTTCAACTGTTTGAGATTTCTGATGTAGCCTGAAAACCTGTCCTTCTCCAAGATAAGCATCCCTACTTCCTTCAGACAATCATTATAATTGATTTTTGCTTGTTTATTTTGCTTTTTGGAGGGGGGAAGGTAGGGCAATTGAGCTTAAGTGACTTGCCCGAGGTCACACAGCTAGTTTTGTGTTAAGTGTCTGAGGTTAGTTTTGAACTCAGGTCCTCTTCACTCCAGGGTGGGTGCTCTATTCACTGTACCACCTAGCCGCCCCTATTATAATTTATTTTTATAGCCTACATCATCTTGGTCACCCTCCTCTAGAGAATTAGGGGATGGAGTATTATGAAGCATACAAGTGAACATAATACTTAAGATGTGGTCTAAACAGGACAGAGTACAATGAGGCAGCCCAACATTGCTTTAGCTTTTTGAACAATAAAGCATTACTGTTGATTCATAGGAAGCTTGTAGTCAATCATTCAAGAATCAACAAGCATTTATTAAACACAACATACTAGGCACTGTGCTGAGTACTAGGAATTAAAAAAAATGTGTCCTGTACTCAAAGGAGTTTATATTCTAATGGGAGAGATTATGTAAAGTAGAACATATAAGATAAATATAATAGATGGGAGGCAACCTTAGAGGAGAGGTCACCAGCAGATGGAGGAACCAGAAAAGGCTTCCTGGAGGAAGTATCCCTGGAGCTGAGTCTTAAAGGAAGCTAGGGATTCTAAGATCCAGAAATTGCGAGAGAGAGCAGGCATGAGGAATAAAAACCTCAGGTCTTTCATATGGACTCCTGTCTCTCTCGTTTTTTGCTTGTTCAGTTGATTCTTTTAAAACTAAATACAGGATTCCATATTTCATCCTGATGATATTTCAGCTTGTCAAGTTTGACACATTATTCTAGTTAATTTATTTTGTCGGAACCTGATTCCATCATCCAAAGTGTTAGTTCTCCTTTCTAGTTTTGTGTCACTTAGGAATTTGATAAAGATATCTGACTCCAAAGACTTCATCTAAATCATTGATAAAACTATTTGGGCAGAACAAGAAAGAGACTAGATCCCTGTGACACATCCCTAGAGATATGCCATGATGTCGACCTCAATCCATAAAAGGACTATCTTTTAATTCATTCAATCATTCAATCAATTTTGAATTCATCTCACTCTAATATAATTCAGCCCACATTTATCCAGAAGAGTATTCTAACTCTTTGTCATGTGCTTTGCTGAAATCCAAATAAATATAGCATGGCTATAGTATGCTCCTGATTTTCTGGTAACTCTTCCAAAAAAGGAACTGAGGTTCATCTGGCCTGACTTCTTAGAAAAGCCATTCCAACTCCTCATGACCATTCCTTCCCAAGTTTTTATAACTGCTCCATTTAACAATCCATTGTAGAATTGCTCAATATATGAATGTCAAGCTCATTGGTCTGTGATTTACAGAATCCATCTTCTTATTCCAAATGTATTATTGCTACAACAATGGGAAGATAAGAAATGTTGGTGAATTTTTATTTTCTATGACTGATATCAGGATACCTTAAAATACCTTATATTAACTATAAAAGCTCATGACAGAAGTAGCCATGACATAGTCTTTTTTATATTATCTAATATAAAATTAGTTTTCACTAACCCTTCTTATAATTCCCAGCATCATAGTAATAAAACTTCTGAGGGAAGATGATGGATCTCATAAACTATAAACCAGTAACTTCCATAAACTTTGAAATTTACTTCTAGCAAAATATATCCCATAGTGCCAACTATGATGACTGAATGGAAAGGTATTCCCTTGAAAAAAAAAGTGCCATATCTCTCCCTAAGGGAAAAAGAAGAGGCATCCATATTTAACAAAAATGTGTTGAATGTATTTATTGCAATTGAACTCAAGGTTGCTTTAATATATTTTGATTTAGTACAAACAGGAAAATGTTCATTTTTAAAATTGCAATTTGGGGAGTACTTTAGGTAAGTATATAAGTAAGATCACTCAAGTTAACATTTGTCATGCTGCCACAGTTTGGCAATCAGTGCAGGAAAAGGGAAGAAATGGGATGGGGGAGGAGAATGTGTGGATTTAGAAAAGGGCATGGTTCTGACCTTCTCAAGGCTCTGGGTCTTTCATCTTTATGTTTTGACAGAGTCATAGAATCAGAGGAACTACAATAGTGTGTGATATATCTCTTTCCTACAACTCCAGGACTTAAATCCTAAAATAGTTATAGTAATGAAGACGGTTTCACACTGTCCTCAGATAAGCAATTCTGGCTTATCTGACCTTTCCCAGGTTCATATCCTAAACTCCTCCTGTTGTCTTCGGAACTCATTCCTGATATTCCTTCCTGACGGTAAGTGACTTGTCCATGTTTACACAAATCATTAATGTCTGAGCTAGAACTGCCTGAACTTCTGACTTTTCCACACTACCACTCAGCTTTCCAAATTTTAGTAGAAATGTTCTACATTTAAAAGTTCGTTCAAATGGGTTCCTCTTCCTTGCCCTTGTAAGAAGATACGATCCTTTGACAGGAGACACTTGCCTAGAGCTCTGTTTAGAGACTCGTGCACAGTCTTCTCCTAGCATCTTTCCTCATAAGGAAACCTCATTAGAGTCAGTGCACTGGGCTAGACTCACGGAAAAGAAGAAATTCATGCTGAGTTGCCAGCATCACTTAATGAAGAGCTTAAATGGAAGACAGCTTCCCTGTGACTAAAATAACATGGTGGTTTCAAAACACTGTATGAGACAATGAAGGCCCTGGAGAGCATGAGATTTCCTCTTGCCCCCTACACACAGAGTGATTTCATTGTGGAAACTCTAGTGGTTATGGAAACAAAATGAAAATTCCTCATTGTCATCTGCGTTTTACCATATCTGCTTGTTGTTTCTATATTGTTAACCCTAATCTTCAATAGTTTACTTTTTATTTATTACAGGATTTCTTCAAGCAAGAGTTAATTTCCATTAGCACATTTATTGAAACGGTTCAAAATAAGCCATTTTTCTTTTGATGTCTCAAAAGGCGATGTCACTCACCCACACATAAGGTGGAGGTGTAGTATTCCATTACAGGTACCAGCAATTCCCTTTCCTCTCCCAATCCCACCACCCTTGCACTTGCTATTAGTCCTGGCTTTTGCTCTCTTGTCCTTTTCAACAGACTCGCTCCTACAGAAAATGCTGTCTTAACCAAGTGCCTCACAGAAGATTAGCTTGTCTCTTCTTCTGTAGCAGCCATGTGATCCATTTTGAATAATTTGCTTTGGGTAGCTATTCTAGGTACAAGCTGGAGGATGAATGTTAAATAATAAAAAATGAACATCATGATGACCAGAGAGCCCTGCTGGGAACTCCTGATAGAGGCATAAGTCATCTTCTTTACTGAGCTGCACCTTCTGGGAATGTACAGCAGGAACAAAGAAAGCATGCCGATTGAGTTTGGCCTGGATTAAAAAAAAGAATACATTGAATCAGACTCTGCAAATGCATAATTGAGGTCGACCCTTGAGGGATAGAGAGTAGTTCTTTTTTAAATAATATTCTCCCAGTATTTAGATCAGTAGCTTTCAAAATTATTTTGTTTATATGTAGGCAGTGTGGCAGAGTGGATAGAAAAAGACCTTTGGAATTAGGAAAGCCCAAATTCAAGTCTGTTACTGGCTGTGTGACTTTGGGAAAAGTCTCTTCACTGCTCATTGCATCAGGTAACTGTCATGACTCTCAGCATGTCATGATTCTCTATTGCTAGTGGGAGTTTCTTCACTAACAGTGAAGTCATAGATCCAGACCTAAATGTGTATAGCACGGCATAGTACTGAGAGTACTGGGTTTGGAGTCATGAAGATCTGGGTCCAAATCAAGGCTCTGATACTTTACGAACCAGGAGCAAGGCACTTAATCTCTGTCTATCTCAGGCAATTTGTTGAAACTCACATGTTACATCATAGGTTGGATATGCAATCTCAAAATTGCAAAACTTTCTTATATTTTGACATATATTTAACCCAACACGTAATTAGACAGTGTTTTTGGTTTGCTGCATACTTCATATTCACCATCTTGTGAATGTGACAACCCTATAGGTATAGCTTGTTTTATTCTCATTTTACAAATGAGAAGGCTGAGGTCAAAGAATTGAAGTGGCTTGCCCAAAGTCACACAGCGAAGAAAGAGCAAAGTTTGTTCAGTCTCAGACCTTCTCATTCAAAAAGGCACTGCCCTTTCCGCTCCACCACAGCAGCCTTCCCCCATGTGTGTTTTTTATGTGGAGATATAAGATAGCTAAGCATTTTCTACCTGGACATCGAGCATTTATTTATAATCCTGCAATCACACAGAATATTTTATTGAGTCAAGTGAGAATCTTTCCATAGAACTAAGAAGCTTAAGCCTAGAACTGAGAAATGTAAAACAACTAAACCCCCAAATGTGTATGTATATATATACTTGTGTATATAATATGTTTATATATACATAATATATGCACATCCTTGCATATGTGTGTGTATATATGTTGTGTATGTATGTACCTGACTGACTAGAAGTGGTAACCAGAGCAATAAGGAAGGAAAGGAATTTCTATTTATATAAACCTATTATGTGCCAAGTATTGTGTGCTAAGCACTTTTTATAAATATTTCATTTGATACTCACAACAACTCTGGGAAGTAGGTGATATTATTATCTTCACTTTATAGTTGGGGAAACTTAGGTAAACAGAAGTTAAGTGACTTGCCCAGAGTCAAACTGCTAGTAAGTGTCTGAGGTCAAATTTGAACTCAGATCTTCCTGACTCCTGGCCCAGCCCTCTGTCCACTGCATTACCAGCAAGGAATAGCCAATTATCTCCTGTTTGTTCTTAGAATGTGCAATCAGTGTGTAGAGTAGAGGTAGAAGAAAAAAAGAGTGGGGAAGTGAGTGAATGAAATCAACATTTATTGAGCACCTCTTAGTAGATGTACAAGACACATCTTTGGAGTTTATGGTTGTGTATGTGACTTAAAGAATCCAGATGGAGAGAATGTATGACTACAATGTAAAAGAAAAAAAACAGCTTTTCTTTCTAATGGCATTAGAAGAGTCAGCTGATTTGCTTTGCCCATGGTAGGTGTCTTTGCCAAGATTAAGCGATCAATTCAAATTAAACGAACATAATTAAGCATCTACTATTAAAGTAGGCATGGTGATAAATTGTGGGAGAAAAGAGGCAGAAATCAAATAGTCCTTGCCCTCAGGAAGCCTACAATGTGCTAGTTGAATACAACACGGACACAAATAAATGAAGACAAGATAATTTCAGAAAAGAGTAAGCGTTAATGGAAGGGAATCAGGAAAGATGTAGAGTAGGAGACAGAGCCTTGAAGCCTTGAAGGAAGCTAGAGATTGTAAGGGGCAGAAATGAGGAGGAAGTATATTTCAGGTTTGGGGAAAAGGCTATGCAAAGAATTAAGTTAGGAGATGAAATGATAAGTCTGGAGTCTCGGTAGTGGGTCAGTTTCAGAGAAGCAATAGAATATATCAAAAGAAATAACTTTTAAAATAAGTTTTATTTATTTATTTTAATTGTTTTTATGTCACCTGGATTTCTCCTTGTGTTTTTCTCCCTCCTTTCTCCCAGAGAGCCATCACCAAAGGTAATAATCTGAAATAAGTCTGAAATGGTAGGTGAGAACAAAACTTCAGAGGGCTTTAAATACCAGGGAGAAGTTTGCATTTTTTCTTAGAAGATGTTTGCAGCTTCTTGAGCAGTGGAGTGAATTTGTCAGATCTGTGTGTTGGGAATATTAATTGAGCAGCCCTGTTCAGAATGGGTTAGAAAGGGGAAGGAATAACTGAAAATTGTGGAGCTCATTTAGGAAGCTAATGAAATAAACCCAAGAGAAAAGGGATTAAATAGGGGAGGAGATACGTGAGTAGAGAGGAAGGAGCTAAATATATGAAGTTTCTGGTAATCTGAGACTTGACAAGTTATTAGATATGGCAGTGGGGGAGAGGTGAGAGAGAAGAAAGAGTTGAGAGTGACTCCATTTTTTTCAAACCTGGGTGACTGAAAAGATAGTGGTGTTCTTGATAGAAATAGGAAAATTTGGAGGATAGGATGGGCTTGGGGGAAAATAAGAGTTCTAATTTGGTTGTATTGAGTTTAGGAGACCTATAGAATATCTGTTTGCAAATGGTTCAACAGGCAGTTGATAGTGCATTACTAGATTTTAAGAGAGATTAGCACTGGTTAAATAGGTGTGAGTCTTTTGAAAAGAAATGACAATTAAATATATAAGGGCTGATGAGCTCACCAAGACAAGAGTATTCAGGGAAAATAGGAGCAAAGACTAGGGCTTTGGGGGACATCCATCCTTAATAGTAAGTAGTTGACCCAGAAAAGGAGACCTTGGAGTAATCAGGCCAGAAGGAAAAAAAACCAAGTAAGAAAAAAGTCACAGAAGCCAAGAAGATAATATTTCAAAAGAGAGAAAGATCAACAGTGTTAAAATCTCTAAAGAAAACAAGTAGAATTAAGCCTAAGAAAAGTCCATATGATTTAGTAGTTACGGGATCGTTGATTAACATAGGAAGAGATGTTTCATAGGAGTGTTGAGGTCAGAATCCAATTGATGGTGTTAGGGGAATCTAAAGATCTTCCCTGCCCCTAAGCTCTTTGATAGGATTAAGTGACTCTGAGAACCTTCCCTGATTTGAAAATATACTCTGCCCCCTAATAGGCTGAATGTGGTCACATGGAGCCTGTGGTGGGAGGCTTGTTCTTCAGGAATGGCCACACCTTATTACTTTGTGATTGAGCAGTGGGTCAAAAGGACTGTAACATTCTCTGATGCAGGAGAAGGCTATATATACCCTGAGTTTTTGCTTTGGGGCTCACTTTGGAAAGAGTTGTGTGATTTGGCCCAGATGAGTTTGAACCCCCCCCGGCTTTGAAAACCTAGATGTTGATGCTTCCCTCTCTGGTAACTAACTAGGTATGGATGTAATGGTCAGACGGCCAGCCGTCTGCTGATCTGTTTCTTTGTCTGCTTATAACTTCTGTTTGTAGTCTCTGAAGTTCAGGGTGCTGACTTTTACCCCTGAACTAGATAAATGATATATGTTTGATTGATTAAAGTAAGATTGTTAATCCATTTTAAGTTGCTTTCCTTTAGAAAAGCAGATCTAAGAACTGATGCTAGCAGCCATCCTAGGTATGCTAGCGTGCTTGCTGATACAGGCGGAAAATTCAGAAATCAGTGGGAATCAAAGAAATGGAGCTAATGAATGCAAATGACTCTTGCTAAGAGTTTCACTATGAGAAAAAGGAAAAATTGTTTGAGGACATGGAAAGGTTAAGTGAAGGAATTTTTTGTTTGGTTTACTTTTATGGATGGTGGAGAATAGGGTATATTTGTAGCAACAGGGAAAAAGACAATGGATAAGAACAGATTGAAGATGAAAAGGAAGGAATTATGGGTAGGGAAAGTTTCCAGGAAAGATGGGATCAGGAATACAAGTATAGCTTGGTCTAGGCATAAGGACCATTTCTTCTTTAGAGACTGGAGGAAAGAAGAAGAGAATGGAGGATAATACAGTGGGGTTTTGAAATCTGGATTAAGAAAGAAGGAGTTCATGACAAATGATGTCTATATTCTCAGTAAACTGGGGGAGAAGTCCACTTCTATGAGAGATATTGGTGGGATAGATGATGTAAATAGAAAAGAAAAGGTTTGGAATACCTGGTGTGGCGAGTTTGGTAGTCATTATCAAAGAATAGAAGTGTTGTTGCCATGCAGCAGTGAGGACCCAAATAAAATTCAATAGAACAAATTTACCCAGGTGATGTGATTTTGTGACTTCTTCCATTATCACATATGGGAGTAGAGAAGGTAGCTGGGGGAGGTTGGCAAGATGTGCCTAGTAGCAAGACAAAGAGGGAAGTTGTCATTGCTTGTCACTTGCTCAGCCCATTTTCCCAGGTTATTTTCTGATGGCTTTTCTGAGTTAAATGCTTGCCTCATTCCCAGAGAACATTCCCAGAATCCCATCTTTATAATTTTGCCATTTCCCATATAGTGATAATGTAGACATTAATAGTAAGAGGGTCATTTTCTCACAATTCCAAAAGAGATCCATGAACAAATCTTAGCGGAGTGCAGAGAAACAACAAATCATACTGAACTTAACTGTAAAAAAAAAGTGAAATTAGGTTAAATGAATCACAAAGGCAACTTGAGGGGATTGTAGAAGCAGAAAAGGACAGTCTCACTTCTTTGTCTTAGTAAATGTAGAATGTGAGCTCCCTGAGGGCAAAGACTGTTGGATTATTTTTTATCCCTACTTCTTAGCAAAAGACCTTGTACAAAGTTAGTGCTTCATCAGCATTTATTGAAATTATTTAGTTATGGAAAGTTTTTATGGGCCGTACATATATATGGATAGGTAAGAAGACCAGTTATTTTGTTGTTGTTTTTAAGCAGTAGCAACTTACAAAAGCATCATTTCCTTCTTCCTCATTAGCTGCCTTCCTGAGTAACTGCTCTGCCCCTAACAATATACAAAGCCTCCCAAAGGACCAGAGTCTAGTTTATCCTAATTTACCATTCCCTAAAGCCAATAACATATTCAAAAGATATATTACCTAATTTAAACTAGTAGACTTAAACATTCTTCTCTTTTTTCTTGAAACCAGATTTTGTCAATAAAAATAAATTGCACTTCATAATTGAAGAGATGAATTTGTTGGTCTTTCAAGATAGCTTTTTCTTAGTCAACATATCATAAAATATTTCTGTAATATGATCAATCAATATACATACACACACAGAGTGTTGCTAAGGGATTGAATTTGCCATAGTGCAAATCCTTACCAGACCTTTCTCCATCTTTTAGAAAAAAGGTGATCTCTGTAGATTCCCAGTAACCAAAGCCAAGCATGAATAATTGGATGATTCCTGAAAGACATTGTGATGTGATGGATATAACTGGCCTTGGAGCCAGGATCTCTTTGAATCTGAATCTTTCATTCAATAAATTAGCTATCCCTCACATCTGAATATTCATTTACTTGTATTCTCACTTAGACCACATTTCTCCATTTTTTATGGACATATTGTATTATATTGTATTGTATGGAGCATATTGTGAGAGATTATGAAAGTACTTGCTGAATCTAGGTAATCTTTGTTATGGAATTCCCTGGGCCAACAGTCCAGGTACATTCCTGTATCTACTACTTGCCACCTGTGAGAATTTGATTAAGAAATGTCACCTTTTGAGGCAGCTTGGTGGCACAGTAGATAGAGCATTGGCCTTAGAGTCAGGAGGACCTGAGCTGCCATCCAGCCTCAGACACTTACTAGCTATGTGACCCTGAGGAAGTCACTTAACTCCAATTGCTTCCAAAGAAAAAAGAAATGTCACCTTTCACTGCCTTCCTTATTTGTAAAATGGGAGGTTGGACTAACTAACCAGCTCTAAATCTGTAACCCCCTGAATCCTGTGTAAAAAAAAGGGAAGGAGACATCCAGAAAAAGAACCATGGAATCAGAATGTAGAGTGAAGCTATTTTCTTTGGTTTTGTTTTATTTTTTTTTTCTTTCTCATGATTTCTTCCACTCATAATTCTATGCAGCATGACTAATGTGAAAATGTGTTTAATAGGAATGTATGTGTAGAATCTATATCAGATTGCATGCCATCTTGGGGAGGGAGGGCTCTTTAAAGAGCACTTTAAAATTTACAAAACATTTTACATCCATTATATGCTTTGATTCTCATAAAAACTCTGTTGCATAGAAGCTATCATTGTCCCTATCTGTATCCTTAATTGAAGTCTTTTGGCATGGTGGGTAAAGAGCCTGCCTTGGAGCCAGGATAGACCTGGGCTCAAATCTTCTTTCTGGTACACCCCTGGATATATTGTTTAACCCCTTAGAGCAATGTTTCTCAACCTGTGGGTTATGTTCAATTTAAATACATCCGGCATATCAGATATTTACATTACGATTCATAACAGTAGCAAAATTACAGTTATGAAGTAGCAATGAAAATAATTTTATGGTTGAGGGTCACCACAACATGAGGAACTGTATTAAAGGGTCATGGTATTAAGGAGGTTGCAAACCACTGCCTTAGAGGTCTAGGCAACTCTATAAGACTCTAAGTTGCGGAGAAGGCTCTGACTTACATGGAAACATCCTCATCTGGGAGTTCTCTGCCAAAGAAATCACAGATCCATTCCCTGTTGCTATCACCACTATAATCTGTCTCTCTATCAACTTTGTTATCTGCTTCTTCAACTCATCATCCATTTCTTTCTTCCGGCTGAGTGGTCAGTACTAAAAGCCCATTATAGTATTACTTCTGTTTCTCCATTCTTTGATCTTCACCTAAATGAATAGTAGAAACACTGTGTTTTCACAATCTAGTTTGTCATTTCCAAGGAGGAATATGCCTTCCTGGCACACAATGTTTCCTTTAACTTAATCTATTCCTTTTGAAGATATGCGCTTTTGTTGCCCTATTCCAGTCATGCACTAAGTGTCAATGATACAGAAATTAAATAGTCCTTGCCCACGAGGTTGACAAGCCTATTGGTGGCAATGCTTGTCTATATAAAGTGCTGTCCCAAGATTTGCAGAAAAAAGACATTCTGAACCAGAACTAGTGTCTTCCCCAAGCATTCTGGTTGAATAGGGTTCAATTGCACAGATAGATTCTTCACTTCTATAGGGCATTGGATTTGTCCTTTACTCCCCTGAACCACTGGTAACTGGATCTTAGGCACCCATATGCCTTGTGTATCCATGCAGATTTTAAAGCCTTGTAGTTGGTGAGGTTTTAGTGGTATAAGTTGGCATGTAGTTGAAGAGAAAGAGAAAAGCAGAAATCTGATCATTGAGCCATTTCAGCTGTGTCTGACTCTTCATTTGGGGTTGGTGAAGATACTAGAAGGGTTTGCCATTTCCTTCTCCAGTTCATTTTACAGATGAGGAAACTGAGACAAACAGGATAAATGACTTGCCCAGGGTCACACAGCTATTAAGTGTCTGGGGCTAGATTTGAACTTGGGAAGATGAGTCTTCCTGATTCTAGGTCTGGCACTCTATCCACTGTACCACATAGCTTCCCTAAAAAGCCTGATGACCAGCTGTCCAAGAGTAGCAAAAGGATTTGTGATTAGGGTGGAAAGTAGAATTTAAGATCCTTTTTCAACTCAAGGTACCATCTGGAAAAATCTGTGCAACTCAAGGTCTCAAGAACAAATGTTATAAGAGGATGATTTAAAGAAACTGTGGATATTAACCTGGAGAAAAGAAGACGTTGAGTAAATGGCATCACGTTATCAGTCTTCTAGCACTTGGTAGAATTGAACTCACTCTGGTCCCATTGGGCAGAATTATGATTGACAAATGGACATTTAAGAGATGGATTTAAGCATGATAGAGAGCAAAGTTTTATGACAATAAGAGCTATCTGAAAGTGTGTCAAGCTGCTTCCAAGGGGAGTAGAATTTCTGTCACCTTTGAGCTGAAGTTGGCAGTTTTTTGTATTCTGGATTGTTGCTGAGCTAAGGGGTAAGCCAGGTAACCTCTCAGGTCCTTTCTTCACTTTTAAACTCTGTGATTCTGTTTCTTTGACGTGCTTAGAAATTCTAATGTCTCACGTTTGGCCTTCCTTGCAGTAGTGGCTTATTTTCCTGTTGGTGGTGGTGCTTTTCCACAGCAATCATTATGGTTTCACTGTTTCATTCAAAGTCTGGGGCTTTCTTCCCCCTTCTTTCTAGGATGCTGATCCAGGTTTGTGTGTATTTTTACTGCAAGTGTCTGTGGCGCTGTATGAAATTTGTGGTGAGGAAACTAACAGGACGGTGTGAGCTACAAAGAATTTGTTATAATAACAAGCCAGGAGCCGGCAGAACCATGAAAATAGGTAAGTTAAAAAAAAATTAACAACATAATAGACAAACTACAATAAAGTTGGAGAGGGTGGGAAGAGTTATATGTCACGTGCAAGTAATTTTACACCTAAAGTGCATAAAATATCTTAGAAAAATAATTGTTGAATCACATTTTCATTTATTGCTTTAACAGAATCATCATTGAGGGATTCAAAAAGTAAGGTGAGTCAAGTTTTACATCTCTTTGGGGAGTTCCTGGTAGCTTTTCACTTGATGCTCGTTTTCTGCCTTCAAAATGAAATGTGACTAAGAAACCCTCAGGACTCAATGAGCATGTTTGTCTGCTTCAAACCATAGCACTGTGTCCAGTTGCAGGTCCTCTGCGTGGATTTTTTTTTTCTAGAAATACACAAAATGTTTGGTACAACCAAGTAGGGAAGTTTATATTCCTGACTGCTGTTTTTCTACATTGGCAAAGTGCTTCATTGAAATTTTCCTCTCACATATTTTTCCAAAATACAAAATTAATATCCTTGAAAATGCTTTTATAATGCTTTCTTTACAACAGAAGGGAGGAAGAAATTACCCTTCACAGAGGAGTGGTAGGCAGTAGGTATGGACACATACATTAGCAGAAATGGAAAATATGATCTGTTTGCCTATGCTTCATTGATACAAGGGAGGTTTCTATGGACAGTAGAGAGGGATCATTGGGAAATAACAGCAATGCAAAAAAAAGGATGACAGAACTGTTTTTAAAGACACAAGTGAAAATGGGAAATACAGCTGAAATTGCTTTTTTTTCTTCTAGCTAGAATTTCCTGTATATCCAACTCCACTCACTACATAATCAGAATTTACCAGTAATAAAAACCTTTACCTGTGAACAAGCCACTAGCCTTTTAATAGAATTTAACACTTTTTGTGAAGCAAGAAATCAATGATTGCTTTTTGAAGGATGACTTCTGAGTTTCTTCTGTTTTTTTATTATGAATCTGTATTTTTTATCCCATTCCCTAATTTAATTATCTGTTAAATGAGTTTTCCCACGTGCCTCTTTTTAAACACTAAATATTTGGGTTCTATTAGAAGTCATTTCTCTTTAAAAGATGAATCATTAGTTTTGGAAAGTTCGATTGTGAATATAGGGTTTAGAACTGGAAGGAACATTATAAGTAATCAAGTCCAGTCCTCAGGGCAGCTGGGTGACCCAGTGGATGGAGTATAAGGCCTGGAATCAGGAAGACCTGAGTTCACATCTGGCCTAATTATCCATGTGACTCTAGGCACGTCACAACCCAGTTTGCCTCAGTTTTCTCATCCATAAAATGAGCCGGGGATGGAAATGGCAGACTACTCTAGTATCTTTGCCAAGAAAACCCCAAAAGGGTTCACAAAGAGTCAGACACAACTGCAAAACGACTAAATAACAAGTCCAACCCTCTTGTTCTACACATGAGGTAAACTAAGGCCTGGAGAAAAGAAATGACTCACTCAAGGTAACAAGCAGTCAGTAGCAGTGCTTGGATTAAAATCCAGGTCTTGTGATTCCAAACTGAAAGTCCTTTCCACAGCACCATGCTGCCTCTTATTAGTTAGAGAAAATAATTCGCTAAAGAAAAGGTCTATTAATTGAAACAAAAGTAGAAAGAAACTGGGCAGGGAATTGTCAAAAAAAAATCCTCTCAGAATTCATAAAAGCCTTTTCTACTGTTTACATCAGTAACGCTACCTAAAATTTTTACAGAGAATATCTCTAGAGAATTTTAGATAAGTTTTCTTTAGGGAAAACACTATTATTTCTTGCATAGATCTTAACTTCCTGAGCATTCACATGGATTATTTGTAGTAATTTTTTTGCTATTAAACATTGCAATTTCATATGCAATAGAAACACTGGATACCCCAGCCTCCAGTGTGGTCTTGGAGATGGGGAGGACCTGGATGCGAATCCTAACTTTTCTGTGACCATGGGCCAAGTCATTTCACCTGCTGGCGTCACAGTTTCCTCATTTGTACAATGAGGGAGTTGGACTAGACCCTTCATTTCTTCTAGTTCAAAATCCTGAATATTGTTTAAATTACCATCATTGTTTAAGCTCTTAAAGAAAAGTGATTGACCAAAGAATGTAACTGGCTTCAACATGCTTTCCAGCTGTTGCAGACTTCAGTAAGTGTTCACCCTGATGCAATTGAAAAGACTGTCGATGACATCATGGAGCTGAAAAAAATCAATCCCGACATAAATCCACAGTAAGCATGTGTTGTATCAAATGTAAAAGATGGTTACCATAGTCTTCTGCATAAATGATGTCAAGCAGTACCTGGCACACAATAAGCTCTTAGATACTTTTCATTTATTCCACTCGTACTCATAACAATAACTCACATATATATGTCACCTTTAGGTTTTCAAAGTGTTTTCTATAACATGACCTGTGTGTCTATAGTGGTTTTCAAAGTATTTTATATAACATGACCAGTGTCTATATAGTGCTTTAATGTTTGCAAGTGCTTTACAAATATTACTTCATTTGATTCTCACAACAATTCTGAGAGATAGATGCTGCTGTTAGCCCCATTTTACAGAAGAGGAGACTGAGGCAGGCTGAAGTTGGGTGACTCTCTAGGGTCACACCAGTAAGTGCTTTAGGTCCTATTTGAACACATCTTCCTGACACTAGGTTCAGTGCTCTATTCATTTTTCCACCTAACTTCACAACAGCCCTGTGACATAATTGCTACAGCTTTTATCATCTTCACTTTACAGAATAGGAAACTGAGGCTCAGTCAGGATAAGTGACTTGTCCATGATCACACAGCTATTGTCACAGACAGGATTAAACCCCAGATCTTTCTAGTTTAAAAACTACCTTTTTATCTCCTACAGGAGACATGTCAAACACCTGGCCCCTCAACTACATTCATTCCAGAGTACCACCAGATTAAAGGCAAAATAAATAAAAATTCACTAGAATATAGACAATGTTAATATGTGTTTTTCTAAGTCAGTATGCATCCACAGGGATCCTTACATCATTTCTATTTGAGTTCAACTCTACTGCATGACATTATGCTGCCTCTCAAGATAGAAAATTGACCTATTAACTTTCCGTTTTTTTTCAAAGGCTACCATGATGATTCTCAGTGTTCTGATTCTCAAAACAAATAGTCCCAGCAGCAGACCACTGAAAATGAACACATTTCACTGATGTACTTTCATAAATGGCAGTGGGCATAGGGGATAAAGTTAGGAAAACTTGGTTTTCAGTCCTGCTTTCAACACACATAAAGAAGTTATTTAAAATCTTAGTGTTCTGGGCAGTTAAGACTGAAAGTTTAAGATGAATCAATGATTTCATATTCATCCTCTAGGGGGTGAGCACTGGTGCTTCTGACACAGAAGAGTGTCACACAAGTCGTTTCATACACGGACGGAGGGATAAGAACATTTGCATGGCTTCCTTATCTGGTGTCTTCTTTCCATTAACAGCGAATGCTTGCATTGTCAATGCACCTGACTGCCCTCAGTTCTGTCAAGGGATGAGCCTTTAGTTCAGGAGAAGCTGATAATCTGGTGGACAGCTCCTCCTGCTTCAGGAGCACTTGGGAGGTGCTGTCTGGAAAGCTGCTTGATTCCCAGTCCTAGCTAGTTCACATTAACCCTTCATTTTCCATGACTTTCAAGTGAGATTTTGGCAAGGACATCTGGAAAAGGGAGTTTCAGTTTTATAAAGAGTCCAAGATTGTTGAGCCAGAATCTCTTTCCTTTCTGACGAACAGCTAGCACTTCTTTAAAGTGGGGAACATGGCAAGCACCAGCACCCAAGAGTTGCAGCCAATAGGGATCTGAGGGAGCATTTTTTAAAAGGAATTGATTTTGGAGTCATTCACTGTCCTGGAGCTTTTTTGTTTTTAAACAGAATTCCAGTTCTTCTTAGTCTTGGTTATATGACATCCTTTTACTTTGTTTCCTTTTCCTTTTTTTCCCCTTTCTGATTCAAATCTATCATTTCATCTGGATAGGAAACTAACTCCTTGGGTGGAAATTACTGCTACCAAAAACAACACTCCTCAACTTGTAATCTTAGAGAGGTACTTGGGAAGTTAAGTGCACTGAGCTAGGAGGTGTCAGAGAAATCAACTTAACCTAGGTCTTCCTGATTCCAGCTTTCTATATACACCATCATGCTGCCTTTCTTCCTTTTCCTTATGTACACTTATAAATAGTGAATTAATGTCATGGTAGAAAGAATTTGGGGACAGTTAGGTGGCACATTTGATCGAGCACTGGGCCTGGAGTCAGGAACACCTCAGTTTGAATCCAGCCTCAGACACTTACTAGCTGTGTGAGCCTGGGCAAGTCACTTAACCCTGTTTGCCTCAGTTTCCTCATCTATAAAATGAGCTGGAGAAGGAAATTGTAAATCACTCCAGTATCTTTGCCAAGAAAACCCCAAATGGGGTCATGAAGAGTCAAACACAACTGAAATAACCGAACAACAACAACAACAACAACAACAGAGAGAATACTGGGCCTAGAGTCAGGAAGACTTGAGTGCAAATCTGACCGCAGACACTTCCTAGCTGTATGACCCTAGGCGAGTCACTTAACCTGTTTGCCTTAGTTTCCTCAACTGTGAAAAGAGGAAAAATAACACCTACTTCCCAGGATTGTTGTGAGGATCAAATGAGATAATATTTGCAAGGCATTGAGGACAGTGCCTAGAACACAGTAGGTGCTTAATAAGCGCTTATTCCCTTACTTTATTATTATAATGTGGTATATGCCATATCAAAACTGCATGACCAATATATTTCCTGAAGAAATAAGGGAGGATCTCAATTCATTTTCAATCAAGTTGACCTAAGAATTTAAGACACAAAACTATAACTGATCCTGTATGTGTATAATGGCCCAATAAGCACTGATGGAGACTGAATTTGATTGAGCTTATCATAGTCTATGGAAATTATTGTATGAATCAGTCAGTCAATAAGCATGTACTACATTATGTGCCAAAGCACTGTGCTGGGCACTAGGAATACAAATACAATAAAAGAAACACTTCTTACAAGGAGATTCTATTTTAATGAGAGGCAGCAAATACAGATATGTGCATGCAAATATACATATATGTGTACATGTACATAGATATGTGTGTGTACACATGATCCCTTGCTGGCCATTTCATTGAAATACACTGGGAAGATCCCTTATGAGGGCATGAATCATTGTGATCAGAACTGGTTCCTTTGTTGCTTTTTCCTGCCTCTTCTACTTTTTCTCCCCTTGGCAGAGAAGTTGTGAGTCAAAGTACAAAGATACGGAATTTAGGTTTAAATCTTGGTTTTACCCCTTACTCATTATGTGACCTTACACAAGTCATTTCACTTTCCCGAACTTCGATTTCCTCAGACGTGAAATGAGAAGGACAATATTTGTACTGCTTTCCTCATAGCTCTGTTATGTGAATCTGAGGAGACAAAGTATGAGAGGGTATCGTAGCCATAAAGTACTACGTAAGCTTTGTGTTTTAAACATGGACCCCACACAACTCAATATTCTCAGTGTTATTTACATTTCCTGGATAAACACTGTGAGTCTGTTACTTGTCCATAATTTGGAAATTGGTACAATATGCCAGTGTTGTGCAAATGAACATAAGTGTTATTCAATTAAATATTGATGGACTCCCCACTAGGATAAATAACAGTAATAAGGACAAGTGATATTTGCATATTGTTTTACAGCTTACAAAGCCATTGAGCATGTATGGTCTTATCTGATGCTCACAAAAACCCTGGAAAGTAGGAGATGTCCCCATGACATATGAGATAAACTAAAGGAGGAGAAGTGATTTATCCAAAGTCACAGAACTCATAAGTAGAATAGCTGGAATTCAAACCCAGGTCTTTCGACTCTGCCTTGTGCTCTCCAACAACTAGAAATAGCACTATTCTAGGAACTTTAGGTACTGTGGCAGTTCAATGGCTTAGAAATAGTACAGACATTGTAAGGAATTAATTGAATTCCATTTCTGCCTTCAAATTAGGACATCACTTAATCTTTCTGCTCGTTTAGCTGGTCCATAAAAGTGGAGATTAATATATTATACTTACTACTCATTGCTTTCACCATCACAAATATTCAGTGCCTCAAAGTAGGTGTAACAAGATGCTTAGCAGCATGGGCAGAGAACTGTATTTAAAGTTGGGAAGATCTATGCTCAAATCCTGCCTCAGACACTGAATAGTTAAGGACGTGAGCATAAGCAAGTCATTTAACTTTTCTGGTTTCCTAATTTAGAAAATTAGGGTAATAATACCTATCATGTCATCTAAAGTAATGAGATAATGTTTTTAAAGCACATTGCAAACTTTAAGTCTCCATGTAAATGTCAAATATTATCATTATTATTGACAGTAATAATTAAAATAAAATGATGAATTAAAGAATTTTGAGGATTAAAGTGTCTGAGGGCTATAAAGACTTGCTAAATGGTATTGACATCTATCTTCTTTTTATGTGAATTAATTTAATATTCATAAGCACTTGCCATCTGAGTAAACAAACAAATTGCAGAATGGTAATGGACTTTTGATGTCAGATAATCACGCCTCCTACCTGATAATATCAACCTGTACCCATAATATAACAAAAAATGGTTGTGCAGGATCCATTTAAGGTTCTTAAGTGATGGGTAATGCATGCTCTTTCAAGGAAACTTGTCCCATTTTTTAAAAGCTCTGATTATTTGAAAGTTATTTTAATATGAAACTGAAACCTAATTACATGTAATTTATATCCACTGAAGCCACAAAACATGTCCAGCCTTCCTTCCTCATGAAAAACCTTCAGATTGTTGAAAATGACTACTATATCACCCCTAAATCTTACTTTCTCCAAGCTAAACATTCCAAATTCCTTTAACAGATATTTGTATAACATGGCATTTAAGTCTCTTACACATTTGATAGCTCAGTTTGCTTTGTAAATCATCTAATTTTGCTATCCTGGGATTAAACAAAGAATTCCAGATATAATCTGATCAGAGCAGAGTTTGGTAGACCATTATTGTCCTTGCCATAGACATCTCACTTTAATTGCTGCAGAATAAGGTAGAAATTTTTTAAATGGCCATCTCACATGATTGACTCACATGGGACTTGCAATCCACTAAAACCTCTATGTATTTCCATGTGAACTGTTGTCTAGCCACATCTTTTTCATATAGTTGGATTTTGAGCCTAAGTGCTAGACTTAACAATTATCTCTATTTAGTTTCATCTTATTAGTGGTAGAATTTTAAACCTGTGTCATCCATTAATGGTTCTATACCATCCTGAATGGAGATTCCTAGTGTAGTACCATAAAATTCTTTGTCCTATCACTCAACAATTTTGTCAGTAACTTGGAAGAGGACAAAAAGGGACAACCAATATTGTGGATAAACATACCAAATGTTCTCAGTAGACTAGAAAATGAGCCTGAAACCAAGATGGTAAAATTTATTGGGGATGACTTTAAAGTCCTGTGTTTAGGTTTTATAAAAATGTCCTAAACTGATGCAAAGTGCAGTAAGAAGAACTAGGAAAACATATATGTATATATATGTATACATATATATGTATACATATATATATGTATGTATGTATGTATGTATGTATGATGACCTGAACAAAGTAAAGGGAAAGACAACCACAAAAAATATATAAAAAATGAATTTTGTTAAGCTGTAAAGAGTAAGCTTTTCCCTAAAGAAGAGATGCAAGAAGATACCTCTTCTTGCCTCTTTGTAGAGGTTGTGGTCTATAAATGAAGAATAATACATAGAACCAGATTTTTTTTTTTTGGTGTATTGATCAGTTTACTGAATATTTTCTCTTCCTTTTTTTCCTAAAAAAATTTTTGTTTTAAGGGATAGTTTTCTTGGGAATAGCAAGAAGATATTGATCTGGGCAAAACTAGGCAAAGTACAATTGAAAATATCAGTAAAAACCTATTTTAAAAAAGAATGTGCAAATATAGGATGAAAGAGATCAGCCTGGTTTGGCAACTGTTCATATGAAAAAAGTGGGGGTGGCTAGGTGGTGCAGTGAATAGAGCACCAGCCCTGGAGTCAGGAGGAACTCAGTCCAAATCCAGCCTCAGACACTTAACACTTAACTAGCCATGTGACCTTGGGCAAGTCACTTAACCCCAACTGCCCTGCCTTACAACCTCCAAAAAGAAAAAAAATGTAAAGGAGTTGTATTGGAACATAAGCTTGATTAATATGGACAAAGCAGGTATCTAAAAATCTTAGAAAATTTTGGGCTACATTAATAAAAATCTGAAAAAATAATAGTCTCACTTTATGCTTGCCATATCTTGAGTCTTGTGTTCAGTTCTGCAAGTCACATTTTCAAGGGGAAATTGACAAACTAGACTGCATTAAGGAACTGAGTAGGAAGGTGAAATGATCGTGAAATATGAGGAAGCCAACAGAACTGAGCATGTTTAATCTGGAGAAGACTGGAGAGAGACGTGATATCTGTCTCCAAGATGTAAAGGGCTGTCACACAGAGTGTGGCAGTATCTCTGTTGCTCCAGAGGGCAGAAGTACATTACAATCAATCAGTGGGAATTATAAAAGCTCAACATAAGAAAGACCTTTCTTTTGACTACAACTGTCTACCAATGGAGTAGACTATCTTGTCGGCTAGTGAACTCCCCATTATTAAAAATATTCACACAAAACTTGGATAAGTTTATGTCTGCCTTATTTGCTATATAAGAAATTTTTGCATCATGTAGATGGTTGGACCACATAGCCAATATAGAATTTTCTGCCTCTAAGATTTTCTGATCTTATCATTCGTGTAATACCCTAAGCACATTGTAGAAAGGACCAACAAAACCACCAATAGCATTTTTCAAGTTGTCTTTTTTTCTATAAGATCAATCATTTGAAACACCTTGGCTTAAGTGAAAGTCAAAATTAGATGTACTTTTTAATCAGTTTTCATATTGCTAAAGTAGTTACAATAACAGATTTCAAACTATGTGAAAAATTTTTCTGATAGTTTTTTTATTCATGAAAATGATCCTCCTGTAGATAAATTTAATGAACAGATATCACCAAAATATCAACCTCTCTTGTTTTTTATTGTTCTTTTTCCATCTGTGAATATTTTAGGTTGGGGATCTCTCTCCAGGCTTGTCTTCTGCAAATTGTAGGGTATCGAAACCTCATTGCAGAGGTTGAAAAGCTGCGTAGAGAACCATATGATTCAGATAATCCTCAGCATGAAGAAATGCTTTTGAAGGTTAGTACTTGGATGGCATTTGGAACTTGTTATAATAAGCCTCTTGTGATTTCCAGTCATTTTCCTGATGCTGGAAGAATCATTTATATTTCCTTCTCAACTTTCTTTTCTCATGCATTTTCTCAAAAATGGGTCCCAGTTTTGAATAGTTAAACCAACTGAGAAAAAAGCCGGGGTCTTTTCTTTGCGTCTTGGACACTTGATGGAAGCTCAGGCTGTTTAAGCGGTTTTAAATGCTAAAACAAGAAATACTGTTTGCCAAGTAGTGACCTGGGATTTTCATTTATCACTCTTTATACACATCAAAGAAGATGAAGTTGGTTTCTGCCTTAAGCAATAGCTCTCTTGGGAAATTACTCAAGATCCTAATGGTGATTATTTATTCATGCGACTAGAAGGATATTAAAAGAGGAAGTCACAATTTGTGTCTGGTGTGTTTGAACTGTTGGAAAAAGGTACAAAATAACACTGGACAGTATTTGAGCAGTGTATGACTTGAAAGCGTAAAATGAAACATTAATAAATTATGCTTCAAAACATTAAATTTTGCATTAAAAACTACGATTTCCTAGAAGAAGGTAAAGTATGGCTATTTCATTACCTATGAAAATGGCTTCTGTGTAATATAAATTGATTTTTTAATAAATGGTGTATTTGAGCTGCTAACAACCTGTCCTAGAATAAAAAGTGAAAGCAGAACGATAGAAAACATTTGCTTACCAGCTGGAAATGTGTCTAATTGAAAAAAACCAGGAATCTAAATTTAAAAAATATTTATCCTTTTGCAATTTGTGACTATATGAGTATGTAGACATATACAGTTGACTTAGTTGTCCATGATAATGCATATTGGGTATGAAGTAGATTATTAAATACTATCCAGTGAATTGGAGATCAGGAGCTCCACTCAGTGTTGTGTGAGAGAGCACAACACTTCTTGTGTTCTCTGTTCTAGAAAATCCTTTGGAGCTTTCTGAGTCGGATAACAAGATTATTTGCATGCACAGGTTTTCATTCCTTGGAAGTAAGTCCATTCTTCCTTTGGAAGTAGGTCCATCATTCTTCTGATTTTTGTTGGTAGTTCATGTTTGTCTTCTGTAGAGTCCCACAGAAGAAGGCTTTCTCTTCAATTGACACCCTTTTATATGTCCAGCACAAAGGAGTGACTCTAACCCCCAAGAATGTGAGCCTACCATTCCATCCCCAACTGATCTGTAATATCCCAGGTCAATCAATACATTCCTAATCACTGAGATTCAATCACTCATCTTCAATGGGATATACATGATTTTACAAGTGCTAATTTTACAAGTGCCAAAGTCCCAAATAAAGGCTTACCTATTATTAAGCTTTTACCAGAGCTAAAGTGACTGACTATTCAATAATGGCAAGCCATTCCAGTGTCTTTGCCAAGAAAACCCTAAATGGAGTTACGAAGAGTCAGACATGACTGAAACAACTGAACAACAAAACCAACATTCAATAATTATCTATCCTAAGGGCTCTACTGAAATGAGATCTAATTTCTGTTTTGATGACTATGAAAAACTGGTGAATTGTGGAGACTGTAATTAAGTAACTAAGATCCAAAGGTATTTTCTCATACCAACACATGAAAATTTGCCTTGAGCATGAGCAAACTAGTCTATTTCAAATGCCTTGTCTTTCTGCCATTTTCTAGGCTCATTATATTTACCATATATGCCAGAAAGATAAAATATCATATTAGATGAATTTTTGGATCAGGTCCCAGAATAACTGAGACAAGTTATACCTTTTTTTGTTTGAATTTTCATTAGTTAATTATTATACTTTAATTCATATATATGTCATGTATAGGATTTTGTAGCTCAACTGTAGATTGATATATTTGTATTACAGTTATTTGTGCTCTCTCCATGTAAATTCCATCTCTTATGTCACCTTGTGAGAGTGGTCTGGGCCCTCAAAAGCTGCTATACCAGTTCTTATGAACGCAGTAATGAACTACATGTCTTATCCCAGTGTCAGATCAGTCACCCAAAAATGAAACTAGCCAACTTCAAAGAGGCTCATCACCAGATTGACTTCAGAAGGATGAATTGATTTCCATACCAAAGTACTCTTTATTAAGGAAATCATAAAGAAATCAGATCCTTGAAGTATTCGAATATAGTTTGTGTTTGAAATTGTACTTAAGCATGAAAATGGATTAGTTATTTCCAAGGAGGAAGTATGGGAATGAAGCAGAGGGGGAGCCTGATGAAGCAATAAATGGTAGAAGGGAAATTGTTTCTTCAGTCAATCACTTAGCATATATTAGACACCTTTTATGTGCCAGGCACTTGGGATAGACCTTGGATATGGAAAGAACAAAGTGAAATAGCCCCTGTTCACAAGGAGTTTACATTCTAATGGGAAAGACTATAAGGATGGATGTAAATATATATAGAATATATAAAGAGCACGAATACAAATAAATAAAAGTATGTAAATAAAAAGTAGTTTGAAATTGAGGACATGAGCACGTCAGGGATTGGAAAAGGCTTCATGATGATGGTGCTCCTTGCATTTTGTCTTGAAGGAATAGAGTCTTAGAGGTGGAGGTGGGATAGGGATGCATCCCAGGGCTGGAAAGCCAGGGCAAAGGCTGGATCACAGAAGGAAGAGAAGTCACAGCCGATGAGATTGAGGCCAGGCTGTGGAGGGAGGAGTTTATGTTTTATTCTAGAGGCAATGGAAAACCAGTGGAGAGTAGGAGAGTGGAATGATGAAACACAGATTTAAAGTAAATCACCTTAGGAGCAGTGTGGAGGATGGAATAAAGTGGGAAAAGATTGAGGAGTGGAGACCAATTGGGAAGCCACTGCAATGACCTAGCTGGTGATGATGGCCTGAACCAAGGTTGTAGGAAATGAGTAAGGAAGAAGAGGTTGGATATGAGAGAAATCTTGTAGGCTGAAATGGCAAGATTTGAAAACTAATTGGATATAGGCATTTAATGTTGATTGATTGATATGTGAGAGAAGAATGAGTCCTGAATAATACCAAGGTTACAGACCTAAAAAACTATAAAACTGGCAATGCTTTCTATAGAAATAAGGAAGCCTGGAAAAGGAAGGGTTTAGGAAAAGATAATGAGTTCTGTTTTGGACATGTTGAGCTTAAGATGTATCCAAGACATCCAATTTGAAATGTACAATAAACAATTGATGATGCTGAACTGAATCTCAGAGGAGAGACTGAGACTGGATACATAGATGAGAGAAATCCTCACCATAGAGATAGTTAAATTCATAGGAGCTGCTGAGGTCGGTGAAAGACAGAGTAAAGAACCTAGGATGGAACCTTGGGGAATAGCCACACTGAGACAGTTCTAGTGTGATCTAGGTGACTCATCAGCAAAAAAGAGAAGAGGAAGAAAGAAAGGTTAGAAAGGTAGGAGAATCAGGATGGATTAGGGCTTTGAAAGACCTTCATTTGTGTTAGTGCACAAATTTAAAAATATTATCATCTTTAGCTCAGGTAGTTGAGGTATAGGAAACATTGGGAACTAATCAGATATTAAGAGTATTATAGTGCTAAGAGTTGTTATTATATTGCTAAGATGTTAAGAGTATTATATGTTGCCTGATTTCCTTGACTGAAAAAGATCATTTGGATTATCAAAACTCTCAAAGGAATGATTGTTAATTTTTCTTTTTAATTTTTATTAAGTTGTAATTATTTCATTGTAAACATGATAACATGTCTTTAAATTTATTTATTTATTTATTGCTTTTTGGATAGGAGAGGGCAGGGCAATTGGGGTTAAGTGACTTGCCCAAGGTCACACAGCTAGTAAGCGTTAAGTATTGGAGGTCGGATTTGAACTCAGATCCTCCTGACTCCAGGGCCGGTGCTCTATTATTCACTGGGCCACCTAGCTGCCCCAATGTCTTTACATTTAAATGAAAGGAAGAACAAGTAGAAAATTGGGAAGTATTTTATAAAAGTATGAAGAGAATTATATTTCAAATGGTAGTTCCTCTTAAAGTTTATTTTTTATTAATGTAAAAAATGGGTAATTATCATTGTTTCTATAACCCTTGACTATCTGAGGGAGCAGGCACATCATTTGAGGATTATTCATTATTCTTACCTCCCTTCCCTTTGTCCTCTAGCTACAAACTACTAGCAGCTCCATCAGAAATTGATTTAGCCTAACAGATTTCACCTAAAAGCTTTTGACTGCTGATTAAAGAGAGATTTCAAGATTATCTATAGATTTTAGTTATCCATACTTATAGGTTTCCTATCCTATCCTGATTTCTCAATACTATAAATAACTAAAAGTTATTCTTCTCAAGAAGAATATAATCTGTTACATACAACTCCTCTTAATACAGTTTTTTTAAAAATCTCAATAAAGAAGATTTCAGACTTTGAAAAACTTTTTCAAAGTGTGTGTTACATATATTCATCAACAAGTTATGTTGGTCTCTCATCTCCAGTTATGGAAATTCCTGAAGCCTGATACTCCTCTGGAAGCTCGGATTTCTAAGCAGTGGTGTGAAATTGGTTTCCAAGGTGATGATCCTAAAACAGATTTTCGAGGGATGGGACTTCTGGGACTGTATAATTTGGAGTAAGTATGTGGAGGGTCAGCTGTATTTAAAAGTAAAATGACAGCCCCAGTATTCTATTTTTTAAATGTTTACTTGAGCAGACTTGAGAAGTTCAAGTTCTCCTTAACACAACTTCAAGGTGTTTCTTAGAGAACACATGGGAAAACATTTAGACCTTTTGTTTTAATTGCACAACTGGCCACACCTTCCTTACCTTTATTGTTGCATATCCCATGTGATTCTTTGTTAATTCACTGAATCTTAGTGGGAGAAGAAGTCTTAGAAATTATGTAGTCCAACCTTTTCATTTTACAGAAAACTAAAACCCACTAGAGATCAAATGATCGACCTAGGTTCCCACAGCTAGTTATTGACAAAATTGAGCCTAGTACCCAAGGTTCTTGATTTCCAGACCAGCACTCAGTTCCCTATATGATGAGTAGATATCTGTGAGACTCAATCCCAAAATGTGTTTCTGAGTTTTAAAATGGACTTGCATTTTTCTCTTATTTTTAATGATATGTTTTTCATCCTGAACTTTTTTGGTATTGTATATTTGAGGGGTTTAAAATCATAGACCATGTTATAAATTGTTTAAATGAGATTAGATTTATTAGAACGTAAAATAAAAAAACAAATAAAAACCAGAGGAGCCAGAAAAGTGACGTGAAAATATATTCTACCCTATAATAGCTCACTTTTTTTTAGTACTTTAAAGATTTAAAAATAAAAGTATAAACCAAACAGCGTCTGAACCTTAGCATCCCCTATAAATCACACTCAGGTTGTGGCCTGCATATCTGCAGCCCCATCAGATTAAACTGCAAAATAATCAATCCTACTTATTAAGGTTAATTTCCCAGGAAAGCTGCAAAATTGAGGCATAGACATAACAATACCATTATTCATTTAGGTCCCTAGTAAATGAGGCCAGTTTCATTTTTAGCTATGGTGCTATTTCTGTACATGTTCTTTCATAACTAGTTGTGTGACCTCGACAAATGATTTCACTTTTCAGAGGATCACCTGTTTTCTTTTCTGTTTTGCTGTCTGTAGAATTCATGTAATAGGTATAAAAGGATACTTGTGGGAATCTAATATGAGACAATATATTTAAAGCAATAGAAAGGATTTTTATTTATTATTTATTATTAAGGTTGTTTAAAGCTAGCATTAATTGCTGGGACCCAGGAGAGACATCTGGCTCAAAGGACAAGGGTGGAGCCCTGGCTAACACACAAAATGGGGATGAAAAAATCCTCTTACCCATTCTCTCATCCCACCAGGAGTCCTACTTCTGTCCCCAGACTGTGGTCTACAAAAATCATAGATATGTAGACTGTGATTCCCCTTTAGAATAATTCCTCAAGCTTCCAGGAATCCAGTGGAATGAAATTGCCTTAAAAAAAAATATGCCACCTTCTTTCCTCTTACTTGTAAACATCGGTTGCTAAGAGACAGTTGCTGACATTCTGCATGGCACCCCCTGGTGTTCAGGACTATCACTGCAATCTTATGAATGTTAACTCTTTGCCAAGAACATGTTGAAAATCCTTCTGGTCTACAGGCCAGAGATGGGAGAGGGGAGAAAGGGGGAAGATGTACTGTCACCTGATGACTATTTTCTGATCCTAGCTCTGAGTTGTAACTGGTTATGTTTCGTAATCTTCTGTCACCAGACCTTTTCCTTCATTACCTAGATTAGAAGGAAAGCAAAATAGCATCTAGCTATATCTTTTTCCTAAAAAAAAAAAATTTAATTAATATTGTTTTATTTTCAGTTTTGAAGTCTCTCCCTTCCTGCTCAGCCTCCTTCAATTTAGAAGGCAAGAAAAGCAAACCCATTACAAATATGTATAGATATGCAAAATTCCTTCATTCTGGCTAAATCTTTGAATCAAAACCTCTGAACTCTGATGTTGAAATCATTTTCAGCTGTTAGAAAACTTTAAAATATTTTCACCTTTTTCATTCAGCAAATATGCACATGAAACATACTAAATAGCTGTGTCTCTGTGTAAAAGAGGTATGATATAGCTCTCTGTAGCGAGAGATATACATCTATATGTAAAATATAAAAAGATTCATCTGCTTTCCTCTCCCAGTTACATGAAGATATAGCTATGGAGTACACAGAATTAAAAACTACATAATGTTTTGCTTTAAAAATCTGTTTGTGAATCATTTATTCTGAATATTTGGAAGTTTGAAAGCATTGCATTTCGTATGTTTGTGTGATCTAAATGGTGAAGTTTCAATACAATACCACTCCCATCACAAAGTGTATATTTTCAAATGTTTCCAGCTTCCTCTTTTGTTTCAAAGTTCAAATGATCAATGCATATTCTTTAAGAAATGTTTTCAGGGCTTCTCAACACCACGGTTCAAAAAGAGAAGATTACTCAGTGCTTCAGTCACAGCATGAAATTTGAAGATAGAACATGGAACACATGAAACCTGACCTAGTCCTCTTTCCCTTGGTCTAATCCAGGGGTAGGGAATCCATGACCTTGAGGCCACATGTGGCCCTCTAGCTCCTCAGGTGTGTCTTTTTGACTGAATCCAAACTTCACAGAACAAATCCCCTTAATAAAAGAATTTGTTCCGTAAAACTTAGACTCAGTCAAGGCCTCAAGGTCATGGGTTCCCCACCTCTGAATTAAACCTGAGTAGAATAAATTCCCTTCCATCTCTAAGGAATACCAAATTTATGTCATATTTTTCAAGGTATTGGAGAAATTCCTAAATCTACACAGTCAAATAGCATACCTATTTTAGTACCACGTTTAAAAGCAATTATCATTGTCCTCCTGAAAAACTACTCTTGAAAGAAGCTAAAGTGGATGAAACTTTTGTGCCAACATCAACCCCTAAAATGAAAATGTTCTTAAATTTTGTGAAGTGCACATTCACTCAATATTTTTCTTCAACAACAGGTATTTCGCTGAATGGGATGTCGTAACAGCTCAACAGGTGCTCTCTGATTCCCTTCATCCGAAATACAGGTGATTCTTGAGGCCAAAGTACCTGGAATTGATACCATTGTTTTACCATGAACTTTGGTTATAATTCTATTCTTGTGTGGCTTGTACGTTTGACAAAATTATTTCAGAAATGTCTTGCAGATGGAAATCGCCAGTTTATCTAGAGCTAGAGGTAGATGCTGTGCGTAGGTGCCTGTGGCTTATCTACCATCACAGAAACCACAGCAGTGACTGGAACCATGGGGTGGGATTGGGATAGGTCTAAAACTAGGCAGAAATAGGCTTTGAGGCCAATTTCAGATAAAGTGGGTAAGTTCTAGATAATCTTTTGATTCTACAGCATCTTCTGAAAGAGGGGGGAAATTTGAAATGCTTGTTGTGTCCCAAATGTTATGGGAGGTAGCCCAGAGTGGACGAGGAAAAGAGCAACCGAGTCTGACCTTTCCAGTGAATTTGGCTAGAGCAAAAAGAATAGAATGTCTGGGAGGGTAGAGGGAATAAAAAGAGGGTCAGAGAGGCTTGCACTTGCTTGCTTTTGTTTTATTCAACATTCTGGTTTTCAGTTCGTTTGTATTTTTTTAATTTGCCTTTTAAAATTTTTCTTTCTTTGTACACATAAAGGGAGGTCACTAAAGAAGAAATAAGGTATTTTTCTTTGCATTTTAAGTTATATTTATTTTATTTCATTTCTAGAAATGTTATCTACAGCAAGATTTTTTAAATTGTCTGATTAAAAATCTTCACAAAAGCAAGCAGTTCCAAATTGCTTGCTTAACATATTTATCTTGGGCTTCATCTTAGCATACTTGGCAAGCTTGCTTAGGATGAAATTCAAGGGACTGGCAGAAAATATGTCAAAGATATTTTGCACAACCTTAATTCAAAATGAAAGATGAAAGTTTAAAAAATCTCCCCTAGGAGAATGAAAATTCCACCATTTGTTGCTATAATACAACCCAAAATAACGAATTAATTCTGAAAGTTATGGTGGATGGTGGGGGCACGGGGCAATGATAGAGGGTGCAGAGATGAGGAAAATCTAACCCTTTACATTTTATCTGCCTCCCTGGGGAATTCTCTTATTCAAGCACTGGCCAAACTGAATATGTTTCATATTTATCAAAGGAACTACCAGTGATATTAATGTGTCAGTAATCTTTATAGAGACTAGATGGTGGTTATAGATACTGGTCACTGCATTTAAAAGAAGCTCCAATGTTTTATGACCACAAAATTCCCCATTTTTTTCTGCTCTACATCTTAAAGGAGCTGACAATTTGTGTTTGTTAAACAAAGTCAAATTACACCATAGCATTTTCTCCTAAGTGCATGGATGGAGTATTTTTATTTCCTCAGTATAATACTCATTTTAGTTTCAGTCTGACTAATGGATCTAACTGGCCAGGATTCGTTAAATTATATGACATTTCACAAGTATAAAATGCCACAGTGAATTACTTTCTTTCTCTTGCTCCCTTTAGCAAAAACACTATAAAAATATAGCTTTCTCTTAAACTCATGTGACCAAGATCTAGCCACTTCTATAGAATGTGTTCTAAATTGCATGTTATTGGAACATAAGGACTCTAAATCACCCAATGATAAAACTAATTAGGGAGGCGCTCCATACGCATGGGTGGCATTGCCAAAGGGAGCATCTGATAGAAAATGAAGGACCTTTTAATGGTTTGTGCTAGGGGGATGATGGAAAATACATTATACATATTTTTTAAACAGCCCTCTTTGGGTTTTATTGTTTTGTATGTAAGCCATTCAACAAAGTGAGGCATCCTAAAATTGTGTTACCTAAGGCTGCAGTCAGCTGTATATACATACACACATTCCGGTCAAAATCTCTTTCCTCTGACCCTCAAGTTTTTGTGAAATCTTGCAGGTGAAAATAATGTATGGATTGTATAGACAGGTTTCTGAGTATGACCAAATGCAAAATAGAAGATTGCCTTTTAAGAGTCATTACACTTTTGTTACCATTGGGAGTAAGGATATCCAGGCTGTCAACACAACTAGTATTAGGGCACAAACCACGAGGGTTTTGGACAGGGAGACAATAGTCTAGCCATGAAAAACCATTGCTTTGGATGCATATGGTCCTTAGTAAGTAGCCATTGTGCAAGACTACTCTGTGTGATTCCATCCCTCAGATTCTATTGTGACTTGAGGAATGAGAGTAAGAGATTTATGTCCTTCTAGAGGAAATTTTCCTCCCAGCCATTGTTTGGTGACTGAACAGAATGAGAGAAATCAAAAGATAGTCTTCCTGACCGACACTCATGTTTGGTTTATGGCATTTTAGAGATGTACAATGGGTTTTCTCAGCTTGTTTTTCCAGTGTTAACAGAACTTCAATTTGATAACTGTGGTGGGGGCCACACTGCTTATTTATATGATTTTTCCACAGAGGAAGAGAATTATATATACAAATCTTTACTCAAGATGCTTCCCTAAATTTCAGCCAAATTTTATCTTATTTTTTATTTAACTTAGAACAAGAGCTTCCTTTGCTCATTTTCTGTTTACGATGTAGGTGCTTCTGCTCTGAAAAGCTATAGCATGTTTTGACACATGTTATAAATTTACTTTAAATTGTAGTTAGCAGTTCGCTCACAGGAATAGAAAGTGAATACGTTAAGGTAGTGTGACAAAATATTGCTTTACTCACCACTTGAGAGTGTGCTGCTGCTGGTTTGTTTACAGTCTTGTGTGTGTGTATGTGTGTGTGCATATGTGTTTGTATATGGGTGTATTATGTATATGGATGTGGGTGTGGGTGTGTACATATGTCTATGTATGTGTGTCTGTCTATGTGTGTGTGTTCTAAAATGTGGGTTGTTTAAGAGTCTCTGTTAACACCTTCCTCTAATGCCTCATTGTGATAGAGGAAACCCTGGGTTCTCAGAGCCAGAAGAATGCAGACTGAGGCAGATCTTACCAGAAAGGCTCTATATTGAATGGAAAGAAGGCCAGATTTGGAATAAATGGATCTGGGATCAAATACCAGCCTTGGACTTAGTAACTTTGTGACCTTGAACACATCACTTTAACCTCCCTAGGCCTCCATTTCCTTATCTATAAAACCATGGATTTGTTCCAGATCATTTCTAGTGGTCCCTTCCAGCTTTAACCAATGATCCTATTATTCCTGATAGTATATGCCCCAGCAATTGGCTACATGCCTGTCACCCAAAGACCAGTCTAGTTAAGTCCAAAAGGGTTCATTATCACCAGAAGTAAAGCTAATAGGTAATGAATTATTTTGGACAAAGCAACTCATGAAAACATCTATTAAGGCATAAAAAGAATGTTGGTTGAAGAAATAACCACACCAGTGAAAATTGAAATGTTGAATTGTTTCAGGGAACAATACCAACTCCATGCCTTCTCACTGTTAAGTAAAAGCTATGCACAGCTGTTTTGTTTAACTACAATAATTCAGTCCAAGTCACGAAGCATTTGTCAGGTTGCCTACTATGTGCCAAGTACACTATTAGCTGTTACAGAATAAATTGTCATCTTCTGAGAGAATAATTTAATAGGTAGGCATCAGGATTGTTTTTTTATCCCACACTATAGAGAATTCAATATCTGTATTAGAAGTGTGAGATATATCTCCTTGCAGATTTCCATAGAAATTTATCATGAATTTTAAAGTACATTCAATTCCAAATGGAAAATTAAAGATTTTGTGGTAGGGTTGCAGACACCACAAGAGTACTCTGGTTAGTATTTTAATGTGAAGAACATTGGAAAAAGACATATATCAATTAGAGACAATTTAATTTTTCAGCAAATTCAGCAAAGCAGAATGGGAAAAGAAAAGGTTGGATAAAGCAATTGGGTAAGTCTGTAATTTTGTACAAAAGTTATTAGTTTATGGAATCAGGAGCCATGCGCTTGTTTCTTGAGAACCTACTACATATAAGGTACTATACTAGAGACTATAGAGGTTAAAAAAGAAGTTCAAAACCAGGTCCCGGTCCTTAGAAACTAAGAGAATTACAAAAGTCCATTAAAAGGTTTTGAAAACATTTTTAGTAGCATATTATACTTTTCCTTTGCTTAGGTAGAAATACACAGAAAGTTATAAATGTTATAAAAGTTCATTTTTTTTTTCAAAAACCACTCTTGAATTTGCATAACTCAAATTTAGATTGCTAGTAAATAAAATTGGGCTACTTGTAAATTTCATTTCAAGAGGTTGTCAGGCTATTAGGTTTTGATTACAACGACTTTGGAATGGTCCTTAACTCTATTGTTTGTCCTTAGTTCCAGAAGAGGACCATGACATCAGGAAGGTGATGCCATAACTTGCAAGTAAATTGGCTTTAAGTGAGGGAGGGCTAAGCAAAGTGACCAGCCTCACTTTTGCCTCCAGAGCCATCTGGGTCCATGGCTAGATATAGATCAGGATGATTGGAGATGGCCCTGCCCTTAACTCTAAAGTTATTCTTGAAGGGGAAATTTTTGGTCTTGTGTGGACTGATATAGTCATGGGACATTTGAGGCTCTCAAAGTTAGTTTCCTTTTAGTTTCAATGGACAGAGGCCAAGAAGCAAAAACATGTCTTCAGCAGGCATGTTGGAACAAAGTCTGTTTGTTAAATCCATAGTGTTTGCCAAAGGAGGCATCTGTCCACCTGAGAAATAAGTTTAACTATATTGCCTTTAAAAGGAAAAAAAAAGTCATGCTATCATTTTCTGATGTGCTAAACCCCAACATTTAATGTAAAGTAAATAGTGTGGTTGACTTTTTACAGGTACTCTTTTGCCATTGTGGGCATTAATATTACTGACTTGGCCTATAATCTGCTGGTAAGCGGCGCTCTGAAAACCCATTTCTACAATGTTGCACCTGAAGCCCCAACCTTGTCTCACTTCCAGCAAACTTTCTGTAAGTTGACTTTTTATGCTGCTTATTAAAGTTGGTTGCTACTTTATTGCTTAAATTTGTCAAAGACTAACCTCCAAGTTGGGTGCTAGCCAAAAGCCACTGGGTACTGTGGACCAGTGTTGAATAGCTCCCAAAGGAAGAGAGGCATCTAACAAGGAGCATTAAACTTTTCCAGTTGCCTCTGGGCTACATTTTCTTTTCTTATTTTTAAACATTGAGTTCCTGGTCTTTTTTTTTTCTCTGTTTTGGACCCTTTTGGGGAATCTGGTGAAGACTATGGATACTTTCTCAGAATGCTATTTTTAAGTGAATAAATTTCAAATGCATAGGACTGCAAAGGAAAGCAATTATACTGAAATACAGTTGTTAAAATATTTTAAAAATTAATTCCATGGACACCAGATTGAGGACTTCTAAAAGTATTTTTTAAAAATATATACTAGTTCCAGTTAGCCACTTAACCCTGTTTGCCTCAGTTTCCTCATCTGTCAAATGACCTAGAGAAGGAAATAGCAAACCACTTCAATATCTTTGCCAAGAAAACCCCAAAAGTGGTCACAAAGAGCTAGACATGACTGAAAATGACTAAAAAACAAACAAAAAGCTCCAGTTTCTCTCTGTTAGTCTTCACCCTCATTCTTGGGGGAGTGGGGGAAATCTGACTTTCAGATCATAGAAAGCTTATGAGTTTCTGCCTTCTTGAGATTTGTGACCTGTGTATATTTTCTGCTTTATCTGGACTAGAGAACTGTGTGATCATAGATTGGAAGTTGGAAGATATTTCAGAAGCCTTTGATTTCATGCCATATCTCAATAGGAATCTTTTTTACAAATCATTCCCAACAAGTGGTTATCCAGACTTTGCTTGAAGAACTCTAGTAAGGAAGAACCCACTTACCTTCCCAAATTGCCCATTCTGATTATAGATAGCTCTAATTCAGCGGTTCTCAACCTGTGGGTTATGTTCAATTTGTAACAATGAAAATACATTTTGCACATCAGGTATTTACATTACGATTCATAACAGTAGCAAAATTACAGTTATGAAGGAGCAATGAAAATAATTTTATGGTTGGGGGTCACCACAACATGAGGAACTGTATTAAAGGGTCACGGCATTAGGAAGGTTGAGAACCACTGCTCTAATTGCTAGAAAATTTTTCTTCAAATTTAGCCCCAGTCTACTTCTCTGTGACCTCTACCCAGTGCTTAGTTCTGACCTTATAGCATAAGCAAAACAAGAAATCCTTCTTTCACATAGCATCCTTTCAAAAACTTAAGACAGGTATCATGTTCCCCCAAAGTTCTTTCAGTTGCGTCTCATATGGCACAATCTTAGGGACATTTACTATCTTGGTTGTCCTTCTCTGGTGCTCTACAATTTATCAAAGCCCTTACTAAAATCATGGCAAGAGATTAGAAACATTTTCTATAATTTAATAACTATTTTAGTAAAATTAGTACCTTTATTCAAAGATTTTGAGAGACTACATGGCATAATGCTTACAGGTCTAGCCTCAGTGTCAAGAAGACCTGGGTTCAAGTCCTACCTCTGATGCATACTTGGCTATGTGACCTTAAGCAGGTCACTCACTTAACCTCTCAGTGCATTAGGCAGCTCTCTAAAACTATAAGTTGTTAAGTAGGTACAGATCTACATTAATAGATAAAATCTATATTTTTCACTACACTAATGAAATCATAGGCCCAGGACCAGTACTACCCCTATTTTTTTATTTTAATTTTTTGTCTTTGGGTGTATTATAAATCCAACTTTTTGTCTCTCCAAATAAGACTTGTCAGCTGTCACTGCCTTTAGTACAAACTCCTTAGGTCTTCTAGTTTGCTCCACTTTTGGTGATAATGGTCATAATGGTATGGTTTATCTCATTCAGTAATGTTTCACACACACACACACACACACGTATGTGTCTGCATACACAAAATATACATGTGTGTGCACATGTGTAAGGATACATGTGTACATATATATTCACATGTGCATGAGTACATATACTGTGTATATTGTGTATATATGTAGATTGTGCATATGTGTGTATACACACACACACACACACACATATATACACATATTTTTCAAAAAAATTTGTTTCATGATCTCTATAGCCAAAGAATTCATGATCTAGAGGCCAATCTACTAAGGCTGAACCTCTTCATGACTATGAAGGCTTCTCACTGGACAACAGACAATCAGTCTCAGGGACTACAATGGAAGCCTTTCTAGCATGGTGAATGCTTCCTCTGACCTAGGATTTCACTAGAGTAGCACTTCTCAAGTTTTTTGCTTTCAAGATCCCCCTACACATGTTAAAATTATGGATAACTTCCCCAAATAACTTTCGTTTATGTGGGCAGCATCTATGAATATTTACCATGTTAGAAGTCTAAATATCTTAACATTATTATAAAACAGTTTTGACCTAGACCCCTCTGAAAAGGATCCCTAGAGATTGACAGACCACACTTAAGAACCACTGCACCAGGATATAGTCTTTAAGAAGTCTGAGTCACCTCTACACCATAATGTTTTCTTGGAAGTTCTAACTAGGATAATTTCTTAAAATGAAAACTTCTGAAGTGGTTAAAATTACATCAATATTCTGTAAGTTTACTAAGTAAAATGCCTTTATCCTTAACTACTCACATATGAATTTTAAATTTAAAAAAGCAACAAAATGAAAAGACTCTTTTGTTAAGTATTTATAATGTATTCTTCTAAGAGGTTTTCTAATCTAGATCATGATTTTATAAGTAATTTTTTTTTCAACCAAAAGGGTAATTGAGAATGAACAAATGATTCTTTACAGTGATGATGTCTTGCTAGCAATTATGTGTTTCTTCATGACTGCTCTGTACTGTTCATGGTGGAAGTGCCTCTTATTTTCTCTTAATAGATTGTCAGAATGATTTTTTATCTGTCTGAGTATAATTTAAAATTTCAATCAAGCAAATGTCGAGAAAACTAATTGTAAAAAATTAGACCATTATGTTCATTTAGAAATGATGAAAAAGATGAAATAGAGTTGTTAGTTCTTCAAAAGTTATTTCCAATATAATCCATAGTCCAGAGGTCACAAAATATGTGCCCTTCTACTGTAAAAGAAATTATAATAATTTTACAACTTCCTGTAAAGGCACTGTTCAATTTTTTTTTAGAATCTACATTTTAAATAATTGTGTTTAAAGGTTAAGTCATTAAGTCATTCTCTGCTATATCCTTTCAAGAATTTTACCCTGAGTTCTCCTTGACCATGTCAATGAAACACAAATACCACTGAAGCCTTCAGGCTTCAAAACAGAATGTTTTCTGAGCATTGACCTACATATGTATGGAGAGATATCACCAGTAGACTAATGACTTAGTGATAAATTCTTTGGCCTTGGCAACTATGAAAAGAAAGACAAAATTATCCTCATATCTGTTGCAGTCACCTTTTGTTTCTGTGTTGATGATGGCAGAAAGGGGACAGAGAATGCTAAGAATCACAGTTTTTAAATCATCTACAAATGTAACAAAAATGAGGGACATAATTTCTGGGTAATTAATCATTTTATTAATTATGTCTAGTGAATAATAAAAGGATTGATCATTTGGTCATCTCTCATGAACCAAAGATGGATCATGGTGGCTTCTTGATACTTACATGCCTTTAGAAAAGTGGGTCTTTATGACAGGTGGCAATTAACTCGGATTGTTTAGCAATTAATAAGAAGAATGAATATTATAATGAGAGGTGGATCTACTAGGGGAACATGCCTTTGATTATGTCACTTTTAGTCTCAGACCACCCCCAGCCCCTGGCAATCTAGACAAAGGATCTAACAACACCTCTCCCCCCAAGCCTCAGTAAAAGACAATGCCTCCACTTGGGTGTGATCTGAACACAACTGAAAGGAAAGTTAATCCAATCTCATTATCAGCAATATCTTTCAGATGCTGACTGAATAACCTACAAAGGGGTTGATTTCTGAATGAGATGGAAAGGGGAAAACTTGGTCCTAACTGAATAATTTATTATTAATATATGAGAAAAATAATCATTTCTCTCAATATTAATTTAACTGTTGGAACTCTAAGTGTGAGAAGTTTGTCTAATAAGTGGAAATGTTACTGCAAAAACAGGATCATATTGATTTTTGCATTCTTGCTATGAATGAAACCAGAAAGCCAGAAGAGAATTTCCAGTAAATGGAAGAATGATTCACAGCTTCTACTGGAAAGGAAAATAAAGGAGCTGGTAGAGTTGATCATATCTTGCACCTAAAGGCAACAAGAAACATTTCGTGGGCATTTAGTCGTATCATATTGCAATGTTCATAATAACTATTTTCCAAAAATCCACTATGAAAATAATGCAAGTTATGTCAACATCTGATGGATAGGGTAAGGAGGGAGAGAAATTCTATAAAGAACTTGGTAAGAATCTCTAAATTATATTAATAAGCTCAATGATAATTACTTCAAAGGAAAGATGGGCATAGGGGAAGATGGTGAAAGATACATTGAAAATCATGTTTTAGGAATAAGAAATGAGAGAGCAAGTGTTTAGGAATAAGAAATGGAAGGGCAAGTTCAGAAGCCTCATGCTTATATATCATGAATATTTTCTTCAAGAGTCAGGAGTCACTGAATATGGTGAGTACCAAATATTATCACAAAAATTAAATGGATTCTATTTTAATGAATAAGAAATAACTGGTTACCAATGTGGTAGTTACTTCCAATAAAGCTGTTGGTATACCATCAGACTACCAACTTAATTAGAGCAAAGATGAAAATAAACATCAAGTTAGAAGAAATGATACAAAAAGAATCTAAGATATGGCATGCAGGTGATGTGACTCTTATGTGTTTAAATAAACTGTTGACAATGAAAATTGGGAAATAGAGAATAAAACAGATATTGACACAGACCATCATCATTTCCTAAGGAAATTAAATGGATAAAAATCAATTGACACAAAGATTAAGACTAAAAAAATCCCCAAATTACATCCATCTACTGACATTTTATCTCCTTGTCAAGCACAGACATGTGTCAGCCAAGGGCAATTATCAGTTTAGAATTTAAACTTATTAAAGAAAATGATGGAAGACTATTAGTAATACTACCCTACAAAAAGGTGAAAAAGCTTTAAAGAGAAAAAAAAGCTCATAGAAAACTTGATGAAAGACTGAATTAAACCGTTTTCACAAAAACGTTTAAGAATGAAATTAGAAGGATAATGAACAAAATAATATTAGAAAGATCTGTAAATATTCATATAACAAACTCATTTCACTATCAGTAACAGTGGGGCTACCTCAGATGGACTCTAAACACCACTATCTATGAAGAGGTTTTATTAAAGGAAATTAGTTTTCACTTAAGGAAATCAAGATGGTGTAAGCTGCTAGATAAGTCCATTTTAAGGGAATTGAGGAATTGATTCATAAGATTTCTGAAATGAAAAGTACAATATACTTGGGAACAATCATGGACCTTATTTTTATCTTAAAAGGGCAGCCAAGAGAATATCTTTAACCATTGACCCACATGCATACTTTCTATCCCTGTAAGATCTTTATGGCAATGATCTCTACACATATCAAGAACATCTAATAAAAGTATGAGAAAGGAATAGGAAGATATTTGAAAATGACATTTACAGCAGGCCACGTCTTTATAGCTACAAAATTTGCTGCAAGATTTGGAGAACAGAAGATCACGTGATGTTTATTGTTCAGAAGCTTTTCTTTTCTTTTTTAAGTTTGATTGCATAGCATGAAATGACGCCTTAGAGGCTTTCCTACAAAAATAAAATAATATAAAGACTTTTTAATATTTTCCTAGTGTAAAAATAAACAAGCACATCTACTTCATTAGAATGTAAATTTGTTTTCTTCCTTAATAAATGATAAAATTATATGTATCAAAGAATTGTTTTAAAATAAATTTCTTTATGATTTACTATCAGTAAATATGTGATTTGTATACCTATTTTATATACCTAGGGTCATGTAAAAATTTCTTGGGTGAAAAAGGGTCACAAGTAGAAAAAGTTTAAGAAACCCTGCTATAGAATACCGCAGAGCCTGCTAAATTATAATCCACGATCACTAAAGAATTTGACTGCTCTATACAGAAAAAAATAAGTGAATGAAGAGTGCATATTGTTGAGAATATGATATGCATATGGATAGCCTGTAAAAATGTTTTATCAGAACATATATCCTGAGCAGGCACGATGATGAATGGTGAGCTGGCCCCAGGATTGAACAAGAGGAGAATGGGCTGGATTACTTTTAATGACTCCAGACTCTTGGGGGCAGCTAGGTGACACAACAGATAGAGTACTGGTCCTGGAGTTAGGAGGACCTGAGTTCAAATCCAGCCTCAGACACTTGCTAGCTGTGTGACCCTGGGCAAATCACTTAACCCTGACTACCTCCAAAAAAATGACTTTAGATTATCATCTGAAAGAAAAATTCATCTATTTAATATCACTAGTCTTCTGATAATGTGATATGGTAATAGGCAAGTATAGTGTAATGCAGTGGTTCTCAAAGTGTCTCCAAGGCCCTTTCAGGAAGTGCACAAGGTCAAGACCATGTTCACAATAATGCTAAGATGCTACTTACCTATTAACATAATCCTCCCTTTTCCAACTACATATCTATATGAGGCCAGATTTTCTTCATATACTTCAACCAAAGAAATGGCTAGCATTTACATGATACTTAAAGATTTGCCAAGCACTGCTTGTGTGTTATCTTAGTTAATCTTCATAACAACCCTATGGGATGTGTTATTATTATCCCCATTTTATAGATGAGGAGACTGAGACTGAGAGGAAATAACTGACTTGCCCAGGATCACATGTAGAAAATAAGTATCTGAGGCTGAATTTGAACTCAAGTCTTTTTGATTCCAAGTCCAACATTCTTACCCACTGTACCACATGCATTAAAATAATGCTATTTTTTTTATTTTGGTAAACTTAAATTATTTTTAACTTAAAATATGTTATTTTTGTTAACATGGAATGAGTTTATTGCTATTTTAAATAAATTTGTAAGTATTTTAATGTTACTCATTTCTATTTCTAATGTAGCAATATCAATAGATATATAATACATATAAGTAAGATTTCCTTTCAGGGTCCTCAATAATTTTAAGAATGTGAAAAGGTCCTGAGACCAAAAAGTTTGAGAACCATTATTATAGAGGAAGATCTACTGGGGATCATTTGTGGAAGGACATAGACAAGTCATGTAGGATGAAAAGACATGGATGAATTGTAGCCTGTACCTTTGATCTATATGATCACAGATCCATTTAAGGGCTCATAAAGTTGTATTTGATACCTCATGAGAATTTTTTTTTTAATAAAAGACCTTCCATATATTTAGTACAATTTTTTTAGAGGACTTATAGGGAATCCACAAGTAAGACTTGTATAGGTAGGCATGGTAGTAGGGAAATTACCCTTCATAATGAATTCATGGATCAGTCCATGTAAGTCCAACAGTAACTCTTTATTCCTTGGTGTATTCTGATCCATTATATCAGTGGTTCTCAACATGTGGGTCGCAACCCCTTTGGGGGTCGAACGACCCTTTCACAGGGGTCGCCTAAGACCATCGGAAAACATATTTCTGGTGGTCTTAGGAACCGAGACATGGCTCCTCTATCTCTCTCCAGGTGGGTCCGCCCACATGCAGATACACCCACATATGAGTATTAAAGGGTTGCAGCATTAGCAAGGTTGAGAACCACTGCATTATGTGAATAAGTCCCATACTATGAAAGAAATATACTGTCATTGCAGTTTTATCCCCCATCTTGGGCAAACCAGATGATTTTGAATTAGAGATTAATGAGGGGATTTTCCCCCGTTTTCTTAACATTGTTTTCTCTCTTCCAGGTTATTTGATGCATGAATTTCATAAGTTTTGGATTGAAGAGGACCCCATGGATATAATGGAGTTCAATCGTGTGCGGGAAAAATTCCGCAAGAGAATATTAAAACAGCTGCAGAATCCAGACATGGCATTATGCCCCCATTTTGCTGCCTCAGAAGGTTTAATCAATATGTAGTCAGTCACTATTATTCTACTGGAAAATACTGGAACACTGCCTCACTTGTTGTATTAGAGCTCTGCTTAAGTCACAACTCCCATACTGAATGAACATGGCAATTATATGCATGCTTTTTGGTGCAGTATTTTTATCTATTTTGGTTATTATATGTATCAGATCCCCAGATACATTTCTGAAGGATCTGCCATCAAATTTGTGCTCATATTGTGGCAATTTGCAGTGTTACATCTTGACATCCAAGTATGAAGAGAGTTTTTTCTATTTTTTTAGATTATTCCCCCCTCATAATTCATCATCAAAGAATTGTATTTCTCTATAGCTGTGTTTTGTAAATGTGAATAATTAGCTGAATCTTGTACTGTGAAAGCCTTTTAACTTATTGAATTTTTTTTTTTGACTGCTGCTATTGGCATTTCAAGCCAAGTCCATGCTTGGGCCTCATTCCAGTGAAGTATATCACTTTAATGTAATGCAGGCAGACACATGATAAGCCAAACTCTTCCTCACAAGCTTAGTTGCGCTTCATGAAAATGTAATGAGGCATATCAGACACAAGCTTTTTTGTAGGGAACATCATTCAAAAGACGGCAGAATTCCATGGTGACATCTCCTAGTCATGATCCATATTATAGCCATCTAAATATCAAAGTATCTTACTTCATAGGCTGAGAGGCCTACATCCATCTGTGATGCCTAAACACTAACAAAAGATGTAACCCTTCCAAAGGATTTTTCCACTGCCTGCCTCCTGTTGACACTTAGGCTTAGTCTACAGCCTGGTTCTGATCCAAACTCCTGTATTTGGGGAACTGAGTGCTGAATGGGACAGCTCACTGTGTGTGTCAGGAGGGAGCGCACACTAATACCATGCGTGGAAATTGGTGGCAAAGGAGAAACCTAAAAGATTCCTTTCTGCAGTTTTTGCTTTAAATTAAAAGTTTAATCCTTTATCGTGGGACGGAAAGAGGGGGAAAAACAGATTCCCAAATTGGTAGCAATTAAAAGGAGAAAATTAAAATCATTTTAAAAAATAACAAACGTTCCCTTCCCCCATTTAGTTTGGAATGATGATTGTGTAGTCTGTCAACTGGTGTTTACCATGGCATTTCATACCCATGGTATTTTATACCTTCTATCAATTTTAGTATTATTAGAAGTTTGTGTAATCACTGGCACATGAAAATGACTTTTGAGTACTGACTAATTGTCAGTTATATGAATAAATTACATGTCATTCTAAAAGACAGCTTAGTGGATTTGGTTTTTGTTCATTTGTTCACACGGGAGTTCTGGATATGCATGTGGGCAAGGGGTGGGGGTTCCAAAGGAAGGAAACTTGGAGCTGACCCTACCTCACACAGTAATTCTCAGAGGCGAAATGTCTCTGTTTCAGAGAGAGCTCTTTTTTCCAACTGTGATCCAGGCCAGGTGATGACTTTACTTTTCATCACATCTGTTACTGCTCTATGACCTTCTGAGACTGGGCAAGGGAAGGAGACAGTAATAGGCACTGCTACCTGAGTAGGCCAGCACACAGAGGAGGTCATTAGGAAGCGGGTGCACGCTGTGAACAATCCACCTTGGGAGTACATATCCTCAGTATCTCTAGTTCCTGCAACTTCCCTGTGAGAACCAAGGTATCACTTCATATACACATTCAGCTCTTGACAGTCACATGTGTCTGTTGTCCTTTCCAATTTCTTGCTGACCTGTTTCAGTGTGAAATGGTTCTTATCTTGTTTGTCACTTTAACAAGTTCTTGTCTTTCTCTGTTCAGATTTCTGTAGCTGATGACACGAAAGATTCAGGTTCATTCCCATTTTTTCCCCCTCTGGCTCCTGGAGTGGGGCCTTTCTATTGTTCCTTAACAGGACTGTTCATATTTTGAAATGAATGGAGACTGATTCCTGGGATAATTAGAATTATTGGAATTTTCATTCACACCTCTTGGGGGAAGGTGAATTTTCACCAACAACTGGGGCAGGGGGAGGTGGAAGGGGGATGAGAAGGTGGGAATGTAAAAGGCAAAAAGCATTGAAAATGTGTGACTTTGTTCTTTCCAAGTATCCTAAATGACTCTGTTTCCATGGCCACATTCTCTTAGTGGAGGATGTCCATTTAAAATTTTAATTATGGGCCAAAAAAGAGGAGAGTTTTGTCCAAACAGTCCTAGCTATACTATAAGCACATTTTATCTCCCTCCACAGAAGACAAACACATTTATTCTTATACTAAAGATCTTCTTGCACTACAGGCCCCCATATGTGCAGAAAGGCAAATATAACCAGAGACTTTGAGGCACGCCCTCCCTCTTTAGACACAGTCATTATCAATCATTTTATTCTTTTGGACCCATGGTTGTTGAACATTATGACAGTGCAGAGCCATCAAATATGAAAATTAGTAACGTTTCTTGCTTACCAAATAGCCCATCCACAGTTTTTGTGTGTTTGCTTGCTAGCTTATTCCTTTGTTTGTTTGGGGAAGGGGGTTGAGATTGAGTCTCCCTGTCTCACCCAAGCTGGAGGTGACCACTCTCAGGCCTGGTTTCATTGCTGAAATTTGTACCTGCTCTATTCCTGATCAGGACTGGTTCACCTCCTCCTTAGGCAGCCTGGTAACCTCACTGTTCCCTGAGACTTAACAATATTAGTGCCAGACAATGAATTCACCCAAGTCGACTTTAGATCTACTGCTCAAAACGCCTGGGTATGTGATTTACTGTTATGGGAATCTGAAGATCTTCCCTGCCCCTAGGCCCTTTGCTAAAGTGGCTACGTGACTCTGAGGACCCTTGGATATTTGAAAGTATACTCTGTTCCCTAATAGGCTGAATGTGGTCACGTGGAGCCTGTGG
>CM053582.1:172420346-172464133 GCA_028627135.1 Pseudochirops cupreus
CGAGCTGACTTTAGTGGGAAGTATCTTTGTGTGCGTTTTGGAGTTCCAGGATTGGTTTAGAGTCCTATTTTATGGGTATTTTGGGGTGGCTATGTGAGAGCTGCGATGTGTTGCTGCTTCTACGCCGCCATCTTGGCTCCGCCCCCAACCTCTGTATTTCACAGATGAGAAAACTGAGGCTTGAACTTATGAAGTCTTATGCTAGTTGGGAGTTATGATATCTGTATCATGGGGCTATCACTCTGCCTAAATGAGAAGGAATTTGACCCCATGGCCTAAAGAAAACCAGGAGTGTACTAGATTGCCAGGCAATTGCCTGAGGTATTTGTGAAAATATGAGTACAGAGCATTATTTATCCGTGAATCTTCCAGCTTTTTTTCCCAGACATTTACTTGTTAAGAAAAGAGACTATCAATACTTGGGGCGTATTGTACTTGAGCTTCCTTCCCAAGGAAACCCACACATTGGTATCCAAAATAAATGCTTTGACTTGGTCCAGTGTAGTTAATGAGAGGGCAGGAGTAAGGGGGATAGAAGGGACTCTGAGAACTGAAAATACAGGGAGAATTTTGTTTCATTTGGCCATCACCACAATATGTCCTGCCCAATTCTCCATACCCAAGGGGTTCCTCTAATTAGGATAATCTTCTAAAATGTTGGAAACCAGATATGAAATTGGAGCCTTTCAAAAGGATCCACCATTTAAATGGCAAATAAAGGCATGTAACTGATAGCAGGCCAGATTTTCTTCTGAGGTAACTCTGTGGGAAAATTCAAGCAACCAGACTGTCCATAAATTTCCCCAAATTTAAACTCACCTGCAGCATTGCTAATCCTTTGAACTTTGCTTCAATGACCAATGGAAATGATTTATTTTTGAAAGAAGCAAGTCACTCTTTTAAAATACTTTTTTCAGTGAGTTTCAAAAAAGACCCCCCCCCCCCCCCAGAAAACAAAACAAACAAAAAAACAAAACTTTTACTGAATCCAGCAATATCATATGATATACAGGGCACTGAAGTTGCAGGACATGGGTTCAAAACCTGACTCTATTACTCCCTGTGTGTCCCCAGGTAAGTCACTTGATTTCTAGGGACTTTCCTTTATAAAATGAAAGAGTTAGACAAGAGCAGTGGTCTCCAAAGTGAGGGAGTGGAGGGAGGGAGGGAGAGTCATGGTATGACTCCAAGGAGCATGTGATTCACTAACACAAAGGTGAGAAGATGAGTTACCGCCAGTGATAACCACCTATGTGTCTCATCTTCAACACAAAAGACCTATCCTCCCACATGACCATTTTTGCCCTCTCTTTATGCTCTGCAAGCTCCAAACGTTCTCCCTGTTGAGCCTGGAGACCTCAGCAGCAGCTGTGCCCTTGTCTATGGGAAATCCTTCCCCCTTTAGCACATCTCTTCTCTCCCACTAACATCACATGGTAGCTATAGCATGAACCCATAGGAGGGCAGGTTTTGCACCTTAAGGCATGACTCCTACCCCCTTTCAACTTTCTTTAAGTGGTTCAGAGTGAGTCTTTGCATTGCATCTTTCCCATTGAACCCACCTCTCTTCTAAACATGGTGGTTCAAGGTACCACTACCTTTCTAGTCATGGCTTCACAACCTCAGTGCTTTCTTCCACTCCTCACTTTCCATCAGCCCACATATCTAGTTGGGTACCAAATGTTGGTCTTTCTGTTTCCTTAATCTCTTCCCTTGTCTCCACTCATGTCACCACTGCCCTAGTTCAGGCCTTCCTCACCTCCACCTGGACTATTGCAATGTCCTTCTAATTGGGCTCCTAGTTTCAAGTCTCTCCTCTTTCCAATCAGCCTCCACTTTTCTGAAGTACAGCCCTGACCATGTTACTCTCCTACTCAATAAACTCCAGTGGCTCCCTATGGGAACCAAATAGTATTTCATTCTTATCTTACCTTATTTTTTAAAATTCCTTCACCCAGAATGGAAAAAAAAAATAAGTGAATGAAAAGGCCAAGAAGGCTGAGTCTTGGAACACTAAAGGGATCCAGCTTCCGTCTCATACAGACTGGGCTCAGTCCTGGTGGTGCTGGACCTCTAAAGGGAGGAATCAGGTGTTTTTCTCCTGATCTCTTGTTCAATATACACCAATCCCAAATTAAAACTCTAGGGAATCACTTAAATTAGACTTACATTTTTCTCATCTAAGGTGTCTCCAAATGGGATCAACAAGACCTCTTTCTAGAAAGGTACTTGAGGTAGACCTGACATAGGAGAGTTATTTATTTCTTCCCCATAAAAGAAGTGCTTAAAATACAACAGATTCATAAATACTCATTAGCAATTGAATCAAAACATGAAATAATCACCTATAACTCCCATTACACTTTCCAGTGAGATTGATGCACAAAACATGAAAACAAAACATTTCATAGGCATCCTCTTAAGCCTATACCTATATCCTATCATTCCTTTTACACCACATTCAAAAAATTAATTAATCACTAAAATGAATGGACAAACCAAAGCAAATTTTCAGCAATAGGGGAACATGGGATCATAAAGTTAAATCTTTGAGGACCTTCAGAAAGTTCTCCCTAATTTTACAGATGAGAAAATTGAGCATAAGAGACGTAAATTATTTTGGCCAATGTCATGGCTGTAATAACTGGTAGAGCCAGAATTAGAATTCAAGTCAAGTCAACAAACATTTATTAAGTGCCTACTATGTGCCATATATAGTGCTAAGTTCTGGGGACACACAAAAAAGCCATCCTCCCATTACAGATCAGCATTTCTTTCCACTGACTATATTGTCCTTATATTGTATGGATGAAAAGAAGCAGAGGCAAAAATGTCAGAAGAAAAATAGGCTAAGACAACATCAATGGTTATATCAGAATCAAGTTTGGAATCTTTTTGAAGCACAATAAAATGGAGAGTCTACACATCAGACTTAAAGAAAGAAAATAAATTAGCCTCAAATCCCACACATTATAAGCAAGAAAACCTTATTTTCTAGGAGGAAAAAGTGAAGCACAGAAAAGGACAAAATGACTTGCTGGGAAGGATGACAGTTTGTTGTTGTTATCTTTTCAGCTGTATCTGACTTTCTGTGACCCCATTTGGAGTTTTCTTGGCTAAGATACTGGAGTAGTTGGCCATTTTGTTCTCTAACTCATTTCACAGATGAAGAAACTGAAGCAAACAGGGTTCAGTGACTTGCCCAGGGTCACACAGCTAGTAAGTATCTGAAGCCATATTCTAACTCAGGTCTTCCTGAATCCAGGCCCGCTGTTCTATTGATTCTTCCACCTACCTGCCCCTTAAGAAAGTTTGCCCTTAAAGGAGCTTTTGCTGTTCAGTCGTGTCCAACTCTTCCTGCCCCCATTGAAGGTTTTCTTGGCAGAGATACTGGAGTGGTTTGCTATCTCCTTCTCCAGCTCATTTCACAGAAATGCCTTGGTGACAGTTCACCTTTGTGCAAATTTTACATGTCCACAAAGCATACAACATTGCTTAGAAGACCCCTGTGGGGTAGACAGAATTATTATTGTTTTTTCTTCCTCCTTTATAAATGAGGAAACTGAGAACTGAGAGGTGAACCAGTCCATGGCCACACTGTTAATAAACATTGGAAACGAAACTCAAACCCTGACCTTGAAATCCACATCCATTACTCAGTCTACCATTCCATGCACTGCCTCTTAGGATCTTAGTCAAACAATGGAAGAAGCCAGCTCTGAACTGGGCAAATGCTGAGCTCTCAAGAAACACTTGGTTATTGATCATGGCTGTTATCATAGACTCTCTTTGTTAAAGCGACTCTGTTGAGTTTTGGTGTTGGATTTGCCACGAAACTATTCCAGAGAATCACAGGCCGTCTTGGCCCAACTTCAGTCATCTTTTTGCTTAATGTAAGAGGTTTTTTGCTTCCTCTCATTTAATTTCATTGTGAGACCCAATTCAATTCAGCCACCATTTTAAAAATGTATAGAGCACTGTGTTAGGCACTAAGGGTAGATCGATAAAAGATCAAAGAAAGGTGAAGGCAGCTAAATGGTGCAGCAGAGCCCGGAGTCAAGAAGAGCAAGGTTAAAATCCAGCTTCGGACATTTACTAACTGTTTGATCCTGGGCAAGTCACTTAACTTTTTTTTGCCTCAGTTTCCTCAATTGTAAAATAAAGATAATGATAGTACCTGCTTCCCAGGATTATTGTGAGTATCAAAGGAGATAACAATTGTAAAGCGTTTGGTACTATGTCTGGCCCATAGTAAGCATTATGTAAATATTAGTTAGTACAACAATCACAGACACATTGTACATATGATGACCAACCTTGATAAACTGGACTATCCTCAACAACGCACAGCTAAAGACAACTCTACAAGCCTCAGGATGGAAGGAGATATCTAAACTCAGAGAAAGATATAGAAAGACTATAGTTTAAATGGAGACTGAAGCAAAACTCGTTATCGTTCTCTTTCATGTCTGGTTTTGCTTTTTTTTTTTTCTTTTCCCAGTGATCACTCATTGGTTACAATCTTTCTATACAACCAAACTATTGTACAATGTGAAAGTATTTTCAGATCCTACACGTGATTGCACGCCACCATGGGGGGGAGGGAAGGGAGGGGAGAAAATCTGAAACTCAAGTGATTGTGGAACTGAATCTTGTAAATTAAAAGTAAATGAGTAAATTAAAAAAATTAAAAAGAAAAAAAAAGACAGGGAAGCATGTAATATGTTTTGATTTTTTTAATTTTGGAGTGATTAAAATAAACTTTTAAAATGTAGAGGGCTAATTTACAATTATATGGAAATAAAATTACAGGCCCAGTCCCTACCCCTAATCCTACTGTAGAAATTATCTTGCTTTTTTATTTTTATTTTTTTTAAGATCTGAAAGTGACCTTACAGAGCATCATTATTTCATTCTCCTCTTCTTATAGATGAGGAAATAGAGCCTCAAGGAAATTAAATGAATTGTCCAAAGTCACATAGCTAGTACTTGGCACATAGTAGGCACTTAATGAAATTGCTGCATCATTTGAATGAATTAGCTACAGAATCCTGACTACAATGCTGATTTCTGAACTTTCAGCCTCAGTACTCCTTTTGCCACACCATGGATCCCTGCGGTATAGTGAATTCTCCAGCTAGACCAACCAGTCTTATTAAAAAAAAAAATTAGGAAAAGGGCATACATAAGTATCCCTGCAGGTCCCATATTGACTTAGAAAACTATATGTTAATATTATCTATGCTTTATTTTAATTTATTTTGTTAAAGACTCTTCAATTACATTTTAATCTAGTTTTAGGCTGCACTCAGGAGAGTTGTAGACTGCAGGCAGTTGCATGTTTGCCATCTCTATGTTAGACAAATAAAACTCCTTTACATTTCATCAGTAATCACAGGATTCAAAGACTTTAGAGCTTGAGGGACCCTTAGAGCATAACCCCCTCATTTTACAGGAGACAGATTTACATTGGGAAAAGCAAGCACTAGAACTGGGATTTAAACCAGCTCTCCTAACTCCCATTACAGAATACTTTCTATTTTACCATGATATGTATTTTCTGGCAAACAAGTTATGGCAATAAATAATCAATAAAAGGACTTATTGAATGTTTCAATCCATAGCACTGTCTAGGCAATATATCATATTTTCAATGCACTAGGAATGCTTGACATTCTAAAGGAATATTTAGTGAAATTCTTTAACACAAAACGAAGAATCCTTAAGATCCATTTAAGATGAGGGCTTCCCCTCTCCCCAGCCACCCATTTCAAGCCAATTCAGTTTATTAAGTGCATACTCTATGCCAGTCTCTATTCCCCTAGGCCCTAGGGATACAAAAGCAAAATGAAAACACTTGGCGTCTTTGAGGAATTCACGTTCTACTGAGTGAGTGGGTGGGTGGGTGAGGAACACTACAGATAACATACAAAATATGCCATTTGCAAAGTAAATAAGAAGTAACTGGATATAGAGAGGAATACCAACTACTGGGGAATCTGGAAAGGAGTTGTGTAGGAGTTAGCACTTGGGCACAGGCTTGAATGGAGCAAAGTGGTCTAAGAAGTGGAAATGAGGAAGGAAAGCACTCTAGGTGTGAGAACAGCCTATGCAAAGGCAAGTAGGGAGGAGATGGAATGTGTACAGGAAAACAGCAAGTTGACCAATTTGGCTACAAGCGACATTGTATGAAGGAGAGCATCTTGAACCCTGCCTTCAAAGATAGTCTGGATTGAGAATGGGAAGGGCTTTGCAGGATTAATGCTAGAGTTATTTTGGGTATGGAGAACTCACAGGCATGGAAATTTTCCCCAAATCTCACCTGTAATTTATATTCTTTACATCTGTAATCTATAGTCTTCAAGAGTGGCCTTGAGCACTGAGAATCTAAGCACCATGTCTATGTTCATACAGCTCACAATCGTTAGAGAAAAAGGCTGGAACCAAAGTCTTCCTTATTCCAAAGCCAGACCTCTTTTCATTATGCCAGGCTCTTTCTCAGAATATCATAAGTGGATAATAGCTATCTGCTGTTTCTTGACAATTTCCATAAACTGTAGGATCTTTTAACAAATTCCAGAATATCTTTATTGGTCTTTCTGACCCAAGTTTAATAGAATATGAACTTTGGGCTGTTTTTTCCCAATGATCGTGGATTTTCTGAGTCAAGTACAATCTTTCACTGGCCTCTATCATGATCAACAGCAACATTATGAGATGTCTAGATATGCCCAGGAGTACAATCTAAGATCACATAACAGATGATTTGATTGTCCCATGAGGAGATCAAACCCATGACCTTGGCCTCATTAGCACAGCGCTCTGAACAAAAGGGCTAACTGCCTCAGACATCACCATGTACTTAGGGCCACTTGCAGCATGCAGATGAACTTGGTGACCTTGTGTAACTTGCTTATACATTTCACTCTGTAAAATGCTGATTTTTTTTATTGATGAGTATTTCACAAAGATGCTAGGAGGCTGTGAAAAAGTGCTTTGAGCTCAGATGAAAAGAAGTAAAGCTTAACCATACTAAAAAGTCAGAGAACAACAGGATTATTTTTACAGGAGTGATACAGTGTCAAGAATTAGAAAGACTGATAAAACAAAAAGATCAGACCTACTAGGGATGCCGAAACTCTGGGGCCACATTTTAATGGGATGGGGAACAAATACTATTTGAAACCAGTGACAAGATCATATTTCAAACTTCTTATCAATGATAACATTTAACTAAATTACCTGTACTCTGTCATTTCTAGATAATCCTCTGTTCCATTCACATATTCCTGACAATTTCTTCTTTTCAAAAAACATCACAAAGTGCCATATAAACTATATTTTCCCTTCCTATTTTTTAGTCCTAAGAAACACAGGTAATTTCTGAGGTAAACCACATTTTTTCCCAAATAGAAAATTATAAGGATTTTTTTTTAAATCAAAAGAACATGATTATACAATAAGGATCTCCATTACCTATAGTAATATCTAGTGGCATTGTCCTAAACGTGCTAAAATACTTTCTTATAGGCTGGTACTAATATAACAGGATAGTAGATAATCCCAGAGGTCAGCTGAATGATTCCTTAGTATTCTGTAGGGTCATTTGCTCTGTTTGTGTTTTTCTAGTTAATGGCAATTGGGGGGAACATCACGGAGGGGTTGAATCTGGAAACTGTGAGCTTAGCAATATGGGAATTTGTCCTTGTGGCATGGTGGAGGTCATAATCCTCCAACCCTTGGTAATATATAACATTGGAATTCAGTGTCTTGAGAGAGTTAAGGAATGTACCTCCTGGTTACTTTACACATCAGAGAATGAATGCTCAATTAAGAAGAATAAATGCCTTTCTAGTTTGAATCCCTAAACTAAAAATACTTCCCCCCTCCCCCATTTATTGCTCCTTATTCAGAATGCCTGACAGGTAAAAGAAATTGTGCATGGAGAATTAGCATGGTTTCATCAAGAACAGGTTGTGTCATTACTTCTTTTTTCATACTGGATTAATAGACTGGTATATCAGGTGAATGATATACCATTGATACAGTTTAGAAGGCTGGGCCAAGAGTCAGGAAATCCCAAGTTCAAATTTTGACCTCAGACCCTTCCTTATTTAGCTGTGTGACCCCAGGCAAGTCACTTCAGCTCTCTCATCTGTAAAAAGAGGATAACACTAGCTAGCACCTACCTTCTAGAGTTATTTCGAGGATAAAATGAGACAATCTTTGTAAAGTACTTTGCAAAACTTAAAGCATTATATAAATGCTAGTTATTATTGCTATTCTTATCATGGCATTATTATTTAGATTTTAACAAAGGATTTGGCAAAGTGTCTCATGCCATTTCTGCGTATTATATTATCTTTTGTACTGAACTACTTTTTTTTGTGTCTATACAGCTAGGTGGCACAGTGAATAGAGAACTGCACCCGGAGTCAGGAAGACCTGAGTTTAAATCTCAGACATCTTCTAGCTACATGACCCTAAGCAAGTCACTTAACCCTGTATGCTTCGGTTTCCTCATCTGTAAAACGAGCTAGAGAAGGACATGGAAAACTAGGTCAGTGTCTGTCTGGAAAACTCCAAATGGGGTCATCAAGAGTCAGAGACACCTCTGAAATAACTGAGCAACAACAGATACTTATTGTATGCGTAGTTATACTTTTATATGACCTTGTTGTCTTTCCCTTTAAAATGTAAGCTCCTTCTGAGAAGGGATTATTTTGTATTTGTATCCTAGGTTCCTGGCACAATGCCTGACATAATGAGCGCTTAATAAATGTTTGTCGATGTGATTCTCAGGGAAAAGCAGGATTGATATGGCCTAGATCAGGGGAATTGAACATGCTGGCTCACCCTTGTGGCTCACAGCATTCCCAAGTGCAGCCCAGACCAGATAAAAATGTAGTTCCTATTTTTTAACATAAAAAGAAACATGTAAACACGTGTAGTTTTCTAAGTCAATATGTGTCCTACAAGGCTCCTTATGGATGATTTATGAATTCCATTTCTTTTTGAATTTAACATTACTGGACTAGATAGTGCCATTAGGTGGATATGAAACTGGTTGAGTAGCTGGGTTCAAAGAACAGTTGTTCATGATTCAGTGTCAGCTTAGGACACCTCCAGGAGAGTGTCCCAGGGACCTGGGCTTAACCCTGCGCTTTTGAACACTTTTAAAAAACTACTGCTTTGAGAAAATGCCTAGACAACATATTTATGAAATTGACAGATGACATAAATTCAGGAAGTTGCTAAAAAAACAATTTAGGGTTTGATGAACAAGAAAATTTCTTAACAATTAGAGCTCTCTGGATGTTGTATGGGCTTCCTTGGGTATTAATGGTTTGGAGGGGAGCTTGTCTATAATCAAGGGCTGGCTAATAACTTGTCAGGTAATATCATAGACATTATTCATGCTGAGATAACAGTCTTGGTTCCTCCCAATACTGAGATTTAGAGATTCTGTGTGATTCTGTGATTGATTTGTGTTCCTGCCTTTTTTGACATGGCACGACTGAATCATGATTGTAACATCTGTACATAGAAATAAAAGCTAATTACAAACTAAATATCCCCAGTGAGCAATTCTCATTTGACCTCTTGTTTGATGTTACAATGCTCCAACCTTTGAAACGAGAGCTATATAGTATATATTGATTTTAATCTAATGCTAATATGTTTTAATTCTAAAATTAATTTTGTTTTTTTGTAACTTAAGTACCCTCTCCTCCTCTAGAAACAGACCCACACAGATATCAGAAAACCAAGGCTGAGAACTACTAAAATAAATGTTTGAACTGGCAGAAAAGCAATTAGAAAAATCCTGGAAGAACCTGTATAAGATGAGAATTAAAGCAGCAGAGATCACTGGAAGCAAACGTCAAATGTGCAACTGCACATATATATTTAGTTTATACCTGGGAATTTGTGGTAGGATTCAAGGATTAAGAGCTGTTATGACAATGGAAATAAGCCTCTTCCTTTCACAAAAATAAATAGGCTAACATTTAATGCACAGTATCTTAGGGAGCTCCTAGGCACGATGAAATCAAAGGCCATGAGCTTTGTTTCCTTTACCGTGGTCACTGTGAGCATGTTTTCACAGTGATGTGAATCCTTATTGGCATAATATTGAAGCAATATGGTTGCGCCAGTAATAAATTTTGTAAAAGAAGCCTCCTAAAATGCAAATTTGAAGCTACTCATGGAAAGTCAGTATAATAATAGTACCTACCTCACAGAGCTATTGTGAGAATCAAATGAGATACCCTATGTACAATGCTTAGCAAACCACAAAGTGCTATATTAATGCTAACTATGATTATTATTAATCTACCCTGTATAAGGCATGGTGTTAGGTAGGTGTTCACTTTGCTGACACTGACTAAAAAGACAAATGAAAAGCCTTTCCCCACTTTAAGCATAAAATATTAGCCCACAATCTGTATTTGCAATTTATAGTTTCAGAGCCAATGGGAATTTAGTTTGGTGCCAACTGTAGACCTCAAGACTGGGCTGGAAATATATTTATGATCTGTAGCAAAAATATGTTGGTTTCTCTGACCAGGGAAGTTGTCCATGTCAGGTACTACTCGGTTCAAATATGTGATCTTTGGTTTATGAGACACAGTCAATATTCTGTCACTATACTAAGTGATGGCTTTCTAATAATATTATTAGATCATATATAGTGTGTATGACAGCATTATTAGCATTCCAATATACAATCTTTCTCTTTTAGGATCTGGTAAAATTGAAATATATCTACATATTGATATGTGTATATATATATATATATATAGATAGATAGATAGATAGATAGATAGGCACAGTATATATACTTTTTCATTAGAAGCACAGTGTTTTTACAGTTAGATGGCACAGAGTAGAAAAAAATACAAATTATCTTAGAAATAATGGCCTCAGAAGACGCTTCAAACAGCTGAAATGTTGTCGTATGGAAGCAGGATTAGATTTATTCTAATTTGCCCCAGAGGACATAACTATAGAACAGTGGAAATTTACAGGGATTTTCAAGGTGCTAGCTGCTGACAGTTTCAACAAAAAAGTACAGCACTCTAGTCGGTCCATAAATAGTCATTAAGCACCTACTATGTTTCAGGCATTGGGCTAAGTGCTAGGGTACAAAAAGAGGCAGAAGACAGTCCTGCCCTCAAGAAGCTCATAATCTAATGGAAGAGAAGAAAACAAGCAGACATATATAAACAAGCTGTATACAAGACAAAAAGGAAATAGGTAAGAGAAGAAAGGCACTAGAATTAAGAAGGGTTGGGAAAGCCTTCCAGTAAAAGTGACTACTTTAAAGTCTGGGAAGCCAGGAGGTAAAGATAGTACTGGAGAGCATGCCAGGCAAGAGGTAGCCAGAGAAAAGCCCAGAGCTGAGAGATGCATTGCTTTGTTCTTGGAAGAGCAAGGAGACCAATGTCACTGAAGGGAAGAGTATGTGTGTGTGTGGGGGGGGGAAGAAATAAGGGGTCAAGAGGCTGAAAAAGTAAGAGGGGATTAGGTTGTGAAGAGCTTGAAAGCCAAACAGAAGATTTCACACTTAATATTCCAAACAAGAGGGAGGGAGTCACTGGAGTTGACTGAGTAGGAGAAGTAATAGGACTGGGCCTGTGCTTCAGGAAAATCCCTGTGGTAGTTAGAGGATGTTTTCAGCAAGACACGTTACTAACAATCCCACTCCCTAACCCCCACCCCAACCCACCACACAAATTTTTTTTCTTTTCAATTAAGCTGCAATGTCCAGCTACCAAAGGCAGGACTAAGAAGAAGTCAGTCAGCTTAAATAGAGCAGATCTGGATAAGAATAAAATGGGGCATTGACGGCAAAACTCAGGTTGGCAAAGTATCCATTACAAAAAGGCAGATCTCATTCATTGACCTATTTATGAAGAGGAGTATTCGGTTGATGTCTTACTGGGCATTATATATGCCTCATATTTCATAACACCTACCAGTAGTCTATTGTTCAGTCATTTTCAGTCAGTCACGTCCGGCTCTTTGTGATCCTATTTGGGGTTTTCTTGGCAAAGATACTGAAGTGGTTTGCCATTTCCTTCTCTAGCTCATTGTACAGATAAGGAAACTGAGGCAAGCAGGGTTAAGTGACTTGCCCAGGGTCAAGGTAGTAAGTTTCTGAGCTCAGGTCTTCCTGACTCCAGGTCCAATATTCTATCCATTACTAGTTTCCCACCAGTAGTCTACACTGATGTAATGCCTTTCCAGAAGGGGAAAATAAGGTAGATGAAGGATTCACATCTAAGAACAAAAAGGCTGCATGACCTAATGGAAAGAGACTAGGTTTGGAGTCAGGATACCTCGGTTCCCATCTCATCTCACAAACTTAGTAAGTGACTTCTGTGGGCCACAAGTCCTTAGACCCTTAGTTTAGACATCTGAAAATGTTTGGTCCACTCCTGTTGTATATAAAATAGTGATGTTCGTGATCACTCTACCTACCTTCAAATGCTATAGAAATATGAAGTATTATTATATGAGAAGCAAAGGACCTATAATCCCCAGACTTCACAAAGCTTAACAGTATTTGTACCATGATAATAACAACAACAATAGCATTTTGGGGCAGCTAGGTAGTGCAGTGAACAGAGCACTCGCGCTGGGGTCAGGAGGACCTGAGTTCAAATTTGACCTCAGTCACTTAACACTTACTAGCCCTATGACCTTGGGCAATTGACCCCAATTGTCCTGCCTTCCCCCCTCCAGAAAGGAAAAAAAAAACACAATAGCATTTATGCAGCACTTTAAGGTTTGCTTTGCAAATATTGTCTCATTTTCTCTCTATAATAACCCTGAGAGGGAGGTGTTACTATTACCCCCATTTGAAACATGAAGAAACTGAGGCAAACAAAGTTTAAGTCTTGCTCAAGGTATGTATGAGGCTGGATTTGCACTTAGGTCTTCCTGAATCCAGGTCCAGTCTTGTATCCTCAGTGTCACCTAGCTTCCCATCAAACTATTACACATAAAAATTCTGGATTTATTTCAGTATATTCATCTACATGCAAACAGTGAAAGCAAGCAATATTTGTAAAATCTTAGAATAATGAACACACTTTTTAATCACCTATGCAAATTCTGCACCTGTTATCCAGCCCACTGTAGAACATACACATTCATTCATAAAGAAGTCTCCAGAGTAAATTCTGACACTCTCTCTTCCTCATCCAGAGTTCAGCCTGAAGAAAGACATTGTGCTGACACAGAAAGGACAAATAAAAAGCCTCTCCCCACTGTAAACATAAAATACTAGCCTAGGATCCTCTTTAAAATGGATAGCATTGGCAGCCTTGGGAATTTAGATTGGTGCCAGCAGCAGAGTTCAGGAAATGAGTTGGAAACCTAGTTCTGTTCTACAGTAAAAGTGCATTGGCTTTCTGGGTTTCCTGGAGGCTTTCCCCCTCCATCTTGTATCTTATTTTCATGGGAGAAAGAAGAGAGGAGTAAATTATCTCTCAGAAGCGAAGCTAAAAATAGCTCACCTGGCAAGAAAAGAATTAAGGAAAGATTGTCTTTATTGGCACTAAAAACAGATTGCTGTGTGTTTGAAGTGAATTCATAGTTACGGTTTAATGTTTTGAACTTAATCTTAAGATATGTTTTACATAAAAATTTCAATAGCCTGTTACTTTTGGGGGCAAAAGTTAAGTAAAAAAATTTTTAGACAGGACATCATGATGTTTATATCTATGATCTCTATCATAAAAAAAACATCTGATAGGAAAAGTCTAAGGAAATTATCATAATGTCCAGGAATAAGAAGTGAGTGTGAAAAGGGAGTATTGCTCCTAAAATAGGTGTTGATCCTGACTGCCCATCAATGATTAGGGAGAATATGTGGTTTTGATAATGAAGAGTTTCAGTCCATTAGGATTTAGACAGTGTGGGTGTAATGTGTAGACCAGTGGTTCTCAACCTGTGGGTTATGTTCAATTTGTAACAATGAAAATACATCCTGCATATCAGATATTTATATTATGATTCATAACAGTAGCAAAATTACAGTTATGAAGTAGCAATGAAAATAATTTTATGGTTGGGGTCACCACAACATGATTAAAGGGTCGCAGCATTAGGAAGGTTGAGAACCACTGGCACTGAACACATTAGGATAATAGATTTGGCATCAAGAAGATTTAGGTTCAAATCTTGCCTCTGATATTTACCACCTGTGTGACCAAAGGTATGTCACTTCACCTGAGTCTTAGCTTCTTAATCTGTAAAATGAGAATAATAACAATATAAGTACCTACCTCACAGGGTTGCTATGAAGCTCAAATGAAAGAATACATATAAAATATTTTCAAATTTTGAAGTACTATATAAATGTCATTATTTTTATTAGGCCTGTGCTACAGAGAATAGTGAAAAGTAACAACAAAAAAGCTCACATTAGGGCAAGCACTGTGCATACAGTTAGTTATTAATAAATATTTGATGAAAGAATACCATTTTAACCCAGTAAGTCTAAAACCTGACTGGTTGTATACAATTGTAGGACCATCCCAGGGGTAAGAGGTGAAGGTATGTGGAACCCAAGGCAAATTACCAGGCAGGTCCCCAACACTTGCATGTGGGTGAAATCAGGATAGAACAAGCACATTATGCATTTATTCATGTCCTGTGAGACTGAGGTCTTTCTTGGCTCTTAGGGAGACACCTCGTTTTCACCCCCTGGCTGCCTGCCTGAGCACCTCCAGGTACCCAGTTTCTCTAACACTGTGAGGAGGTCCTAAAATGTGAAACTTGGGAAAATGTGCTATCTGGCTATAAAGTTAGAGATCCTGGGGAATGTGGGAAGAAGACGTGGAGGGAAACTAGAAAAAAAATGCTATTTCTTCTTTTTATATCCCAAAGTAACACAACTATCCTTTGCTTTGAGACACAAAACATTCCTTGCCTCGGGGTCAAAAAGAGGAATAAAAGCCATAAATCTGACATTTACCAAAAGTTTTAAAGTTTGTGAAATGTTTCTATACATTAGCTCATTCAAACCTCCCAACAATTTTGCTAGTTAGGCATTATTATACTTTATTATTATATTATTATTATTATTATACCCATTTTATAGATAAGGAAACTGAAATTTAGAGAGTTTAAATGACATATTCACAAAAGGTGTCAGAGATGGCATTTGAACCCAGGTCTTGTTGACTCCAAGTCTGGCACTTTGTCTATCATCACAGTCAGTCAATAAACAAGCATTTATTAAGGGACTACTACATGCCAGGCATGGTGCTATGTGCTAAGGGTACATAGAAAGGTAAAAATGTGATACCCGCCTTTGAGGAGGTCACACTCTAAAGGGGGACGTGACATGTGAATAACTATGTGCCTACAAGATATAGAATTGGAGCTAATATCAGAGGGAAGGCACTAACTAGCAAATGTAGGATTTAAGTTGAGTCTTGAAGGAATTCAGGAGGTAGAGGTGTGAAGAAAAGCCACAAAAACAAGATATCTTTTCATAAGTTTTTCATTCACCCATGCAATAGGGAAATGAATTCCTTTATTGTGTGCATTTTCTGCTTATTATGTTTATCTTAATAAACTTTAGAATATTTTAAAAGAAAATTTTCACTCTTTTGAGAAAGGTAGAAACTGCCTTGATCACATAGAAATGGCTTCTGGTCCCTGGACAACCAAAGTAGGATAAGATCACTTCCCAAGATGCATCATTGTGTTCCTCTCCAATAGATAAAGGTTATCTCATTCAGGTCATACTGCGTCTCAGGTTACAGTGGCTCTCATTTCTAGGGACCTTTGGGTTCTGGGTTATACTGCTTCTAACATTTCTTAACCTAGCATATTAAAATGAAGCTATGGTATGGAATAGTGGAAAAACAATAAATTTGGATTCTAATTTGGGTTCAAAACCTAGCTCTGACACTAACTACCTTGGATAAAGCTTCATCTTCCTGAGACTGTCTCCTCATCTGTAAAATAAGGGAGCTGGACTATATGATCTACACTTAAGGTGTAAAGTGGCAGGGTGGAGTTCCTATCTGTATCAGTATACATGTATACTCATCAGTACCCATATCAATGAAATTATGAATATATGGAATCTTGAAGAATGGGTGATTATCCAAGATTTTACTGAAACCTCCCTTGAACCTATATTGACCCCACTTTTAAAAATCAAAGAATCTTAAGCTTAAAGAGGGAACTTTGATGTTATCTAAACCAATCTCTTCATTTTACAATTGAAGAAACTAGGATCTAGGCTACTTGTATGACCTTGGGCAAGTCAAGTTAAGTGACTTGCCCAAGGTCACACAGTAGGAAGTGGTAGAGCCCACATTTGAACCCAGTTCTTTTGACTGCAAATCCAGCGTTCTTTATACTGCACCATAATGCATACAAGGAAGCAAATTTCAAGGAGTGCTTATAATATGTATATATAAACAGCAATGATAAATGACATGATCAGCAAAAGAGGTGGGTTTTTTTTAGATAAATCTCCCTTATCCCACTCATTCTAATTAGTTGCAAAATCCTGTGTATTGCCTCCATCTGCTAGCATAAAATCATCTCTTCCTTTTTCAATGCATACAGCCTATATTAAGCAGAAAATATAAACTATATGGATCCCCAACTCTCGGCTAATTTGAAGAGCACTGATGATTACAAAGTACTGAAGATTCATGAGTGAGCTTGTCTTTCCTGGCTCAGATGAACAGTCTAACCCGCTATCCATAATAACCCCTTTCTATGTACCGTGCAAGAGGATAGTTTTCCAGAACCACGTCTCTATTGCTTTGCAGTATCAAAAATACTTTGCATTATGTTGACAGATAATTTCTAGCAACCGTAAGATGGAAATGGCTTCCATAGACCCTTTATGAACTAGAGTGATTTTATTTCTGTTTTTTGGATGGAATTACTTCTAAAACATATCAGACATAATTCCTTGTATCTTAAGTATAGCTAATACATGAAACAAAAATCTGATTCTGATTCCTCTTTATAGCATTATTCTAATACTGGATTTTCAAAGGCTATTGGAGTGCATGCCATGACAATCCATGAAGCAAAGGAAAGCACTAGAATACCTCCAGTATAGATCTTGATAAGTATCCCCAAATAGGTCAACATGAAGATAATTGCAGCTTAAATGCCAACTTCTCTTATAGAAGATGAGAAAACAGTGAAGTTATATGAAGAACTTGATAAAAATCCTCCAGACAAAATAAACATATACATGGTACTTGTGATTTCAATGCAAAGGTGGGCATAAGAAAGGAAAGAGAAAATACTTTGGAAAGTATGGTTCAGAAGTATAAAATGAGGGAGTCTGAAACATTGTATTTTAAATAGAAACTTAATAACTATATATCACGAGTACTTTCTTCAAGAAACAAATTGGGAAGTACTGAATAAGATGAGCAATAAATAACAAAAATGAAACAGATTACATTTTGACAAGGAAGAAATTATTCATTACTGAGATTATTTATCAGTATTTATTTATCACTGATATTATTAATTACTGATATTATTTATCAGTATATAATTATTCATTACTGAATTATTTCAGTTGTGTCCTACTATTAGTGTCCCCACTTAGGGTTTTCTTGTCAAAGATACTAGAGTGGTTTACCATTTTCTTCAGATGGGGAATTGAGGCAAATAGCATTAAGTGGCTTGCCCAGGGTCATACAACTAATGTCTAAAGTCATATTTGAACTCATGAAGATGGATCTTCTTGACTTAAGACCAGGCACTGTGTCCACTGTGTGGTCTAGCTGCCCCTACTTGTGGGAGATATGCTTAGATCAGCTATCTGTGTAGTGAAACCACCAACATATTAAGAACAAAGATCACAAAAAGAGAAATATCATAATGAGAAAGAAGACAAAGTGAACAAAGACAAATCCATCCTAAAATATTCAAACAAACCGAGAATTAAAAAAAAGATAAATAGAGGGAGGAATAGACATAGACATAAATTTTAATCATTTCCTAAAGAAGTTTAACTGACATAGAACAATTGTTATAACAAGACCAAAAGAACTTGTAAACTACCTCAACCAGTCAGTCATTAAATGTTATTAAGTCCTTAATTTGTGCCAAGCACTGTGGTAAGTACTGAAAGTTACAAAAAGGGTGGGAGGGAGTGTGCAAAAACCCAGTCCCTGACCTCAAGGAGTTCACAAGCAAGGAAACACAATCTCTTTATTAAGAAGAAACACAAATATGTAATATAAATTCATTTGGAAAAAAAAAAAGATTATATTGCCTCAAAGAACAGTGAGAGGCATTAAAGGTGAAAACAAGTTTAATGAAAGCATGGTACGATAAATCACCCTGAGGGCATTTAAGAATGAAACTGAAGCACAACAAAAGATAGTTCCCTCTGATTACATCCTTTACGATATTTCTGCACAATTCTTCATAGTGATATGCTAGTTTATTCATGTCTACTGTGAGCTTTGCATCCATTGTAAGTTAGTTGACAATCTTCATTCTTTGGGTACTATGATATCGAATCACTTACAACCAGTCATAGAGCATTACCAAAAGGATATGAATATAAAAAAAATAGGCCTTTGTTTCAGGAAGAATTTGGGGGTCATATAAAGTACTGGACCATATTTCCTTAAAGAAATATTGCCTGCTTTCCCTATTCCTTCAAAAATTCTTTCAAAAAAAACTCAAAAATGAGTTTCATTAGACTGAATTGGCCTATTTTACGTTAACCTTGGAGATATTGCTATGTTAAATTTTGCTTTTGTAAAATATTGCTTGCTCTCCTTCTCTTATTCAATTTAGGGGTCAATTCTCTTTCCATCCTGGGTAGATGTTCTAGCTACATGTACTCTATAGATTGTCCATGCAAATGCATATCATAATTTTAACAATAGACATTCTTTATACACTTTGCTTTTCCTGTGTGGTTAGCTAGGTAAACCTTTTTTGAATGATTATGTATCTCATTTGCAAAGCTCTACTAAGTATTCTGTATTGATTAGAAATAGTAAATTGAAGCATATAGTATCAGTGTTAAAATCTTGTTCTTATATAAAATAAAAATGAATACTAAGTGAAATTGCTGATGATTCTTTTCCAATTATGAATAATGATTATAGATGAAATTCATTTCTTTTCAAACTACTTTGATATAATAACTTCTTAAAATAGTTGTTTAAACTTTCTGTTTCAGAAAAAGTATCTGATATATTCTGCCAACTTAGATTTATTCTGGGGCTAAAAGAGATTTGATATTAAGTTTTATCTTGAAAAATAAAATCATAGAAAGTTGGCTCCTAAATTCTGAAAAGAATTTCTGAATTATCCTTTTTCACCTGAAAAAGATAAGGGGCCTACGTTTCAATTTGTTCTGGAGATTTAGTCACTCTATAAATATTTATTATGTTATATGGGTGATGAATTAAGGTAAATTTTGGAGCAGAGGATGATATCATTGAAAATATTTATAAAAATCAAACATCATCTGAGGGGGAAAAAGAAAGCAATGTTTCAGCAGCATCTTTTCATTATTTATACAAAAGAATATTCTCTGTAAGGGTTATTCAATTCAGATAAATTACTATATCAAACAGCCTAATTAACCAAATAACCAAAATTAATTAATACTAATGGAAATGATTTTCAAATTACACTTAAGTTTACAACCAAATAACCACGAAATTTTGGTGCATAGGCTTGATGAAACTTTTTTTTTAAATTAAAGGAATGAGTCCTTAAGCTTCTACTTACTTCAACATTAAAAGAACAACAAGGCAAACATGTACAAAACACCAGGAAATTATACAGAAAGGTTTTGTCTAGAGGACTCTGGGGCAGATAGACATTATTCAAATTTAATCCAATCCTATTAAGAGTTATGTTAGTCAAATCACAAAGCATCAGGGGTTACAGTTTATTGCATAGAGCTAGACGTGCATGTAAAATGGGTGTTTTAGGGGGAAATGTTTACCTTCCATTTTGTGAATGAAAAAATGGATCTAAAAATAAATGGCTCATCCAAGGTCATGCAGAAAATCGGACCTCATTAGCTTTCTGACTCCCAAATATGAGTTAGGAAGGAAAAATGAAGAGAGCATCTCTAATGTTATTTAACTCAGCTCAACAAACATTTACCATTTATTATAAGTTTTCTTTGTATGGATCTACTTTCCCTATTCCTTCAAAAGGATATTGAGCTTCATTAGACTGAATTAGTCTGTTTAAATTAACATTAGAGATATTGCTATGTTAAAACTTGCTTTTGTAAAATCTAGAGCACAAATTTGTTTTAAAATTATTTCTTCAATATCTTTCAATACAATTAACAAATTGAACTAAGTAGTAAGTTAAGCCTTGGTTGGCATTTTTTTTATTCATGAATAACTAATTTTTTTAAAGCATGAAAAAATTTCTCAAATTATTTAGTCCCAGTAATAAAAAAGCTAATTGCCACGTGGGAAAGACAACTGACACGATCATAAATTAAGGTTCTATTTCTGTTTTGAAGGAAAGTTATTTGTTAACTTAAGAACCTCCTTTTAATTTAAGATGCTTAAGAGATGTCTTAGCTTAAGCTTCAATTCCTTTGAATATGTCAACATATGATATTTATAATACTGAATGAGCCTGAATCCTTACTGTGAAATGCACAATTTATTGAAAATCAAACACATTATAATTTACTAATAGTTAGTTATGAAGCCAAAAGTGCTGCGAGTCAGAAGAGCTGAGCTGAAATCCACCTAGATTATCAGAGTTGAGGACAGAAATGCAAGCAGATGACTGATGGATTTGCTAATTGTTCTTTCCTGCCTGGACAGTCACTGAAATTTAGGATTTTGGGAACCTTTCTTTCTCTTATCAACATAGTAACAGTGCCTGCTGTGGTTTTGAAGTTCAGCATGCTATTTTTTTAAAGAACTAATTGTGTTTATTCATTCTGAGTGGGTTCTCACTGGTACTACAAGCATATGCTCATTTTCACAAACCACTATTTCTGCAAAACCTACATTGCTTCCCCTTTCCTACCATCGGTATCTTCCTTCCAGGGAGCAGGACCAAACTGGAAATTTGGACTGAACCAGTGTCTCATTTGTTGCTGAAAAAACAACACACCCACTATCTTGGTTGATGGCACTACCATCTCTCAGGCACCCAGGCTCTCAATCTCCAGCTCATTTTTTCTTTCCTCTCTCCCTCACATTCCCCATATCTAATCATTTGCCAAGTCCTATCCATTCTTTATCTGTTTTCTCTCTTACATCTATCCTCTCCTTCCACTCATATTGTCACCACCTTAGTTTGAGCCCTCATCACCTCCCATCTGGTCTACTGTAATAGCCTCCTGCCTAGTATTCCTTCTTCTAGTATCTTCCCTCTTCAACCTTCACACAGTGACAAAATAATCTTAGAAAGGTATCAGGCTGACTTTACACTCTCCTGCTCAAAATCCTTCAATAGCTAATCACCTCATATAGAAAAAAATATTAACTCCTAAACCTGGCGTTTAAGGTCCTAAAAACGTTAATCCTAACCTTCTCTTTCTCTCTTTTTTAAAAATAATATTTTTTTCCCAATTACATGTAAAGACAATTTTTAGCATTCATTTTTAAAAAATTTGAGTTCCAAATATTCTCTTTCCCTGTCTTTCCTCCTTCTCTCCAAGAGACAGTAAGCAATTTGATATAGTTAAGCTACCCTTTCATAATACTACCCTACACAATCTTCATGCTTGCCAAAGGATTACCAGATATTCTCAGAACTAAACACACCATCTCTCAGCCTGTCACTGCAGGCCATCTCCCATGTCTGGAATTCACTCTCCCCATTTTTTCCTGTTGAAATCCTTTTCTGTCTTCAAGGCATAACTCAGGTGTCACTTTGTCCATGAAGACTTTTTTAATACAGCAATTGAAAATGAGGTCTGAAAATGATCCTCCTAAGAAGCTTCTTAAATTGCTTTGTTCAGGCCTCTCCTTTGCACTAACTAAATTCTACCTTATATCATACTTATTGTGTATATATCTTAATGAAATTTTAAGATCCTTCAAGACAGGAATTGTGTCATTCCCCCGGCTCTAGAATTTGACCCAGTATTTGAACATATTAAGCTCTCAACAGATTTTTATTGATTTGCTGGCTTCCAGGTGGTGCATTGGATAGAGATCGAGCTTAGAATCAGGAAAATCTGAGTTCAAATCCTGCCTCGGGCACTTACTAGCTATATGACCCTGGGGAAGTCATTTAACCCTATTTGCCTCAATTTCCTTTCTGTAAAATGGGGATAATAATAGCACCTACCTCCCAGGGTTCTAGTAAAGATCAAAGAAGATAATATTAGTAAAGTATTTAGCACAATGTCTAGCACAAAGTAAACAACATATAAATGTTTGCTGTCATCATCACCACCACCATTATCATCACTTGAGCATCAAACATGCCTGTTCATGTTGTCTCTGGACTTTTTGTCAGATGCAATCCATTCTGATCACTCCCTCAAATAGCTGTAGTACTATATTCGATTGACTTTTTTTCAAAATTGAAGACCAAAATGTATATATTTAATATGCACTTGTTAATCTTAACTTACATTATGAAAACTATTTTTCCTGAAGAAATGGAGGGCAGCTAATATTAATCAATATCTAATTTGCCTATTTTTAAGGACTGAAATAAATTCATTCAAACACAATTGTAATGGTTCAAACTGCTCAAATTAATTCCAGATCAGCAGTGAATTCTGCTCCAGTCAAATCCCTACAACCTATCCATGACCTTCAAAGAAGGAAGGAAATATTTCTGATGAGTCAGTACAGACTTAAATGAAATATGATGGAGGAATGTTGGGATACCTGGTAGCTTGTATGGTACTGCCTTCAAATAGATGCTTGCTAGTGCTACATAAGTAGGTGATTGATAAGGGGAGGTCCTTGTTCACCTTGATGAGCTATAGCTTAGGAAGTCTTTGTTTGGGTTTTTGAGAGGGTGGGCATGCCGTTCGTTACCTTTTATTGAGGAGGTTATAGACTGCTCTTATAAGGGGGTTACTTAGGTAGTTCCATGATCAACCTGACAATCTTACTCTGATGGTTTTTGTTGGGTATTGCTGATAATGGGACTAAGAGAATATAGATGAATTTTGTGACTCAGACTGGTGGGACAGACTGTTATAGGAGAAACTACTTCCTTTGTCCTGGCCTATGAAATGGAAATTTTCAGTCATAAACTTGGGGAATTTTCTCCTATTCCAAGACAAGACTGGAACATAGCAGAATGGACTTGAATTCTTAGACTGGTGATGATTAGAGTTAGATGTTCTCCACCTAAGAACCATTACTGGCTGTCTTGAGACAGAGGCACATGGAAGGCACATAGGCACAAAACCCAAAAGGGGTTTTGGACTTCAAATTCTTAGCCCTAGACTTGGAAAGGAAGTAGTATAACCTCTCAGCCCACGAGGTGGCAGCCAGAGAGAACCACATGATCAAATGGCAAGAGTTCTTGAACTCCAGTCTTCTGAAAAGAAGATGGGGCAGTTTCTCAGAAGCATAATATTGGAATCCAGTTTTCTAGAGAGAGAAAGAATTCCCAGGCAGTATCAACCAACAGGTTATTTATTAACAATCCAAAGGTGTATAGTTCAGGGATTTAATTTTCTAGAGAAAGAATGAGAGTTTCTAAGAAGCACCAAACTACTAGAAAGAAAGAAAAAAAAAGGTTCATGCACATGACCTTTTGAGGCTAGAGAAGCCACTGTATGAAGAGAAGTTCTGAACTTTGCCTTCGGTCCGTATTACATTATCCTGCTATCACAAATTCAATGGGAAAAAGGCTACCTCAATAGCAACTATAAATCATTTTCTTTCTGGGAAAAATTTAGACCATAGGTTGGGTAACTATCCATACAGCGGTTCTCAACCTGTGGGTCGCGATCCCTTTGGGCATTGAACCATCCTTTCACAGAGGTCACAGGGGTCACCTAAGACCACTGGAAAACACATATTTCCAATGGTCTTAGGAACCAAGACACTGCTCCTCTATCCGTCTCCAGGCAGGTCTGCCCACATAAGAGATACATCCACATACAAATATTAAAGGATCACACCATTAGGAAGGTTGAGAACCACTGATCTAGAATAAAGTGGAACCCACCCAAGTGGCACCCTGAGGTCATTTCCCTTCCAAGAGAATTCTAAATCCTGGACTTGAAGACTTGAAAACCCTGAGGAAAGATAGGATCCACCAGAATGGGACTTATATTGATAATCTGTGAGTCTGTAATGGAAGCAAAGGCAACTTCCAAGGTTCAGATTACCAGCATAGCAAACCCCATTTATTCAGTGATAGGTTAAGGCAAACATTCACAGAACAAAGAAAATCAAAATACGGTGTAACTCATTCATTTAGCAAGTAAGTTCTCAATTCAATCCAGGTACTACTTCATCCCTGAACAGTACATTCATTTAGTCAGTCAAAGTCTCTCTTCTCAAATGGAGATTAGTTTTCAATCATAAACAAAGTATATTCATTTGGTCAATCACAGAGCACAAAAAAGTCAAAGGTTTCCCACACCTGGATCACAACTGAATTACAATACCATCCATTAACGCCAAGCACTTTCTCAAAAGGGGCAGGAGAGCACAAAAGGCCATCCACCCTTAAGCTACAACAAGGTTAAGATATCATCACAGCGTTCAGTGCCAAAAGAGTGGTCCTGTCTTCATCTTGACGCAAGGCAAGTGCTCAGCAATCTGATTCTTGGGGAGGCAAAGCCTAACAAAGCCACAACACACATTGCCAGTGTTCTCATCAAGTCACTCTCTGCCTGCAGAACAGTCCCAGAACCCCTGAAAACATCAGCAAGGCCCTCTTCCAGGATTTCTGTAAACATACAACAAGAAAATCCTCTTTCAGGGCTTCTGAACCAACAGCAAGATTCCAGGACCTCTACAACAGCAGCACTGTCCTTCACCAGCAGATGAATCTGGCAAAACAACATCAAAACAGACAAAATACTGGCATCACAGCCATGCCTCCTCAGTTCTTGGTAGCTCTGGGTGGCAGTTCTCAAAAGTCCTGGGCAGCTCCAACTGGCCCTCAGCAGTTCATGACACTGCTCTCCAAAAGTCCCTGTGGCCTTCTCTGCTTGGGCTTTCTCTCTCCCTCTAAATCCACAGCTCCTCCCAGTTCAGCCCTCTCTCTTCAGGTTAACAAGTCCCCACAGAAGTGGGATTCACAAGCTCTGGATTTTAACACTCAACCCCAAAACCAAGCCAATACAGTGGCATCTGCAAATTCCATTACCATTACAATTTCTGAGAGTCCTTTATGTGTTTTCTACATTTTCTATGGGGCAGAATAAAATCTGTCCCCAACATATGCATTGTTACCTTGAATGCTTGCACAGGGTCCTGGAGACTCTCTTACCTACATATGTAAACACACAGGCACAAGCTATGCTCAAGATATATTCTGAGATTTCCCACAGGCAACATCAACTGAGAAAGAAATATGATAGGGAAGGAAGGGTTGACCCTGAAATTTAACCCAATCCTTTAAGTTCAATCCTTTAAGTTCAAAGAGTACTGGGCTATGGGTTATACAAGTAAGGGACTGACCAAATGAGGCTATAATCACAAGGACTCCACTTGAGCTGAACAATATATTTTGGTTGTTGGCTTGAATTATTGAATTGAATTGGTTTATCTTTAATGTCTTTTTTGAGGCTTTGGATCAGTGATGAAAGTACTAGACTCTGAATTGAGTTCAATGATCTGCTCTGAGTTCAATGATCAGCTCTAGTATTTACTATCTGTGTTACCCTGGGCAAGTCACTTACCCTTTCTGAGTTTGTTTTCTAATCTACAAAATGGGGATAATAATACAAGATTGTTGTGTGGAGAGAGAAAGAGAAAGGTCTGTGGCTAACAATGTTTAGTATATAGCCCTTACATACATGTAGCTAATTCCACAGAATTCCTATCTAATAACACCCTCCTAGCTTCAGAAGAAGAAACAGGGTTAAGATTTTTATCAACATTGTTTTGAAAACCAAATATTTTAGGAAATGATTAAAATGTATAGTCTGTTTTCTGACAATTTTACATTTAGATGGCAATCATTCATCAAGGTTATATTATTCAACATTTATTACTCATTTGGAAGATTCTTATTTTAAAATAAAAATAAGACAATCATAAGTGTTTTCCTCACAAAAAATTATTTTAGCGATTGTCATCCCAATAGGATGTATGAAGGATATCTTCCTTTATCAAAACTGATGATCTATGTTAAGCATACTAACAAGTTGGGGGGAAGGGGAAAAGGAATCCGCCAAGGAAACATCACATCATTTATTTACAGTGGTCTTTGTTGGGAGATGAGTCTCTTAACAAGGGCATCTGTAAACTGAAGCATTTCAGTTGAACTATTCGTGGGCTGACAGTCAGACGGAGCTATTGCTTTATTATTATATTTAACCAGAGACTTAATATCAAACCCAACAGAAAATTCAGCACAGATCTTCTGGGAGGTTGTGTACTTTCTGAAAGGAAAAACCAAGTCATTTCATGGTAAGGTCACATTAAGAAAAAAGAGCATCCGCATTTGCCTGCTTGCTAATTAATTCATAGCAATGGTGCAACAGAAATTAAGGCAAACAGAAGAAAATATGCCCTGCAGCCCTTTGTTTCTAACATGAAGGTCCTCGGCATTAATTGGCCCTTCCTGTACTATTTAGATAGAACAATCCACGCAATTACTGAGAAGGATGGCATTTCTCATTCCTGTCCAAATACATTTAGACTCTGTCACCAAAGTAAAAGGGATTGGACGGAAGAACCCTCTCAAGGTTCCTGTCTGGTTGCCTGTGGAGCAACTTCTTAACTGAGTATGACTTAGTCACATTATAACCGTATGATATCAGAAGGAAAACACGCATGAAAAAGATGTTGATCTGGTCAGCAACATCAACCACACACTACCTGCTTTCCACCATGTTGGCAGCTCCTGTTAAGGATGGTTGTCAAGCTAGCAACACAAACACGCACACACTGCGGAGCTGCGGAGCAGCGCCTGGAGATCAGCCCAGAACTTGCCTACTCTTAATTTGCCTATTAGAATGGGATTTGGAGGAGGGGGTTACTGGTAAGCAGTAGCCCCCTTTTCCTTAGTCTGGGAATTTCTCTGAATTCGGGGAGCGGAAAGCCATGGGGAGAAGTTGACCCTGATTATTTAGTGCAGAAAGATGGGCATAAATCTATTGATTAAACTCTTCCAAATCCAGGAAGCCAGAGAGGGCGTTCCTGCAATATTTATAAGGTGTTTTCCTGGGTGCACCACATAGAGGATTAGCAATTCCACTGTGAGTAAGCAAAGACTACATCTATACTTTAAAAACACGTACGCCCAACGATAAAACGCAACCCGAACCAAACACACCCCCCCTGATGTAAGGACCAGTCATCCAGCCCTAGTCATAAGTCTCTTCCAACTCTACCTGCCCTAAGAAAGAAGAGATGGCATCTCCAGACGGGTTTTCCCAGCAGGTAGTTTCAGCCTTGAAACTCATTAAGCAGATAACCTCAGAAACCACAAGCTTGAGGGCCAGAAGCCAACTAGCTTCTCCCGTCCTCCCCCTTCTGTTTATTCGGTCTCCCCCTTCTCCACAACTGCAGGCGGACTCAGCAGCCTAGGAAACCTCTGATGAGGGGGGTGTGAGGGGGGCTGCTGAGGGGCCCTGAGTCCGGCCACGCCCCCTTGCCCTCCTTTCACCCTGTTATCTCTTGTCTCCACACCCCGCCTGCCCCTTCAGGATCCTTTAGTGTCCGGTCGCTAGGCGACCTGTACTCTGGCTGAGCTGGAAACAACCTGGCACCCCAACCTGCAGACAGCGTTGGGGGAGCGGAGTGCGTGTTCTTCGGAAGTCTCGGGGTGATTGCCACAGCTAGCGAGGGCAGTCTGCGGAGCAGATAAACCCAGTGCATTATTCCACCTATCCCATTCAGAATCAGGCTCTCACCCTATTATGCTTTCTCCCTCCGCACCCCCTTTTGCAATTTGTGCTGCGCCCCAGTTCTACTGCAGCTCCTTCCTCCTCCCCGCCCCCTCCATGCCTTTCTCTTCCTTGGGTATTCGCCTCCTTGCCCTTGCCTCCTTCCCACATCCCCAGCTCTGGGCCCCAGAGCTTCACCACTCACCTGTGTTTCGGCAGCTGCTGCTGGTTAAACTGGTCCCATAGAGCGACGCAGCCCTGTCTCCATCCCTCCTTCCCCAGCCTCCCCAGCCTGCACACCCTCCCGCTGCCTTCTATAAGCAGCTGGCTCGGCTCTCTGCGGTGGCAGAAGCAGAGAACAACTCTGTCACCGGGTGCCCGAGGCACGGGAAGAGCAGCAGCCTCAGATGCCGCACTGGATCCAGGCTGGCTGGGCGGAGGCGAGAATCTGGGTCAGGCTGAGGAGAGGAGCTCTGGGCTGCAACCTGGGTGGCTCCTGCCGAGGAGGGAGCCGACAGAGGCACAGGGAGTGCAAAGGCTTCCCACTGGGTGACCAAAGCCTGCCCAGCTACTGAGCATGCCCAGTCTGGGGGGGGTAGAATCACCAGGGTGCAGGATGCTCCAAATAGGGAGTGAGGTAGACAGTGTCAGGGGCAACTCAGAGGTATCAACCTGCAAAGAGGTCAAGATAATAGGAAGAGACTAGTGCTCAGGGCAATCTTGATTTATGTCTCCTTCCCCACTACCCACACCCCAAAGAAATGGGTTGGGGGTCATGGTATTCAAAGAGTAGATGGGTCTGACTTTGGGGCCATCACTTGGTGAGATTCTGTAGAATCCTAGAATCACTGACAAATTACCCTAGGACTATCAAAACTACCATGGGCAAAAACTCTGGACCACTCTCACTGCCTACTGCTCTCCTGCTACCATTCCCCTAGTCCCTGGGACAGAAGGGGAGGAATTGTTGGAGTACCTTACCTGGGCCTGCTTTCCCTGGCAGCAGTCTCTGTTCAGAATTTTCCTAACTTCTCATGAAAACCTGGGAAGGCTGGGTGGCACAATAGATAAAGCAAGCACTGGGCTTGGAATCAAAGAAAACTCATCTTCCTGAGTTCAAGTCTGGCCTCAGACACTTACTAGCTGTGTGATCCTGGGCAAATCACTTAACTCTGTTTGCCTCAGTTGCCTCATCTGTAAAATGAGCTGGAGAAGGAAATGGCACTCCAGTATCTTTGCCATGAAAACTCCAGATGGGGACACAAAGAGTTGGACATAACTGAATAACATGAAAATCTATATTCCCATGTCATATTACTTGAAGACCTTCTTTCTCTTAATGTGTAAATAGAGAAAAGGGTTAGTGTATTGGATATTTATCTAGTAAATAATTTCTTAGCTTCCAAAATAACTCTGAGGGGAGATTTCATCTGTAGTGGAAGGTCAGTGGAAATGATATTGGGGAGGACAGGGAGGGAAACTTTCAGTCTTTCTGAACCTCTCAAAGCAGGCTACCTGGGTACCTTTTCCAAGTACAGTATATATGCCCTGGAACTAACTTAACAAAAGTGACTTAACCTCACTGTGTCTCAGTTTCCTCACTTGTCAAATGAAGGATTTGGACTAGAGACAGATTTGAGTTCAAATCCCACCTCTCATGTGGGGACCTTGGGCAAGAGTTTTAACTTCCTCACCAATATTTTCCTCAACTGTATGATGAGGAAGTTGAATTTGATGGCCTTGAAAGGTACCTTTGAGCTCTTGATCTATTATCCTATGATGATGAAGGTCCATTACAGTTCTACAACCTATATAAAAACAAAAGAAACTCTATCATTCTAGCTTTAAAGGTTGTTTTCAATCAGGATGTCTCTGACTTCCCTTAATCACCTTATTCACACTTGACAAATAAAATTTTCTATGTATCTATGACTTTAGATGAATCATTTGTTCTCTAGGTCTCAATTTCCTCATCTGTAAAATTAAAAATGTTGAACTAGACCATTTCTGTGTTTCTTTTAGCTCAGAAATTCTGAGTTTCTTAAGAGTATCATCATTAGATAAACATCCTTGTTCTTGTGATTGAAAATAATTCCCCCCTTTTTTTGGAGAGGGGAAGGCAGGGCAATTGGGGTTAAGTGACTTGCCCAAGGTCACAAGGCTAGTAAGTGTTAAGTGCGGGAGGCCACATATCAACTCAGGTCCTCCTGTCTCCAGGGCCAGTACTATATTCACTGCGCCACCTAGCCAACTGCACTTTTAAAACAAGCAGCAAGGTATACCTGTATAACTGAATGTTTGTCCTTTGATCTGAGAAGGACCAATGATATTTATGGGGGTGATGTCTTGACTTGTATGAGAATTGGATTGAAGTGAGGTAGAGTTGCGCAAAGCCATCAGCCTCACTCTGTCTTCCAGAGTCATCAAAGTCCAGTGCAAGACAAAAGTCAGGATGACTGGTGATGGCCTAGGATGCAGTGGATGACCTTGGCATCTTTGATGTCTGACCAAGCTCCAAGCACTACAGTCTCTCTTTAATATATCCCATTATTGTGTTACATTTGAAAAAATATAGAATTATGTTGTTCATTTATTCAATTTATTCCCCACAATGACCCCCAAGTCTTTTTGCATTGTGGTATTTGCTGAAACCCATGTGATAATGTTGTTTTTCTTCTTTCTCCACTTGAATTTTATTTCTTGTTTGACAATTTCTCACAAAAAGTGCACTACAGATTCTCTTCCTATTATTTTGTGATGGCAACAAGGCACCCCTCCCCAATTTTGTGCCATTCCCCAAATTAATCAGAATGATCTTAATTACTTCACCCAAATTATTAATAAGAACAGTAACACTGGTCCCAGGACCAACCTCCCTACCACTGAAGTAACATGGACCCTGCTATCCACCCACACTGCCAACTTTGACTGGAGGTTGCATAGAGAGACTGTCTCCATCCAAGCACAAATACAGGTTGCCTAGTAACAGTACAATGAAGGATCCTGATAGACCAAGAAGCCAAAATGAGAACCTAAGGGTGACAGACATGGGAGGGAGTGACTCTACTACAGTAAAGACCACCTTCTCCCGCCTTTTCTTTGTCCATTGGGTCAATAAGCTATGATGGTATGAGGACAAGGAAAGAGAGTTTGTGAATGACCCCAGAGTTTATGGTTTCTTTATCCACTGACTGTGGAAGGATTGAAATAAATGATTTTTCCATATAGCAGTACTCTCTCAGCAGAGGACTAATACATACAATGTAGGACAATGACAATGTAAATTTAAAAAATAGCTACAAGGAAGCTGAACTCTGAGTAACTGAAACACCAGTGATAGTCCTAGGGAACAAACAATGAAACATACCTTCCTCTTTTCATAATGGAGACTGTGACTACTGTGCTGGAATATTGTGTATACATTGTAGGCATGGTCACTGCATCCAACATTTTTGCTTACATTTTTTCTCTTTCAATTTGGGGATGAGAGAGTAATGGGATATATTTCCAAAAATGACTGTGACATAAAAGCAAAATTCATCCACAAAATGTATTTCTGTGGCATCAACGATGCTCTTTATGGAACATATTTAACACTCCCTCCCCTCAATTTTGGTGCTGAAATGCTGACCACTGGTTTTTATAGATAGATTCTCTTAGACAGCTGTATACTCATATAGAATGTTACAGCAATAAGGAACCTTGTAGCTCATTTAATCCAATTCTCTTGTTTTACAGAGGAGCAAGCTGGAGCCTGGAGAAGACAAATGACTCATCCAAGGTCATACAGCTAGCTGGTGACAGAACCCAGATTGCCTGACTTTTAGCCCAGTAATGTTTCAGTGCATTGTATTTCCTCTTCCTACATATCTTCTTGTGGAGACCTAACAACATATCTGTCCCATTATTCATTTCTGCTCTAACTTTCCTTGAACTCGACACAATCATGCCAACCTTGTGTTTTCAGCAGCACCCATCTCAACTTACCACAGCTACCTGGCTCAACTGGGAAATTTGGCCCTCTGTTTATATCTGTCCTTTCCCTTGTTCTTTGTCCTCAGTGTCATGAACTTTGAACAAACTTACTTTCTTCTTATTTAAAACCTGTCTCCTCCTCATCAAAAAAATCTGGATTTCTCCTGGTAACAAGATAATCTCAGTGGATTGGTGCTGCAGGGCACCTAGAAGTTTGCTACTATTACAAATAATTTAGAGATTAATAAGGCAGGGGCATGTGTGGTAATATATCCATAACAGTATTGTCAAGATCCTCAACTCCTACCAAGGTGGAAAGTCTGGGCCATGGAATCTGTACCTTTACTAACCATGAGACAGAGGGGGAAAGAAGGAAGGGATAGAGAGGTCAATGTATTGATCAGGCTATCTCCCTTCCTAGAGGGTACATTCTGGCAGTGTGAGAGGGAATCTTTCTAGAAACTAGATTCCACAGATTTTTCTCCTGGAATTCTATTCCTTGATTCATCAGTTCCACTTTCATGCTCTTACTGATTCCATCCCTCATTTTCTCGTTCTCAAATAGTAAATTATTCTAATAATGTTGCTATTGTCTACCAAGTCCTCAATCAACCTTTGCTTTCCTAAAAGACTTGGGAATTTCATTCATTTCTTCTATCCATTCAATCTTCTAGCCACCTTCTTCAGAGCTTCCTATATTAATAGTTATAGGGTCCCAGAATTCCTCTCATTCCTGGACTCTGATATCTTTTTAATTCAGTCCACATCATTTGCTCACCAAATGAGACACACCTTGAATGTAATTGTCACAAGATGCCATTTCCTCTCTGAGCTCATCAGTAGATCACATTGTACACTTACCTGTTCTTTTCCAACCACCCTCTCTTATCATGTCAGGCTCCATGGAGCCTGCTTTATCTATTCCATGTTGTCTCCAGGAAGACTGGGAAATAAGGTGGGTCATTACATAACAAACAGAGGGGCATAAAAAATGATCTCTGAAATATTAAAGGAAAATGAGACAGGTGTGTTGGAATGGATCTTCTATGAAGGATTTATGGGAAAATAGAGACAAAAATATCATCGTATTGAAAGGCATGGCATATAAACTGATGTAAAGTGAAACAAACGGAACCAGGAAAACAATACACGCAAGGGCTAGAACATTGTAAATGAAGAGTAACAGCAAGAAACAATCAAAATTCAGCGTCATGAAATTAAAATGACCAAGTCTGGCCCAAAGAAGAGATGTGAGAAGATACCTTTCTCCACTCATTTGTAGAAGTTGGAAAATGGAAACGACATAAAAACAAAAGACAACTATACATCTGTGTGTATATGCACACACATCTTTTGCTATTTTTATATTATGTGTATGTATACATGTATGACATATAGGCATATATTATATTAATACATATTAATATCTTTCATTCTTTTGTTATTAATTTAAAGATGTTTTTCTAAGTAACATAATCATCAAACAAAATCATTTTATATCTAAAATCACAGGGCTAGGATGGACTTCAGAAGTAATCAAGCCTAACTGTACCTAAACAAGAATCCTCTCAATTCCACTCCCCAATTGATGGTCTTCAGTCTTTACTCGAAAACTTCCCAGGAATAGGACCATACTGTCTTTCAGGGCAAACCATTTCACTTTTGGATTGTTATTATATTAAGGAAATTCACCTTCACATCACATTTAAATATATGTTTTAGAAACGCCTCTTCATTATTCTAATTCTGCTCTAGTTCATCTTTACTACCAAGTAAAACAAGGTTAATCCTTCTTCCACATACTTTTCAGAAACTTGAAGACATCATTGTCAAGTTTATTCAACTCAACATTCATTGAGCTCCTGCTATGTGCAAGGCACCTAGGATATATGGCATGGCCTCTAGTCTCTTCACCATCCTTCTTGGTCACCTATTAAACTAGAAATATTTCAGTTCATCAATTTCCTTCCTAAAATGTAGCATCTGAAGCAGAATACAATATTTTAGATGTGGTCTGACCAGGGCAGAGGACAGCAGACCCCATTACATCTCCTATTTTGGGCACTCTGCCTCCATGAATGCAGCTTCTGTGGTGTTTAATTGTATTCAACCCTTTGTGATCCTGTTTGGGGTTTTCTCAGCAAAGATAATGGAGTGATTTGCCATTTCCTTCTCCAGCTCGTTTTACAGATGAGGAACTGGTAAAAAGGGTTAAGTGATTTGCCCAGGGTCACATAGCTAGTAAGTGTCTGAGGCCAGATTTGAACTCAAGAAGAGTAGTTTTCCTGATTCTAGGTCTGGCACTCTCTCCATTTTGTCATCTACCTACCCCCTTAATGCAGCTTAAGATCTCATTAAGTTATTTGGCTTCAGTGATGCACTGTTGACTCATAGACAATTTGCAACCCTTTAAAACTCCCAGATCTTTTCCCTATGACAAGATGTCATGCTTTCTGCAGCTTGTCCTTGTGCTATGATTTAGAACTCAAACGTAAGACTACTTTTATGCCTGTTAAATTTCATTTTGAAAGGCAGCATGATGTAATGAAAAACACAAAGGATTCAGAACCGAGAGACCTGGCTGTGACTTCAATTATGTGTGTAACATCGACAAGTTATTTAACTTCTTGGAGCTCCCATTATCTTTTTATTGTTCATTTTCTTGTTCTTATTATGCAGTTTAAAATCACCAACAAAAGCGAATGTTTTAAAGTTCCACAAACAACAAAATGTGAATTTTAATATGCAAAGAACCAAAAAGAAGATAATGTATGAAACATTATATTTCGGCTATCTACAGTTTTAAGTCTGTATATTAAATTGAACACCAAAATAACATAATTGCATTGTTTATTTGTGTCCTCCTCTGGACAATGTTCTGGGTATTTAACAGTGTTTTATTGATGCTCTTTTCTTCCCCTTTTTTTGGTTCTCCATCACTCTCTATTAACTCATCTCCCCCCACTTCCCAGAAATCTTTCCTAGTAACAAAAAGTCAAGTAAAACAAATCAATATATTAACCTGTAACTTTCTCTTTGATAAATGAAAGTAATAGTGAATATACTACCACCTTCCCAGGGTTGTTGTGAAGAAAGTGCTTTCATAATCTTTAAGAGGCTTATGAATAGGTTGTTATTACAACTATTCTTTCATTAGACTTGGCCTGTCATTCTAACCTTTTAGGGTTTTGACTCAACACTTTCACAGCACGATGCTGAATACTGCTTAATGAGGATTACCCCGACATCAAACACAGGAGAATACATAGAGGACAGACAGCTACACAGGGAATAAACAGTGTGTTATGGGTAGGTTAAGCACCAAGCACATTCGTGGGGCAATGAATTGGGGAAAGGTATGTGTTTCATGTTGTCATTGAATAGATTGGGAGTTATTACTATTCCTCTGGTAGGTTCAGGAAGACTTCATGGAAGATTTCCTTTTTGAATGAAGGGAGGGAAATGGTTTTTGGACTTTTGTAGCAAAGGGCACTCCCGATACTGTTATAATCTGAAAGAATGATCAAAAACAGGAATGAGATGACTGACTAATGGGCTCATTTAAGACCTTAGCCTAAGAAAAGTAAAGAAATTGTGGAAGAATTAGGATAAGCTATGGGAAGTAAAATGGTCCTGGTGAAGACCTTTGAAGCAGACGGTAAAGCTATTAGACCTGATTTATATGGAGTGTTGGGAGCCACCACAGAGATTCAAAACAATTATTTTTCTTAAAACTAAGTGAAGGATCCTTTTAGGAAGTTACACTTTTCTGGGTATGAAGTGATTAAGGCCCAAAGCTTTATTTATAGAACTGAAGAGAAAAAAGATATTATAATATGTTTGACCATTTCTTTCTGTATTCTAATTTGAATTCCTACCATTCCATCATGGCTGACACACTCTGGACATATTTCTTAGTCAGGTAAGAACTATTCCTTGCTCAGAAGAATCTCTTACTGAATATCATTCTAGGTATTAATTGCAGGAATTAAACCTCACCCAGGGCTCCTTGGGCAAGGGTAAATTGAGCAACAGGGCAAAGAAATATTTCCCAGTTAGACAATTTTGTAGGTGGGGTTGGAGTGTTTTTTCTCTGGAATCATGATGCATTATTATTCTCAATCTCCTCCGGCTTTGAGAGGTGTAACTTGCAGAATTGTGCTGTGACAGTAAACTTTTCATTTCAGGTGACAAGATGGAGTAAAATCAGGAGGGATTTCTGCACAAAAACAAAATAAAACAAAACTGCTCCTTCTAATATGGCTTCCTGATTAGGTAATTTTTAGAAATAAAAACCATCCTTTTCCAGTTCCTGGGGATTGGTAGCAGTGCAAGTATATTCATTAAAAAAAAAATTTCCCAGTCTGTGGCTCAATGCTCTGCACATAGCAAGCATTTAATAAATGCTCATCAATTGCTTTTTCATTACTGGTGATTGGTTAGCAAATTGGACTGGGGGCCAAATGTAAGAATGCTTATAAATATGTCCCATATTCATCTCAAATTTAACATGTCCAGAACAAAACTCATAATAAATCTTTCTTCTTCCTCCCCTCCAATCTATCCCTCCTCTAATTTTCCCCATTTCTGCTGAAGTCGTCCAGACTCACAACTTTGTCCACTTTGGCCTGTATAGCCCTTCACAGTATGAATCCTACCCACCTTTCTAAATTTATTTCTTAATTTTCCCCCTTCATCTTCTTCATTCTAGTAAAACTTACCTGCTAGCTCCCTCCAGTCATGACAGTTCATCTACAGTTTCAAATTTCTGCACAGGTGGTCCCCATGTCTGTACCATACTCCCTCCTCACTTATGACTCTTAGAATTCCTACATCTTTCAAATCAGAGGCCTTCTACTGCAGGTGTTTTCCTGATCCCTCTCACCATTGTTGGTGTTTTCTTTTTATTGGAATTTATTTCTTCTCTATATTCTTATAAGTACTTATCTGTGTACAGGTTGTGCCCATCCAGTAGATTTTAAATTACTTAATTAAGGATAAGGACTATTTTGTTTCTGATTTTTGTACCCTCTTGCATACAGAACAGAGTCTTTCATATGGTAGGAAAAGTAAATGTCAAATTTAAGGAAGGTAGTGAGGATCAGTTATGTTAAAAATGTTGTTAAATATCTGATGACAGAGAGGATTTTTCAACAAAGGAATTAAGACCCTCCCCCATATTTTCAAATGGATGGGAGATATATAAATTATGGAATTCAGAGGGTTTTCTAGGTAAACCAAAAGCTGGTGCAACACAGAATTGACATAAAATGGTCCCTTAACCTTTTGTGTAATGTTATTTCCTAGTACTTGTTTAAACATTAAGAATAATCTAAACGAATCCTTAAAAACAGATATAGAGAAAATTATGACAAAGAAAAATAGACAATTTTGACCATAATTAAAAATTTTTCCAAGAATGAAATCAGACACACACAAAATTATATGATAGGAAAATATCTGAATCAAACATCACTAATAAAATTTGATATACTAAATATCCTGGGAATTTACATAAATATACATCAGGAGCTATTACCTAATTAATAAATAAAATAGTAATTAATAATAATTAATAAGGGGTACATGGGGTGTTCAAGGAGAATTAGCACCTCTGATATTAGGGCTTGATGAGCCCTTTTCAGGGCTGCTCATCTACCTTTGGTGTCCATCTATCACCCACTTGCGGCTCTAAGAAGCATGCGCAGTAAAACCAGCTCTGCAGACAGGCTAAACCAAGCTGAAGGAAACTAGTGTGAGGGTAACCAATGGCGCTCAATCTGGTCAGAGTTAGGGAGATGTCTACCCCAAGTATGTGGAGACTTCCCCCAGTAGAGTGGGTAGTTGAGAACAATGGAGGTGGCTGAAACAGATGCTGTGGAACACTAAGAGCATGGTTAGACTTTGAAGATGCCACGGTGATCCACTGCATCCTGGGCCATCCACAGTTGTTTTGATTTTTGCCTTGCCACCGGATTTCAGTGACTCTGGAAGAGAGAGTGAGGCAGATGACTCTGAGCAACTCTGCCTCATTCAAATCCAACTTACAAGCAAGTTGAGATATCGCCCTCATGATGTCATGGGTCCTCTTTGAAAATGAAGATCGAAAAATAACAATTAATAAGCAAAGTTATGAATGGTTTTCAAAAGAAAATTTGTAAATTATAAGTAACGATATGAAAACATGCCCTCAAACTCGAGTAGGAAGAGAAATACAAATGAAAGGAACTCAGGTTTTACCTCATTCTGTGCAAATTTGCAAATTAAAAAAAGAAGAGAATAAATAATGTTGAAGCAATTTGGAGAAGACAGACACAGCTGCATTGTTGGTGGAGCTATAAAGTGGGCCAAACTTTCTGATTCTTAATTTGGAATTACACTAGAAAAATGACTAGCTAGTCAGTCATGCTACTAGCAGGCATATACGCGTGTGTGTGTGTGAGTGTGTGTGAGTGTGTGTGTGTGTGTGTGTGTGTGTGTGTGTGCATCCAAGGAGGTCAAAGACAGAAATATAGACTCAAAATAAAGTCTATGTTTGAAAGGAGCTAAGCCACTTATCTCTGCATGTCCTGGGACCATGCAGCTTCTTCTTCATTCACCATTTTCCTCCCTGCCCTGGCATCATACCCTCTGTACCCTTCACTTCTTCTGCTTGTTGCTCTGAGAACTATAATCAAATCAGCATTTTCCTGTAGAAAGGATAGGTCAGTTGACTTCCATATTGTTCCATTCACCAACTTTGAGACTTCCCAAACCAGGTCTCCTCTAGCAATCACTCCCCTACATATTGTGTCTTCCCCATTAGAGTATAAGTCCTTGAAAGCAAGTGCTTTCATACTTTTGCTTTTATATTCCCAGAGCTTAGCATAGTGCTTATCTCATAGTTAAGTGCTTAACAAATATTTTTTCATTCACATGCTAAAATATTTATAGCAGTACCCTTTGTGGTTACAAAGGACTGAAAACAGTGAATGCCCATCAATTTGGGATTGAAGAAATATGAATAGAGTAAAATATGACAATGCAGTATGAATGTAAGGATTCAAAGAAATACTGGAAGATTCATATGAATTGATGCAAAGTGAAAAAAGAGAACAATATACACAATGACTGAAGCAATGAAATGAGAATATAAATTTCCACAGGGTAATGGAAAGATCAATCAAAGTCTGAGAGAGGAGATAAGTAAACATATCTTTTTCCTCACAGCAGCGCTGTGCCTTAGTGATATAGTCTCTATATTGAAAACGCTAGGGATTACTGTACTGTACCTTCTTTTCTTGGAGGACCTAAATCCAGTTAGTAGAATTTACTCTAAGGTTTATTTATTATCTGCCTTATTGCTACATCATGAGAAAGCTTTTGCTATTAATGAAACAGAGATGTGGTGTCATCCAAAATTTTTTATTTTATGTAACAGTGACTACCCTGCTTCCTACTGCCTAAAGGCCAGGTATGTTACATTTTGCCCCTCCCCAATGGTTCTCCTGTACCCTTAAAAGGAGTGTAGGGGTATCCAAGCTCTTCACGATTGACACAAGCCCCCATCAATGGTATATCCCCAATTTTAGAGGTCCTCCACCTCAGTTCCATTTAGCTATTCAAGAGTCAGATTAGCAAAGAAATATTTACTTCAAAGGTATAGGAAGAGTAAACATTCCCTTAATCCTTGTGTACATAATCATCCACTACACATCACTTCAAACTCCAGAGAAGGGAGGGGGATCAGGCTCATTGCTTAACTCGGTTTCTATGTAGCACAATCTCACCAAATTCCAAGTCCTAAAACCTCTCTTGGGCTCAAGTTCCAGGAACACTGAATTCTCAGGGTTGGGTTGATGGTCTGACAACAACATCCAGCCTGGAATCCTACCTCCAAGGTCTCCACAGCTTGAGTCTGGATCTGAAGACTCTACCCCTGTGCCTAGAACTGAAAAAGGCAAATGAAACAGATGAGAGCAAAATGCCAAACCTGTTTGTTTCTCAGAGCCACAGTAAAGGGGTGAGGGGAAGGGAAATAATCTTTTCTATCTCCCAACTTGGTTCTTGGAGCTTGTGCTGTGGGTGAATAGTACCTTTAACCTTTCAATGCTGCCAGAAAGAGTTACTATCTCAGTCTGGTAGTTTTAAAGATGCAGCCAAAGGAAAGAGGCTGTTCTCACCCATAAGGTAAGGAATGTAAAACATCTTCTCTCAGAAGATGTCGTCTTCCACATGGGTGCCTTCATGTTAGGTAATCTGTGTGTGCAAAAGTTACATATCATCGCACAAAGCATTTTGAGGTTACCAGAATTAGTTTGTATAGGGGGTAGGTGATTTAGAATAACCTGGATTGACCAATCCTTGCAAAGTCTGACTTTTCAGCTATAGAAGTAGCTTTCCTTAGGGGACCTTGTCTGCTTCCTGTTGCCATGACAAATGCAATTTTTCTGTGATGCTTTCCTGGAGCTTTTAATATATTTTAAAGTCAAAATCTCAACTCTTTCACACACTCTGTTAAATAATTTGGGCACAGACCCCCAAATTGGAGGGCATGTTGCCATCATTTAAAATAGTTTAGAATGCAGCTACATCACTAATCCCTGTCTCCACCATTTCCAATACTGGCCAGTATTCAGTACTGTACAATGTTAGTAGTGTTCAAGGAGGGACTTTCTCCCCTCAGATGAATTCTAGATTTGCCTCCTTCTGCCCTGTTCACCACACTGCCTCAACTTGCTGTAAGTGCAACCTTTATGATTTATGTCTCAACTTGGGTTTATATTGTAATCATCTACATTTGACAAGAATGTTACTTTGAGTGGCACTATCAAAAAGACAAAAAGCTATTTATTCAAATATGTTATGTAAGCATTATTTGTTATGGCAAAAAAAATCTAAAAACGATCTAATTGGGGAAAGGCTGAACGAATTATGGTACATGTAATGAAATACTATACATAACTAAGAATGACAAATGTGAGGAATATTAAGAAATATGGAAATATGTGCAAAATAATGTAAAGAAAAAACTGAATCAGTAGATTAGCACACATTTAGACTGTAATTCTATAAAAACAAAATACATATGCAACTATTGGGGCAATGGAAAAACAAAGGCAATGAGAAGGGAATGGGAAGGACGGCGTAATGAATGGATGAGTTGTTATAGAGAACCATTTATTGAAGGTCTTTAAAAAATGGTTGGTTGTAAAAATGTACATTTGATGAGTTTTGTTATTGCTTACTTAGGATTTTAGACTTGAGACTACAAGTGACCTTAGAGGTCATTAATCTACCCCCCTCGTTTTACAGATAAGAAAACCAAGGCACAGAAAGGTAAAGAGATTGATTAAGGTCACACAAATAAATAAGTGGCAGAGTCAGGATGTAAACCTAAGTGGTCTCACTTCAAATACAGCACTCCTTGTCCCAGGCTGCCTCTTTATATTACTAGTGAATAAGATTGAGGCATGGCCCACATGCCCCATTTTGATACCCATGGCAGTAGAAAAAGTCCTGGATTTTGAGACACAGGATTTGAGTTCAAGTCCTGATTCTGCTGCTTACTAGATGTGTGCCTTTGAGTGAGTCCTTCACTTCTTTGAGTCTGTTTTCTCAACTGTAAAAGGAAAGGGTTGTCCTAGATAACATTTAAGGCTCCTTTCTGTTCTAAATCTACAATCCTGTGAATTAGAGGAAAACCCATAGCACACTGGATGGATACCCTGTGGAAGATCTGTGGGAAGATATAAAAATGAGTCATATAGGGCATGCATGGAGGGGTTGCAATCAACATCATTGGAGAGAGTACTCATTTCAATGTGATTGACCCATATTTTTTCCCACAAAGAAATTTTTCTTATGATATCCTTTATGCCATTTCTCCTGCTTAATTCCTAGGATGTAATATGCTTGCTTGTAATATGTAAATGTTTGCATGCCTTTCCTCTGACTTTTGGAATGCCCTTAATTTTAAATTGTTTGCCTATAGCATCACTTACAGAATAACATTATTGTTTAAATCTAATAATGAATTATTAATTTGGTAAATAATAAATTGTTATTGCTTAAATTTAATAATAAATCAGGTTTATTAAATAATTAGTTGCTATTGTTTAAACTTAATAAGAATTTATTAAGTTAATAAATTGCAATTTTTTAAACAACAATAAATTTTAAAATGGCATAGAGGGTCTCACAAGTTTTCAGATGTGAAGCTGTTTCCCCTAAGTATTGCAACAATATTAAGAAACAGTTTGTATATTTTTTGTATTTTTTAAATATATGTGTATATTATTGCCCCCCAACCTCCCATAAGATGTAGGTGATTGAAGGCGGGAACTGTTTCATTTTTGTCTTCGAATTCTCTGTGCTTACCCCAGTGCCTGTCACATAGTAGTGCTTAAACAATGATTGTTGATTGATCAAATAATTGAAGAATTGAGTTGAAGGCAGAGGAGTCATCTAATATATTCTAGCTTTCTATTTGTTCCTATTATGCTAACCTGGTCTTCAAACTATTTACTAGTACTTCAGGTATTGATACAACCTAAGAAGATTAAGATCCTTCAGAAACCAAGCAACTACCTTTATAATCAAACTCTCATTTGGTACCTGGGGTTTAAAAAAAAACTGTGTATTTTTTTTTTACTTTTTAACTTTCATATATATGTATATGTATATATAGAGAGAGATAGATAGATACGTATATGTATGCATGTGTATGTGTATGTGTATGTATGTTTCTTATATCAACATCCATGCAGGGCAAGAAAAACTTTCTACTTCCCAATATCTTTCAACTTAAGGAGGAAGAAACATTTCATTTGGAATGCTGCAATCTAGTGTGGTGTGGTTGTGTATTTGTTTCAGTGATCATGGATTGCTATAACTTTTGCTTTTCTCCCTTCTCTTCAGTGTACTTGGTATGTCTCTCTAATTTCCCTTGCAGCTCAGGAAACACTATCCTACTATCTCAGTTCCCCTTCTCCTCATGCCCTCAAAAGATACCTTCATTCTAATTCATTAACCTTAAAGTCTTCCTTTCATCTGAGTCTCCACAATGCTAGCCCTCGAGTCAGGAAGACTCATCTTCCTGAGTTGAAATTAGCCTCAGACACTTGCTGTGTGACCCTGTTTGCCTCAGTTTACTCATCTATAAAATGAGCTAGAGAAGAAAATGGCAAATCACTCCATCATTTTTGCCAAGAAAACCCCAAATGGGGTCACAAAGAGTCAGAATATGATTGAATGACTGAACAACAACCACACTTGCTACTTTGGTGGGAATTAATTATTGCTGAGCCTACAGGTTCATCTAACCCACGGGGGTCCTCTTTAGTTTTAGATTCCCATAAATCAGGTTCATTTTCCCTTCTTCTGATCCCCGTGTTGCTCAATCTCAGGCAACTTCCTGAATGCTAATTCTAATTTTTCCTTTTTCTCTCATTATCTTCACCCTAACCAAAACTAGAGTCTCTCTCAAGCAGTCAACAATTATTCATGAAGTACTTGCTTACTCTGTGATGGTTGTTGCTGTTATTTAGTTGTTTTAGTCGTGTCCAATTTTGTGACCTTATTTGGGGTTTTCTTAGAAAACATACTGGAGTGGTTTGCCATTTCCTTCGCCAGCTTATTTTACAGATGAGGAAACTGAGGCAAACAGGGTTAAATGACTTGCTCAGGGTCACACAACTAGCAAATGTCTAGGTCACATTTGAACTCAAGTCTTCCTGATTCCAGGCCCAACACTCTCTCCACTGAGTCTCCTATCTGCTTCTTCTCTGTGCCAGGAATGGTGTTGAAGTTGGAGGGTTGCAAA